>OZ022423.1:19791534-19909672 GCA_963989365.1 Rhimphoctona megacephalus | reverse complement strand
TTTTTCAACATTATTTCTCCTATTTTACGAGCATAAAAAAAATTTAAGAGACAATAATTCACAGCAAGAAAATAGTCATGCCCGTGTGTACTTTTATCCGCATAAATCTTAAACGAATGCCACTGAAAAAACAAATACTAAGGAAAGCCAACACTGATATATTACCGGAACATATTAAACCTAAACTCATTGAATTTGTTGAGAAAATTAATTCGATACTATATATGTTTCAGAAAAAAGTTTATCAATTCCCCATTTTTTTGAGTTTGCTGTAACATCAAAAAGAATTGATTTCTTTACAGATCAATCCATAAATTCATACATTTCTTTCTGTTCTTTCACAGAGAATTGTTAACGACTGGAAAATTTGGAGAAATATTTAGTTTTCATGGAAAATGGCAAAATCTGCTTTTGCTGAATTATCGTAAGAGCCTGCATATTTTTGTATCCAATATACATCAAGGTTATGAATGCCAATGCGTTGCGAGGGAAGGGAATGAGGAGCGTAGGGATTTTTTTTTTTTCGTGATCTCGGTTCAAGTACTACGGTGCAAAAGTGCATCCGGCGGAGTGTCGAGAATAATTCTATATACATATTATTCGCTTGTACACGTATGAGTGAATAAAAAAAAGGCGTGCATTTTCAGTTCGCATAGGTGGAGGAACAGGCAATTCAGTAATCGGATTATCCGTTTGATTTTCTCCGTGATGCCAACACCTGGCTTCAAAAGTCTACGCTCCAAAAGCTCGAGTGCATCCACGTACCAAGTTGACAGTTATATATAACACATCGCCGTGTATGATAATCTGGACCGTATAACAGAATTACTTCGCATCTGTGCGTCAACGTATATATCGCCTTGATTCACAGGGAGAATTCCTTCATCCCTCGTTAACTAAACTATTCTCATAAAGCTAATCCTGGGGAGCATAAAATGAAAAAAACGGGATAAAAGTTTACGTCGCAAAAGCAAATAAGTATTAAAAAAAATCAATCATGTTAAAACATTTTTTTCCCCAATTCGCATACTAAGATACTCTCTTGCAAAATGTATTCTTCTGAATACACAAATAAATAGATACATAACAAATATTTTACCGAACGAGTATCAATTGTCGACTTTGATTCGATTGTAAAATAACCTTTTCCGACATTTTATGAATAATTCCAAGTTCCCCAAAAATGTCTAATTACAGTGGAATAAAAAAAGTCCAACAAGGAACCCTAGGTAGGTCGACTCCTCCGATTTTGATCTAGTTTATATATGCTGTAGTGCATCAAAAACTAAAAGACACGTATTTTTTATTATCGTCTAATAAATGGTTCAAAGAGGTGAAAACGACCCCCCAAAGATGGGCACCTAACGGAGTGGTTTCTCAGTTTCGAATAGAAGCACTTAATGTATTCGAATGAAACTAACGCTAAAATATTTATACCGACGTATCATTGAAAATGCACCCTAGGCTTTCTAAGAGGGAGGATGTTTAAGGGGTGAACAACCCCTAATTTAATATTTTTTTTTGCACCATAAAAACTATTGTTTCGATTCGAATGGAACTAACTGCATTTTGTAGAGGTCGAAAAACTAGTCGATACGTGTTTCGGGATTTTTAAGAAAAACTTGTTTTGAGGGGGGTAAACCACCCTTTTCGTCGCAATACCCTATATTATTGTGTTAAACTTTTTCTTCGTGATTATATTAATCTACGGCAGCACAACCACGTATATAATTTATTCGAATGTTGTCAAACACGAAAACAAATTTACCTTCGACCTTGTTTCTAGATGAGATCATCCCAGTATCGATAATTCCTACATAGGCCCATTGTGAGTTATGAAAAACTTACAATGATTTCGAATGTTGGCATTCCTCGGGACAAACACCTCTTCACGAAGTTATTACATAAGCAATAAAAAACATAATTCAACTACAAAGCAATACAAAAAACTTGGGAAATACTTAGTTAACTCATGCAGAACTCTATATATTCTTACGCCGAATTATTTGCTTATGACGCTTAAGGGCAGAGTAAGGTTTTAAAAGCGAAAAAAGGCACATTTTCATGATTTTTTTGCGCCGATATGAGTAATATTCTTTTATTCATTTTATATATATATATTATAGTATAACTTCTGAAGTATATTAGAAAAAATTTTCAATAAAAAATATTGATAAATATGCCCGTGACAGCGAATCTCCGGAGGCGCCTTGAAAAAAAGTTGTTTTGCGGTGAACATGATAACTCGTTACCGGATCATCTGAAACAAAAAAATCGATATGCGTTTTAAAGGTGATATGTTTCCCCAGGTAATCAGGGGGAGTTTTTTTTTTTTATTTTTTGCAGCATTTGGAAGTGAAAGACGCGATTTTAGCTAAAAAAATCTCGGTGAATTTGTTATTAAAAAATAGAAAAAAATAATAAAAAAAAACTCGCCCTGATTACCTGTTGATTTATGTGTAGCAATAGTGTCTCAATTTTCAAAAGGATCGGTTAAGTAGATTTTGAGTTCTAATGTTCACGAACTTCAAAAATGACGTTTTCGGGAAAATTGATTTAAAGCTCACCGCTCGGGCATTTGTCGTGCTGTGGGCCGGTCGTTTGAAACGTTGTAGCTCCGTTAATTTTGCTCCGATTGACTTGAAATTTTTACACAATACTCTCGACATATTGTACATTCAGAAAAAATAAATAAAAAAAATGCAAAAAAAAAGTTTAAAAACCTTACCCTGCCGTTAACCCATAATGATCAACCCCTCCTTCCGCTTTACTCAATAAGTCTTTTTTTAGATTTTACCCACAAACTCGGAATGAAAACATGCATTTTATGCATTACTAGATTATTTATCAACTTTCATCAATATATTATTTTAGTCCGCATTATAGGATATTCGTTTATTCTCTACATATATTTTATTTGTTCTCTACATACATTTACTGTGTTCTTTACATATATTTATTCAGTTTTCAGTTTTCTGCTCACTTTACTCACTATGGATATCGCTGTGTATTTCTGATATTGTTGGGCATATGATATTAAACGAATCTCATATGTGAAAATAGTTTTCAGTTTACAATTAGTTTTTATAGGTTGGGCAGTAATGGTATTCATCGAAAAAGTGTTGCAAGCAAAGTGATTCCTTACACCATGAACATTTTATTACTGCTACTTTCCCACAACCTTGAACATCACATAGAGGTCTTGATGATTGTCCGAAAACAAATTCGACGAGGTTAACAAATTTTTCAGGTTTATCGCTTGTGTAACCACTTTTGTACAATGCATATTGAAATAAATTTTGATACCTTAGCGAAGATAACTGATTATGAGTTAAAGATTACAGTTTGATTACGTTATTTCTTAAATGTAGAATGAGATCATATTTAAGTAACAAAACAGCGTCTGAAAAATTTCGAATATAATTTTTCATATTCTGAATCCATACACATCGAGTGGTTGAATTCTTCCGATTGTACCTTTTGGTATGATCATTGTATTGATGCTTTTTCCAAGGAGTGTAGCCTACCTGACAACTTCTGTGCAATGCTCACTCTATGAATCTACTAAAAGTACGCTTTTTGAACCAATGTTAGGGAAAAAGGCCCTTTCCAGCCATATCCTAAAGTGTTCTGCAAAATTCAATATAATGTTTGTTTTGATTTTGATTTTTCTTTGCACATGTAGGATCAACAGGTTTTGAATTTAACTTGTTTTTATTACGGATAGCAAAAGAACGTAGGATATACAAATACCTGAAGTAAGTTTTCCTGACTTGGAAGCAGTTAAAAAGACATTATTTGGTTTGAATAAGGTTGTCTCCACAACTGGTCCAAACTTTCCGGTAGGTTCTTTTAAAGCAATGAAAAGTGGCGATAGTAATTTTCCTTCTGCAGATATTGTGGGCTGTACAGTGTAATTGTGAGTTATCGAAGACACTAACTGCACAAGGCATTCGACCTGTTTTGTACCCTCTACTGCCAATGTTTTGTAAGTATAAGTAAGTTCAATATGAGGTTTAATTTCATTGAAAAATTTATCTGCATGTCTTTTCAAATCTGCCCCTTCCTCTATAGTTTTTCGGATTATGAATTTATTCATTTTTCTAGATGTTATACGGTGAGCTGTCTTAAATTTCCACAACCACCAGTCGGAAACCTTGAACTGTGCCTCTTCATATGCCGTCTCTTTTTGTGCTTGTATTGCCCACCTTCGAAGATCCACATCGTGAAAAATTAAACTGGCATCGACAGTACTTTTCATATTATCCAATGTATATTGAGAAATGCAAGCTAATTTTTCCATGTATATTTCACCTTTATTTAATTGATGAGCCCAACGTCTTAATTGACCTTTAGATTTCACTTTTTTGAATCGGTTTTTGACAGTCTCCACGCTTAAGTTCTTTTTCTTTCTGCTCCTCCAAAATTCGATTGCTCTTCTTTTATAATTATAGCTCAAATCTTCTTCATCATTTGAGCATGTATCTGATGGTGTTCCAGGACTCCATTCCATCGCATTGTCTTCTATAGTATTCGCCTCACACTTTTTATAGTGCTCTTGAAAATCTAAACTATTTTCTTCAACAAATTCCACCCCATTGTATTCTTGCATAATTTGCAATAACATTTTTTAATTCGCGTTCTTCATTATTAATCGGGCTTACAGCAATATTCATCGCTTCAAACATGATCAGCAAAAGTCGTATAACATTTAATGGATTCACAATCATTTTGTACTAAGTGTACAATAACGGTGTATTTCACTTTAATGTCCCGTGAGAAACTGATATTAAGAAATACGAAAATATCCGTAGCACCTAAGCCAGATAAGCACGGAGGCAAAGCGATAAGCAAAAATACTGGTTGAAGCACGTAGCTTAAGAATATGGAGATTCTCATCATGATACACAGTTTATGTTACACAAAAACGATTATAAGATATTCTTATCCAGATGTATTCCAATGTAACATTTAATATAAATTGACAAAGCGTAGCATTGAAGTGTGTATTATAAATAATATATAATATGTATATATATACTATTTTTTATACTTCAATCAAATTTTTTATAACTTGCTAAAGGGGGCTCAGCGGCGGGAATTCCCTTTGAATGTATTAAATTCTACGTTCTATGGTTCGTCCCAGTTGAACCTATACTCTATTTGCTTCATAATAAATATATCGTAACTCACAATACGCCTATATAGGAATTATCGATACTGGGATGATCTCACCTAGAAATAAGGTCGAAGGTAAACTTATTTTCGTGTTTGACAATATTTGAATAAATTATATACGTGATTGTGCTGCCGTAGAATAATATAATCAAGAAGAAAAAGTTTAACACAATAATATAGGGTATTGCGACGAAAAGGGTGGTTTACCCCCCTCAAAGCGAGTTTTTCGTAAAAATCCCGAAACACGTATCGACTAGTTTTTCGACCTCTACAAAATGCAGTTAGTTCCATTCGAATCGAAACAATAGTTTTTATGGCGCAAAAAAAATATTAAATTAGAGGTTTTTCACCCCTTAAACATCGTCCCTCCTAGAAAGCCTAGGGTGCATTTTCAATGATTCGTTAGTAGAAATATTTCAGCGTTAGTTTCATTCGAATACATTAAGCGCTTCTATTCGAAACTGAGAAACCACCCCGTTAGGTGCCCATCTTTGGGGGTCGTTTTCACCCCTTTGAACCGTTCATTAGAAGATAATAAAAAATACGTGTCTCTTAGTTTTCGATGCACTACAACATATGTAAACTAGATCAAAATTGGAGGGGTCGACCTACCTAGGGTTCCTTGTAAGAAGCATGCAATTATCTAATTTGAAACTTTTTTTTCTTCATTTAAGCTTTAACATCAGTAAATTCTTTTTAAGGCGCACCACTAGTGTGTCTGCCCTCAAAAGGTGATTTTCGGGAATTTATTGAAAGAAAAGTATTGCATCGAATGTTTTGAAATTTTGAGGATATATTTATGTATAAATTATGTATATATTGTAATTTTTTTGTATGAAAATATTCAATTTTCAACAACTTATGCGCCGTCTCCCGAGTCTCCAAAAAAAAAAAGTTCTCCTACTGCTGCAGTGATTGCGACCTTCAGAGTGCCTGAAATCAAAAAATAAAAAAAGTCCGTTAAACTAGAAGATATTGCCTATACAATGACGCAGGATTGTGAAAAAATTAAGATCCAACAAAATGGCCGAGTTTTGAAAAAAAGTTCCAAATTACACTTAAAAATCTGATGGTTTTTTGCATGGCAAATTGACATTTTTTATCCAATTGAAAAACTGGATGGTCATTGTATGAAGAAACAAATACTAAATACGCTAAAATAAGATTCAAGTCGATCGGATGATTTTTATTCGAGTTAAAACTGCAGCAAATTTGAAAAACGTCGTTTTGAGAAAATTGCGTTGAAAGATAAAAATATTGATTTCATTGTTATAAATCGATAAATATCATACCTAGAGCTAATCTGCTATTCCAGGCCCATACAAATCACCTTCCTCTTCTTCGAAAAACACCTGCTGGGCTGTTGAAACTCTCCTTCGAGCTAATCGACCCTCTTTCGAGGCAGTTTGATGATTGCTCTGCTACGCGCAGCCTCGTTTGATCTCTGTCGGCGGCATAATCCCTTGCTGCAAGTCCAATTGTCACTCCCATCACGCTCAACATTTTCAGAATTAATGAAAATCCATTATTGAATATTCCAGCAGCAAGGTATTTGGATAATTCAATGGTTTTCAAACCATTGTGGAGGTGTTTCGGAGCAAAGTGCCAAAAACAACCCTTTATATGTAGCACTATCACAATCGCCAATATACCGCGTATATTTCACTCCGTAATAATCAATCGAGCGATCAAATATTTCTTTTACACTATCGACTTCCATTTTTGAAGCCAATCCAGTGTGATTTACATCGCAATCATCGTGCTGTGAGAGCAATTCTTCATAACTTTCAGGATCGCTATCTTTTTTTTCTCCCAGAATTGACAACTCTGACAGTAAGTAGATTTCATACATGAATCGAAAATCTTTTCACAATACTTTCCTACAAGAGTTGTTACGCCAAAACGTGAAGTATGGCCACGTTTTTTCCATGTACCATCTCCAGAAACCGTCAAATTTGTATCTGAATTTTATTTTTCTAATGTCAGCTTCTTCTCTCCTTCTATGGCTCTTTTTATACTAAATTTATAAAGCGATTCTGCTGCTTTCCATAAATTCTTGAAGCATCCAGCGAAAGTTTGAGTATAGAATTTTCTCAGTAGATCCGTCAAACCACAAAAAAGATTCACTCCATTTATTCCGATACCCCGGAGTCGCATAACACTCACTATCCGTCTATTTACTTTGAATGCATTTCCAATCATGGGTCCAGAATTGATGTACGAAACACTGCATTCACACATCACAGCAATTTTAAATCCTAAGCCCCGCGGACTTGCTTGATTAAAAGTGACATTTTTTCACGAGTTTTGCAGATCACTAAATTGTTAATTGCAGAAAGAACCGAAACAAACTGAAGAATGCAATACTCATGAGTTGGATCAAACACAATTTCTTCATCGTTAATACTCAGGTACGGCCTCTCAGCTTACGCACGATTCTGACCGACAAGCTGCTCTTTAGAAGGCTGTATAGTTCAAAAACTATTTGAGATCCGCACTTGAAATTTTAGTATGTTATTCTTGAAGGTACAGATTATCGAAAAATGCAAAAAAAAATCAATTTTTTGAAAGTGTGCCCCTTAAAGTCACCATAAATCGACTAAGAACGCTTACCAACTTTTGCTCTCTATTACGAAATTTTTTTAATGCATAGATGAAAAAACTTCGTATATACACACAACTACGATTACATGAGGTGAGAGGTGCATTATTCTCTCATCTAATCGTCTTGACGATAAGCCGAATCAGAAACTCGAAATCTGGAGAATTGAGAGAGTCATTATCTGAGAATTATATATATATATATATATAAGTATTCAACACATTTATATACGCTGACATACGCTGTACGTATATATATATATATAAACGTATAACCGCTTTTATATATAGCACATAGAAGAGGAGCTTTAACTGCGTCGGAGCTTTAGACACGAATACTATATATAGATGTAGGCCCAGACAACGACAATGACACTCGTTTACGTCCCGACCGCAAGCTCACCTGGCACTCATATATATATAGATAAACGAATTGCTGTCAACAATGATAAGGCTGTGCTCTCGGTCACGTACATACGTAAGGCGACAGGCGCACACATATGCCTTACTTTATGCACATATATGCATGTTTTATATGCATGGATAGGGGAAGGCCGGGCAAAGAGGAACACCCGGGCAAAGCGGAACACCCCCCCGAAAAAAGTGAAATTTCTATTTTCAGTGGAAAACTGAAAAATTCGATCATTCGATAATAAAAAGTAGTATTCACTGAAACGACTGATATTTCTAACATAAAAATTAAAATATATTTATTAATAAAAAAATGAATATTCAACGAAAATTTGTATGATCAAAAATTTATTTTGCTGCAAAACGGAGATGTGAATATTTCACTAGTATAAGAACATTACTAACGGTGCTGTAAACATGTTTGAAAATTATTAATTGTTCATTAGACTGATGCAAAATGTTTTATTTTCTTGCTCGTGCTCGTGTTTTCTTTGGATATGAAAGGAAAAAAAATCTGTTTAAAAATGAGCTCAATACGGCTCAATATTTAGAGGTGACTCTCTTGACTTTTATTGATGTTTTAATTTTTTTTATGTTTTATTTTAACTTTCTTGCTCCCTTTCGTACATATTTTTTTTAGATATTGATGAAAAACAAGTTCTGTTAAAAAATAAGCTCAATTGCTCTATTTTCAGAGGTGTCTCACCCAACTTTTATTTTTATTTTTTCAATCGCACGATTTTTAGATTTTTTATTTTCGGGCAAAAAGGTTTTCCTTTAGAGATTGATCGTATAAAAATTCTGGCGAAAAAAATTATCTTAATTCGTCAATTTTCACAGGTGTCTGTATCGACTGTAATATGATTATTTGATGCCATTTTTGAAACTATTTTATGGGCATCCTCCCACAAAATCTATTGAAAAACACAACATTTTTTTGAATTTTTGTCATAAAAAAAATACACGACATATTCCGTCATCATCTTTACAACGCCAAAAAAAAAAAAATACGTAACACGAGAGACGACGACTCGACAAATCTGACGTAAAAGTACCAAGAAAAAAGTTGAACCATTTGAGGATGGTTATCGCAAAAAGAAGCATAAACGAAAAAAAATTTCCACAATTTTTAACAATGGTTTAAAAATAGAGTTGCGAAAATCCCGGACTTTTTACGTTCGTTTGTTTATAAAAAAAATTGATGAACAAAAATTAATTATTTGGGACAGAGCTATAGCGAGACTAATGACAGGGAGAATATCGAAGAAAAAAATTGATTACTTCAAAAAATTTGATGGGAGGGTACCCTCAAATGAAATTATTATGAGTAAATAAATAAATAAATAAAAGTCATAATGGGCATCTCCAAAATCTTAAGAATTAAGCTCATTTGTTAACGGGACTGTTATTTCAGCAATACTGGTAGAAAACAGGTTAGGTCGCACGAAAATTATTTATAATTATTTTTCAACAGAATTTTTCTTTCATCGATATCGAAAGAAAACATGAGAGGAAGCAAAGAAGTTAAAAAAATGGTGTTTTTAAATAAAAAATATTTCTAAACAATTAAAACATCAATAAAAGTCGAAAGAGTCGCCTCTAAATATTGAGCAATTGAGCTCATTTTTTATCAGAGATTTTTTTCATCAATATCCAAAGAAGACACGAGTAGGAGCAAGAAGATAAAAAAAAAACATTTTGCATCAGTCTAATGAACAATTAATAATATTCAAACATGTTTACAGCATTGTTAGTAGTTTTCTTATGCTCGTCAGACATTCACATCTCCATTTTGCAGCAAAAGAAATGTTTGTTCAAACAAATTTTCGTTGAATATTTATTTTTTTATTAATAAATATATTTTCATTTTTATGTTAGAAATATCAGTCGTTTCAGTGAATATTACTTTTTCAACGCATGTCCCGAGTCAAATGATCGAATTCTTCAGTTTTCCACTGAAAAAAGAAATTTCACTTTTTTCGGGGGGGTGTTCCGCTTTGCCCGGGTGTTCCACTTTGCCCGGCCCTCCCCTATATACATTTAGTCTCGAGAAGTTATCAAGATAAGAAGTGAGCTAGTCGTGGAATGAACGTGAATTGTGAAAAACGAGTCAGAAAGAAAGAAAGAAAGGGAAAAAACTGAAGAGAGATGTATGAGCCCAAAAAAGCAATGAGATTAAGACAGAAAAAAGAGAATTTGAGGATAAGAGTGAAATGTGAAGTTACCAGAAGCTTCATTCACTAGGAGACTCGTACATACCCCGTTCATTATACTCTCAGCATTCGGTTTGGGAGATACTCACACAAATATATGGGCCTTTTCGTGCCAGATTAATTCATGGCTAAATTTTGATCTGCTTCAAACGAATGCTTGAGAGAAAATATCAATTGCGAAACCAATCATGACTGTGTGATCGTTCCAATAATTATTTATGCATTTTCCATTGGAAACATCGAAGTCAACTTTTATGATACAGCATTAATGAGATTAGTAAAATATATTCGATAAATTCATTTATTATAATTTCCTGAACTCATTTCCTCGTAATTAGTATTTTTTTTTAATAGTCTTAAAAGGACTTCGATTGCCAAAATATTTATTTTGTAAATAACCGTCAATTCCACATAAAATGAACTAGATATGGAGGAAAGCTTGTTCCACAATTACTGGTGAACGTTGCATTTGTTGTTTTTCATTTTGTCATTTGCCCCTACTCGTGATGAATATAATTGCAAGCTTTTCATGAATTTCGTTGATGAATAGAGTTAACGAAAAGCGACGCGCCTGTTGTCAGTAGTTGACGCGTTTCTGGGACACAAAATAAGGCGCGACAGAAATCACGAGGAAAGAGGTCGGTTTTGGGGGAGGGGTAGAGCGAAAAAGAACAAAAGGTACAAGTCGAGGGTATTAAGAAGTGGAAAAAAAGAAAGAATGGAAAATCATTCGAGTGACGTCTGGGTGAAGCAATAAGAGGTGGCTTCATTGAGTTTCCATTCGTGATTATCGTCGCGTGCTCGTCTGCAAGACGCGATTCGGTTTTCATTAAAATCTCCTCGAAAAAAATGGAAAAAAAAGAAGAAAAGAAAATCCCACCAGAGAGCCCACATCGCACGAATAATGACTGCTTCTTTGTATCTCTTTTGCGGGAATACGATATTCATTCTGTATTTCATTAAATATGTATAAAAATACAAATATATTGCAAATTACACGATTCACGTTAAAGTGTCTTTTTAAATCTGAGGGACCAATTTTGTTTTTTCTCTCGTTACATTTAAAATATTTTTCCTCTTAATTATTTTCGTTCTTTTAGAGATCCTTCAGATTTTTTTCTTCGCGTTTAATTTTATTTCCCTTGGTATTAATTAAATACAACGTTCCTCTTTCGCAAATATGACAAACAACAAAAATGAGATCAACACGTAAAATTGGGTTATTCTCAAAAGCTTTCTGTTCGTTGCATCTTTTTTATATTGGCTGCAATGGCAACTTGTTTATTAGATCGTAAACTTAATGAAATTTTTTTCATCGTGCTTGGAAATTGTATTTATCCTGAGAATTGCAGGCAAGAATTACGAAATTTGAAAATGAGAAAAATCTTGATCATAGATTATTATTTGATCAAGACTGAAAAAGTCAAAATTAATATGTATGCCAAATGTTGAAATAAGAATATGATGGGGGGGGGGGGGATAGTGTTATGCAGCATGATGAAATGTGCTATGCACCCTTTAGATTGGGAGGGTGGCAAAAAAGCTTGGAAGAGGATCAAGAAACAGGACTGTGGGGAGTTTTGGTTCGTATTTCCTCTTTTCTCTTTTGCTCCCTTCTTGAACAGTCCAATTCCTCAAATTCGGGCTAATGCATTTCGAGCGTGACAACGAGACGATTTTGCTCTTCTTCTTCTTCCCTTTTTTGCTATTTTCTTTAGCCTCGGTCTTTGGGAAAAGAGCAAGAGAATCACCATCTCGTAGTCGCGTTTCGTAGAACCACAAAACCGGGGGCGATGTCTCTCGAACCACTCTGCACGTTTCCTATCACTTTCCAGCATCCTTAGCACCCTTTTTCAGTCTCTTTCCTCAATGAACCACCACACGCTACTTCGTCGACCCCCTTCTCCCTCCCATCTCCTCTTGACTCCTCCAGGGCTCCTGGAAAAGCGACTTTAGTTTTTGCCCATCTTATATGCTACTATCTACTACTGCCATGAAACCAACCAGCACTCAGGCCAACTCCAATCTCGGAAGCTTGCCACCAACTAAAAGTATTCTCTGTCTCTTTATCTCTATTTCCAAAACTTTTATAAATGCATACATGCTTATATATAAACGTATATAAATTCACATGTATCGGGAACGTCTTGAGGTGTTTATGGGGTGGTCGCATTTATTTCGATCATGCAGCCTCCCAACCCAACAATTTTTATTTTCACCAGCTTTACCCTTTAGTGCGAATCTATACTGATTGAAAACCTTACGATTTTTTTTAATTTTCTTAATTTCTTGTTTGAGATTTTTCCCCGATGTAAAAAACATCACAAAAAAGTATACTTGAGTTCAATTTTTAACGAAGCAATAAAGCAATAAAAATAAATAAATAAAGCGAAGTAATAAAATAAATAAAATAAATTTTTGTACCTCTTTGCTTTTACTTCTTCTAAAAAAAAATCGTACAATGGAATTGAGTATCTTTTAACAAACAAATTTGGCATATACAAAAATACTTTTTTTTTACAATTTTATCTCATTTTTTAAAGCTGCTACCTATAGAAAAAACACATCGCTGTTTCCATGCACAGCCATCTCGCGTGTGCGTAGGCTATTTTCCATACATTGAATCATGGCAAAAGTAATTTTCCAGGTAAATTGGAGCGCAAATACCGAAAATTCAGTTAATAATTGCGAAGTTAGAAGAACGAAGCTTGTCAAATGCTTTTTCTACACTGAAAAAAAAATTAAAGTATTGCCAACTACGCGATGAGGTTGGACGAATTTCGTTACGCCAATAGTCATATTACGTTTAGTTAATCACCCGGTAGTTGATCTATTGAAAGTCATGTCATTGAAACAACTACGCCACGATTTTGCCGCTAAATTTTACTTTATTTGAGTTGAGTCTATTTCATGTGATACAACCGCAATAAATGGTTACATTGAAAAAAAAAAAACTTGAGACACAGAATCGATTGGATTTGAAATAATCACACGGAGGTTGAGTTGTATAAGGTTTGTCCGTGACTTGATAAAATAATAGCATCGAATAAACTTCTCTGCGAGAATTAGATTCAATGACACCATAGATCAACGGAATATAATTTGTGATTAAGCTAATTACCTAGTAGTAATTTGGATGAAATTTTTTGTTACTATTCAAACAAATAAACGTTTTGCTAAAGCTACTAAAATTTCGTTGTGCAAACAATAAGTTTTGTTTGATACAAATTATATATATTGTAACCGGACAGCTTTATTCCCTAGCTGGATTTCTGGTGTGGCAGAAAACCGCTAGAGGGCCACGGGCGGAGCGCTCTCGCGTGAGCGTCGCACCGCCCGTGTACCCATAAGGCTCCGAGATTGAATCGTTAAATAATGATCACTCCGACCGATGGTCGTCGAGAAAACCCGAACTCTTGTTTTACGAGGTAAACAGGCCTAAGGCCTTCTTATAGTATAATTACAGAACGCTGATACAAAAAGGTTTTGCCACCTAATTATGTCAGGATAGATGCTCTTACGAGAGAGTAAAAAGTCGATTGCATTTACTGTTGAAAGTCGCAAAATATAAAATCAAAAATATTAAATAAAAAATATTCCAAAAAATATATATATTAAAAAAAATTCTAATATTTCTAACCGTCATTTCGAAATCATAATTGTTCAGTACAATCACTGTACGTTTTAATTATACGATGCAATTCATTTTATCCAAACAAAATTGATACATTCGACTGGAATACTTTTCTGCATTTCCCAAGTAATGCCATGATACTATTTTAAATATTTATTGAATTTTATGCAAAAAATGTTTTGGTTCTATTGAATATTTAAAGTTTTACCTCAAATTGCGGGCGTAGTTGGCTCAACAAAATATCTTCAACTAAGCATAGAGATTGCGTCAACTACGTCATTGGTTTCGCCGTATCCAACCTCAGGGCGTAGTTGAGCCAACTACGCCTCCGTTCTCAGCACTGTGTCTTTTTTTCAGTGTAGGAAAATCCTTTTATTTATAGTGTCAACATCGTTATCTCTTTGTTGTGATTCATTTGGGCAACGTATGATTTTACCTCAATTGGAAGTCGTAGAATGTAATTAGTTCGTAGGATTTTCTTTATGTGTCGAATATCTCTAAAATATGACTCGGCGACTGCTCGAAACATAGCTTCAATTATACTTGTCTCGAGACTCTACCGAGTCCCTCGATATCGTCACGTTTGAATATTTTTATAATGAGATACAAGGTGCGGTTTTAAATATAATCTCTTACGATAAATTCAGCGGAGCATAAGTGAAAGAAACATTCGACAGCTTAAAAAAAACAACACATGAAAAAATTGTCTATTAAAGATAACTCCGGTTTGTTCATATTTTTCTCCCTCAAAATGCATAGCAGGAGTGTCAGACTTTAGGATATATGAACGTGTTACTGTTTAGAGCGATTGACGTATACAATGGAAAAAAATGTACACTTTCTACAGCCTCAGGATTGCAGTGACCTGGATTTTGTTATATTTTCTATGCCCTCAGGAAACATATATACAAATGGATGAACACGTGAAAATGTACATATATTAGGGTGATTCAAAAAAAATCGACTTCTTTTTTTTCTCAAAGTCGCAAATGATTATGTTAATACTTCATGAAAAAGTAATTCTGCCAAAATTTGGGCCTTCTAAAAAATTATTTAGAGGTCGCGCCAACAACTTAAATTCTTTTTTTCAATTTTAGTGAAAAATTATGATATAAAAATATTGATTTTTCGGTGTCTCAACAAAAATAGTTAGCACTCAGTACAGAGTTGATTTCCTCAAAATTTGAGCTTCGAAAAAAAAAATTTAGAGGTCGCCCCAGCAGCTTTTCTAAATTTATTTTTTTAATTTCTCGTAAACATCTTGATATAAAAAAATAATTCTCTTTGTGTCGCAGGTTAATATGTTAGCTTTTCATGGGAAAGTAATTCTCCCAAAACTTGAATCTTCTAAAAAAAATTTTAGAGATGCCTCCAATGACATTCAGATATTTTTTTTACAATTTCGGCTAAAAACCGAGATATTAAAAAGTAAGTGTTTGTGTATCGAAGTTTATATGCTAGGATTTCATGAAAAACTAATTCTCCCAAATTTTCAGCCTAATAAAAAATTTATTAGAGGTCACACCCAGCGATTATGATTTTTTTTCTTCAAATCCAAATTTTCAAAATCAACCCCAAATTTTGGCAGAATTACTTTTTCATGAAGTATTAACACAATCACTTGCGACTTTGAGAAAAAAAGTGAGAATTTTAACATCGAGTTTAGACGAATTTAGAAAAAAAATCATAATCGCTGGGTGTGACCAGTAATAAATTTTTTATGAGGCTGAAAATTTGGGAGAATTAGTTTTTCATGAAATCCTAGCATATAAACTTCGATACACAAATACTTACTTTTTAATATCTCGGTTTTTAGCCGAAATTGTAAAAAAAATATCTGAATGTCATTGGAGGCACCTCTAAACATTTTTTTAGAAGATTCAGATTTTGGGAGAATTACTTTCCCATGAAAATTTCCCATGAAAACCTGCGATACAAAGAGAATTATTTTTTTATATCAAGATGTTTACGAGAAATTAAAAAAATAAACTTAGAAACGCTGCTGAGGCGACCTCTAAAATTTTTTCTTGGAAGCTCAAATTTTGAGGGAATCAACTCTGTACTGAGTGCTAACTATTTTTGTTGTGACACCGAAAAATCGATATTTTTATATCATAATTTTTCACTAAAATTGAAAAAAAAAAATTTAAGTTGTTGGCGCGACCTCTAACAAATTTTTTAGAAGGCCCAAATTTTGGCAGAATTACTTTTTCATAAAGTATTAACACAATCATTTGCGACTTTGAGAAAAAAAGTCGATTTTTTTTAAATCACCCTAATATATATGAGGCATTCCACGCCGAATCGGCCCCTTTTGATATTCGCATTTTTTATTGTTTTAATTTTTTTTCCTCTAATAGAGTTCATTGAAAGGAATTCGTCTGATTTTTTTTTAATTTTTATGTCAACACGTTGATCGGAAACGAATTTTAGAAAAATTTTCCGATTTTTTTCTTCAGATATCAATAACTCGCTCAAAAATGCAGTAAACCTAATGGATGAGGGGTCAAAATTTTAGTTTTAAAACGTACTTTCGTTTGAGAGTATGTAGTAAACTATCAAAACATTACATGAATCAATTTTTTCAATTCTAAACATGAAATGTTTTTGTCCACAAAGTTAGCCCCCTTCGATTTTGCTGTTAATATTTTATAAAAAAACTATTCTTTTTTTGAGAAATTTTAAGCTTAGTATAATCGTAGGAAAATCGTCTGTTGTATATTTTTATAATTAAATTATAGATTTTTTTTACAATCAATTATCTATAACTCCCTGAAAAATCGAACAAAGCGAATCGTCTAGGGGGTCAAAATTTTTGTTCTGAAATGTACTTTTGTTTAAAAATATGTGAAAAATTATTCCAAGTTTATACCACCTAGTTTTTCCAATTCTAAAATAAAATAACCTTTTTTCATAGCGATTGTACTAATTAATTTGTTTCTTTAATGTTTGTGCGGAAACATGATTAATTTAATGAATTTTAAGCTAAGTAGGAACGTGAGAAAATAGATAGTACTATTTTTCAAATTGTCAATGTTCTTAAAGATTTTTGTTGTTGATTAAACTAATATTTCCCCACAATTATACTAGTCTTAAAATGTATTAAATGAATAGTAGTTTCCTATAAAAATTAAACAGCCCAATCAAAAGGGACTAACACTGCGGGAAAAAACATTTGTTGTTTGTAATTAAAAAATTGATTTATGTAATCTTTAAATAATTGTTGATATATTTTTGAATGAAAGCACCTGTTAAAACGAACAATTCGACTACCTTATCCATTTGGTTTGTATGATTTTTCAGGGATTTGCGCATGATTAATAGTAAAAAAAATTCACAATTTAATTATAAAAAATACAACGAACGATTTTCTCGTCATCAAACTAGGCTTAAAAGTCATTAAAAAAATTATAGTTTTTGATAAAAATTCAAGAGCAAAATCGAAGGGAGCTAACAGTATGGAAAATAATATTTCTCGCTTAGAATTTGAAAAATTGTTATATTTAATATTTTGATGAATTCCTACATATTCTTATGCGAAAGTACGTTTTAAAACTAAAATTTTGACCCCTCATCCATTCGGTTTACTACATTTTTGAGAGAGTTATTGATATTTGAAGAAAAAAATCGGAAAATTTCTAAAAAAAATCGTTTTCGATGAACGTGTTAAGATAAAAATTTCAAAAAAATAAGATGAGTTGCTTTCAATGAGTTCTATTAGAGAAAAAAAAATCAACACAATAAATAATGCGAATTTCAAAAGTGGCCGAGTTGGCGTGGAATGCCCCATATATATATATATATATATATATATATATATATATATATATATGTGTGTGTGTACACATATCTACACTGAGAAAAGAGTTTGGTTGAATTTACTAAGGCTTCGTAAAATATGTCGAATGTAATATTTCGTTCATTCAAAAAACCGTTTAGTTGCACGGGTCATTTATTTTATTATATTGAACAAAGATATGTATTCAATCAACTAAATAAATCTTGTTGTTTTAGATTTTGTTGAAGCAACACAGGATATGTTTCATCTAATAAAATAAATACTTGGTATAACTAAATATTACATATTACATCATTCGACGTATTTCACGAAGCCATTTAGTTGATTCAACCAATTTCTTTTCTCATAGTGTACAGAACCAAGCCCTATAAAAACGAACCGCAAACCCGGCGCGTTATAATTTGTTTTATCGATACCCACGACAGTTGCTGCGAAGAGTATTTATTTTATTGTGTTATTATTATTATTATTTGTAATAACTTTGCACGCAAATCTGCCCACTTTTTCGGTATGGGAGAGAAAAATTGTACCAACGTCGTTCGACGAACGAACGAGACAAAACGGTCTCGGGACCATTGACCGGATACTTTGTTTTCCTTTGACTCGTCTCGTAACTGCTTACGACGAACAATCGTTTTATTTTTGCCGTTCATATCCTCAGTGAATTTCCAAGATTTTTCGTTTATTCGTGTAATATTCGACAAACATTCCCAATGGACGATGAACTTCAGGAAACAAAAAATCACTGCTAGACCGCAAGAAAAAAGTATTTCTCATTTATTAAATTTACTGTAATTGACTGGAAAAAAATATTAAAATTTGCAATACTTATTTATTTATTTAATTCGTGGAATGGTCTGAATGACTAATATACTGTAATTATCATCATCAAATTGACTATTATTTGTTTCCATCCGTCTGTTGAAATTTACAAACCTTCCTGAGACAGAAATCCCAAATTTCCTTGCCTCTTTGCTTTCTGCAAACGTGGCTATTCCCAGTGTGAACTCGGTTCTCACTGAGAATAATTTCGTCCGAGCACACAATTTAGAAGATAAATATGAGAATGGAATGATATAGATATAAAAGCTGGAAACAGAGGGTATACGTGTACAGGTGTTATAGCAATTTCGATTCACACAGCTCGCCCTAAATCTATGTACACATAAAACAAATGTAACTCATGCGACGTAACAGGTCATTTTGCGGAATTTACATTACGAGCACTTTGTTCATGTAGAATAATTTTTTTCAAAACTGATTTTGCGATTTCTCAAAATCCTGTGATAATAATTGTACAAAATATTCAATTAATTTTATTGTCACAGAAATAATAAAAAAATAATTTAATAATTTTTCAACGTCACTTGTTCAATAACATGTATTAAAAATATTCATCGGCGGACGATATTTTTGCAATACGATGTTCCAATTCCGTATAAAGTTTTCAATTCGTATTCAAAATTAATGACCTCAATAACCACCTGGTATCAAATTTCGATTTGAATCCATTCCGTTCTCGATTGCATCGCACGTATCAATAGTTCCGACTTTGAATTGTTTCCCAATTTCATACAAGTGCATTTATATATTCGAGATTGATATTGGCTTTTTATTATTTTGTTTGGCTATTTTTTATTTTTTTATTGTTTTATAGTTCCTGCGGGTTTTTACGAGCCCTTCTCATCATTTTAACCCTACTTTTTCCCCCCTTCACTAATTTTCATATTCCTATGACAGCCTCCACGAGTGTTACCAATAGCCATTCTTTTTTAATGCACTACTGTATTGCATTTGCACGAGGGCCAAGGGAAACTGTGGAAAACTCGGCCGATACAAGCGACAATATTTTTACTGAGGTTCAATTGGTTAACACTACCAGAAACTCAGAAAAACTGTCTTCCGCTTAGCAATTGATGCGCGAGCCGGTGTATGACAAAACGGTCACCTAACCATTTAATAGCCTCGCCCGAGGCTGCTTAATTTGGGAAATCGCTAGAGCCACAAACCGATCATGCACCCATCGCTGTCAGTTTTTATTTTACTATCAGAACCGTTTCTTTATTCCCAATAAATATTTTCGATCTTGTAAAAAACGTTGAAGTGATAGATTTCATTCTAAGATTTACGAACGATCAAGCATCGTATAAGGTTCTATTCAAATTAGTATACTTTTGTTGCCAGATTAAAAAGCTTTTTGGAAGATAATATCAAGTTTGAAAGATAGAGATCGAGGAAAAGAGAGGGAGAGGTTGAGGAAAATTGAGGGAAAGAAGATCGGAGGAAAGAGTAAGCGAATAATGAGAGAAATAGTGCGGAAAGCGTGCCAAGAATATCGACCATCTTTCCATGCAGTGAGGATATATATATAAGCTAACGTTGTAGTGGAAAGAGAGACCTAGACACTCTTTCCATGCGACATTTTAATTAAAAGAGGGTGCACCCGCTGTATGTATATGCACGCACACACAAACAGCACAGATTTTTTAATCAGACTAATATGGCTTAACGAACCCAGTACGTAGTTCTCTTTATCCCCACATATATAGCTATACGTATAAATATATAATATATGTAGATATGTGTATACGTGTACCATGAAAATTTTTAGTTTTTATTCTCCTGCATCCTTCTTACACTCTCGAGGGAACCGTTGACTACCTACGGCTTTCCTGAAGCCGCAAAAAAAGACATGCATACACATATATTGGTTGATCTTCGCTCTGTGTTTTTTCTCCGAAACTCTGATAACTCATTCCATATACAAAGTTTGCAAAATGACCTCTCAAGCAACACAGCGCGCAGTAATAGGAGAGATGCTTTTATATGTAGTCATGTGTTTTCCCATTTTTTTTCCTTTATTTATATTTTTTTTTGTAGACTTTTATTTCTTTTACAGCAGCCTTTCTATCACTCGTTCCACATCTCGATCAAATCTCGACTCTAGTATGACAAAAGGCTTCAGGCAAACGAGAAAAGATCGATTCGAGCAACCTACTTTTCTCGTATTCTCAATTTTTTTTTTTTTTGTACTTATTGTCTCGTATATTATTCTACATAGATATAGAAATATATTTGTGAATAAATATACTATAACGTCCGTATTGAAGAATGAGGTAACGTCAGAACTGTTATTCCGTTTGAAGTACCAAAGCTTTTTTTCAGTCGAGTGACGTTAATTAAACCTTGACGCTTCCTTGTTCAATATTAAACGAAAAGAAAAATGGATGGATGGTACGAAAACTGTGCCACTGTGTGTACGTCATGATCAAAGGCAAAAGGACGTCGTCCACTCTAGAAAATAATTGTTTGTTTGTATGCATTTTTAAGAAATACTAAACTTATAAAATACTTAACTAAGACATGCCAATGTGATCTGTTAACATAATGAGTTTAAGATTGAGGAGTTCTATCTGGATTTGGGTGAGAGATGGACGAAATATCTATTTTCTTCGAAAGAAAAAAAAACAGTAACCAAGGTCAAGTTGAATTCAACAAAATAATGCTGAGGTTTCACACCGGTGAATGATACTTTCCCGACACTGAGAAAATGCAATTACGAAGGACGCCACAAATTATGTGTTTTAGTACAAAAACACATACGCACGTAACGATTTCTGAAACGGAATAGATAGAATGCGGCGTTGATCAGTGATTCGAGAGCGTAACGAAAGTTGCGTGTGCTTGACGATCCGCGATGATTGGTTGAGTATCCCGGGAGATTCGAATCTGTAACTGGTGATTGGCTAAGTCGCAGCCCTTGAATCGTTTTCCCGTGCGGCAGAAGAGCGAAATGGGGAAGAAAAATCGAACAAAGACGGGATACAAAGTCCCGATTAATATGACGTTTCATTGAAATTCACATTAACCCATCAATTTTTCCAAAAATCTTCCCAGTTTTCTGTGCAGGTTCATATGACGACCAAAGAAATATTTGTAAGAAATTTGGAGAGGAAGATGCTGAAGGGTGAGTTTCATGACCTCGACAATCTCGAAGACTTGTCTCTTGGTCTGGAAGCGAGAACGGGGTGTGCCGTTGGGATCTTAGCAATTACCGAGGCCTGGCAGCGACGTCGTCTTCGTTGTCGTCGCTCTCGGTCGAATAGTAGTTTCTACCTTCCCCCTTACGCTTCATCCCATCCTGAGACTATAAAACCCCGGTAGGCATTCTATCGGCTCTGTTAGGCTCTCAACTGACGCCGCTACTGGTCCCTGGCAATTTCTTTCTATCGATTCACCCCGTTGGGAAAAGCGTCTTAGGAAAAAAAAAGTTCTTATGTGTGTGTATATATAAAACGCGGGATATATGTCACCTCGATGATGGAAAAAGAAATCGAGTTACTGCCCTCCAGGTACTCTGGCGATTCATGATAATATTTCTTTTAAGAACACCCTTTCTTCTTTTTTTCTTCAAGTCGTTTTGAACGCTCGTAAATTGCCAAGAGTTATTGCAAAAGTGACCATTAAAAAAAAATTGCATTCCTGGTATGCTGTGGCTGTAAATTTAGCTGTATTATTTTTGTTTTTACTCACCACCTGAAAATTTATCTTCGAAAAATCGTGTATCCTTCATTGTGACACTCTCAATCATAGTGACAAATGAATGCCATAAGATGAAAAGGATAAGATTTCTTTGTCACGAGAAAATCTCAATTTCAAATCCTACCAACAGAACCTTTTTCTCGCGATCGAGTGCCACAATCTATTCATCCCTTTGTCATTTTTTTCCGCTCACCCTTACCTCCCTCTCCCACCCTCTTGACAGTATTTTTCGAGTAGCATTCTTCAGGAACACTCAACACCGTGTGATTCTCGTAAGGCTCTCAAATCTTATAGAACCTCGAAATTCTTTATTTCTCGTCCTTTCTCTTTTTCTCCCACGCACTTATTTTTCTCAAGGCAGACGATTCATTTGAATCATTCAGACTCTTAGATTTGCTCGGAGTTCGCGTGGCGTGTATAAAATCATTGGTGCTTTGAACTTGGCCGGAGCGATCTCTTTTCTCAAGCCCATCACTCTCTTCTGCTTTCCAGGCCTGCCTCACCCCTCCCTTTCAAACATCCTTTTCTCGCCGCCAACCACTCCCAACTATCCCGTAAATATTTCACGTTGAGATGGAAGCGCGAACGAGCGGACTGTGCGAAAGCGTGAAAGCGGAAAATGAAAAAAAAAAAAGATGATGGAAAAGAAGAAAAAAAATAAATGACAGCATGCAGTAAGAGCAGAGCAACGAAAGAGATAAAATAAAATCAGACTCTCAGTCCCGTAGTGGTATTAGGGAAGATATGAAAGATGGTAGCGATGTGGGAACATGAAGAAAAAAATACATCGAGGGTGCAACAAGGCGTGGAAATAATCACGTAAAAAAATCCGAGCCCCAGGTTTCAGTTGGGAAAACGTCGCTGATGTGAGCTGATTTTATTACTGACAGGAAAGAGGGAATTAAGGCGAAAAACGGCCGAATGAAGGACAGCCTGAAATCCTGGGTGGAGGTCATGGGGAATGGAGAAAAGTACAACGAAGGAAAGAAACAAGTTTGTGCTACCCGAGACAATTCGATCAAGTATTCGTGTCTCCAATGTAAATTCCCCTTGCTGATAGTTTCTTTCCCCTCCTATTCTTGCTCGCATTCTCCATTCCTTATGATATATATATATATAGACATTTGTGTTCATATAGATCGACGAGCAGTACAGAAAAGGCGTAACCAACACAATACATCACTTAAAGTAATCCTTGTTACGTCCTTTATTCCTTCACTGCCAATCGATATTTCTTCCTCCCTCGTTCTTCGGAAATTTGTGTCCAGACAGTCTTCTACAACTTTCGTTATTCCTCACCAAGAGAGATCTTTTCGATATCCGTACGTGCCAAAGGCGGAAGTGACGCTCGAGAAGAAAATTCGTACGATGCTCGATACGCAAGTTGAACTCAAACTCACCGAAGGTTTCCATTTTGTATTAGGTATTCGATGTTGAACTTTTCATCGATCCAACACTTGTCACTTGCACGCATATCCAAGAATTATTCTCGTACGATTTTTCACAAAAATTTCAACAAGCTCGTGAGGATATTTTTATCAGGTGAGTTGTAGAAAAAAATAATAAGATTATTATTATTATTGTTGTTGTTATTATTATTATTGTTGTTGTTGTTGTTGTTGTTGTTGTTGTTGTTGTTGTTATTGTTGTTGTTGTTGTTGTTGTTGTTGCTATTGCTGTTGCTGTTGCTGTTGCTGTTGCTGTTGTTGTTGTTGTTGTTGCTATTATTATTATTATTATTATTATTATTATTAATATATTAACAATTGTTGTGATTACATTATAAAATAATAAATCATATTTACATAAAATTGATACGCAAAGTATATTTGTCAATATAAAAATGACAAAATGTTCGAATTAATTCGTATAAAATGCAAAGTCATATGTCAATTTAAATGCTTATTCTATCTCTATCTAAATGGTTTTGTAATGTATGAATAAAGATCTCGTGATGAGCTACTTGAAAAAGGGTATCGTGCATACGTAAATTCATCGTTGATAGGGCGAAACACGCGATTCCCTCATTCAGCCAGGATGGAACCTTTCCGCGTGTTGGCAAAAAGTTGAATGGTTGCGCGTTTTGGAATGAGAGGGAGTTCTGTTACATTTGCGAATGTTACAATTGCGTGTTTCCCAAAGCCACAGTTGTGATACGAGTGAATTAATGATATAAGCGAGGCAACTGAAATGGCTAACGAATTGGAAGAGCTTTTTTTAACCAGCTCTGATTTATGCCCTTAGTAATATGACGAGATTTCTCTATTCGCATTTTTAAATGCTAATTATGATCAATCGTATTTTTCAACTACGTTCCACTGAATAATGCAATCTAGATTATTAGTTTTTTTTTTTTTTTGCAATTGAGTTTGAAATGAAAAATTCAGTATAATCCTTAATAGTATTATTGTTTAAAAAAAAAAATTGTTTGTGATTTTTTGCAACCATGTATTTTTCAATTTCAATTAAAAAAAAAAAAAAAGATCTTTGTTGAAGGAAAATTGATTTTTGATTTTTCAGACATGTGTTGTTTTGGATTTAATTAAACTCTACCGATTAATAGTTGTTTTCCGATCAATCCCAGTTATAGGTTTCATGTCTTTTCAATGAATTTATTTGATTACCTTCACTCAGCTTATCTGACTGACATCCTCATGAGAAGATTGGTCCAATCAAAGTTATATTCTTTTGGTATAAGCAATTTTCTCCGCAATCTCTAGACTTGTCAACTTATGCTTTTCTCCCTTGTCTCGTTCTCTCATGAAATCTGGAAGTGGCAGAATTTTTCACGTCCCGTAAACCCAAATTCTCCAGATAGAGCACAGTGACGATCAACGAACTGAAGTTGTTTCAAGGTATACCTATATTCATGTTTACGTGATGACTATCATGGCCCATTTTCCATTTGCCACCAAAATTGCTTAAGCACATCCTCTTCGTTCCTTTTTTTTATTTTATTTTTCATTCCACCTCGCCCAATTTTTCGAACACTCGTGATTTCATTTGTTTTTTACATTTGCCTCAACTTTTTTTCGACCGTTCCACGAATCGATAACTGTCCGATTGAACGAGGTGGCTATGTGGAATTAAACGTTTCCCTGGTCTCTCGTATCGTAGTGTCGAAACATCCTGTATGTATAGTTATATACATTGAAATATTTTCTCGTTTCGAGAAAAAGGCTTGTTGAAACGCTCGATTGAATTCGACGCGACAAAAATTGAAACGATCGACACTTGAAACGAACCTTTGTCTGTGAACGGAAAATATTTTCTTTTTACATAAAAAATTCGTCAAAAAAAGTATTATTGATAAAAAAGCTCACACATTTTTACGATGACAAGTTAAGGTGATGAAAAAGTTAGAAGCCACACCGATTTATCTACGCCTTACAAATACAATGATACACGTTATACATTTTTACCAAAGTGCATAAAATATGCAACTTTTCTCATCGAGGGCTATTCCAATTTGGCAAAAATGTACCCTTGTGCTTTTTTTTCGTTTTCAAGCACACGAAACCAATCGTGCAACTGGAAATTCATGTGCATAGGAGAGCCGAGACCGTGCAAGGGTGTGCTTTAATCTGGAGTTCCGGTACACGTTTTGCTACCAAAAAAAGAGGGAAGGGAGAGAAAAGAGAGAAAACTGAGGTATCCTACCGGGGTAAATTGGAAAGCCAATCTTGACTTGGTTCACAGACACACACCCACACTAGACCGAGCTAAAATTCGCTTCTGTTTTGTCCAAACTATACACGTATATCTATATCGTGATATAACAAGGTATAACGTAGACACCTTGCCGGGCAAGCCCATAAATTGTCGCCTGCAAAATATCGAATAACGAACGCCCCTCTGTTTCTCTTTTCCTCTGAGTTCGCATTTTACCGAGGTACGTATACGACCAAGGTAGACGATCGAACCAAAAGGAAATGAAAAAGAAGGATGTAATACCTGTCGCTTGAAAACTACAAAAGAACACCAAAAAATCTTAAACGAAAAAAGCTCTGAAACAAATATCCTACCTGCATTGTAACCTCTCTCTTGCAAAAAAAAATGAAAATGTAACTGAAGATTCATGTAATGATAAAACTGTTACATATTTATTTTTTAAGCAAAAGAAAGTATTTCACACGTTTTCGATACGAAACATCAGTGAAAGGCATTTCGCACGTTGACGATAAATAAAAATTGATAATTCGAAAAAATAGCCCACAGTAAGCTTGAAAGCTTGAAACGATTCAAGAGTAACTCCAGTTATCCCCATCGGAGTTGCAAAGGGCTCCATCAACTCTCTCTTTGCTTTATTCCCCGGTGAAATTGTGGGAAAAAACTGGTATTATTCTCTCATTGACCTTTTCGAACTTGGATGCGACATGTGTTCGCTTTACTCACACTAATTGGATCAATTTCTACGTAATTCTCTTCTTTTTTTTTCGTTCACCACATGAAACGACAAAGGGTCGAACGGTGATAAAAAAGAAATGTGGTGTATCAACTGAAAAGTCTGCAACTTGTGTAACGAATACTCGTTATCGGGTGCTGTCCGATTTTTAGTAGAGAAAAAAAACTACACACACATGGGAAAAAGAAGAAAAGTGAGAATCATGGACGACAGAGTATCCAGAAAGATTTAACGATAGCAATTAATCGATCGCAATGATCACCGATGAGAGGGAGACAAGCAACTAAAAGTACTTCTACTCGATGACACACATGGGAGTTCGTGTACATGCTACAAACTCCACCTATACTGAAAACTCGTCGTTAACGATCTTTACCGACTCGTAGCCTTGATTGAAAACTCCAAAATAATCGGAACGAAGAGTAATCATTCCATTTTTGAAGCTTTGAAATTCTTTTCTTTAAATCGTAACGAATCATATCTAGAGATGCGGCAGCGTCTTGATACAAAGTATTAAAAAGATAGTGTTGAACGTCCAAGGCAAGACGGGCCGAGTATTTTTTATATACTTGAGATTGGGCGATTTTCCGTTACTTTCAAACTTTAAGTCGACGTCTCGCGAAAATTGTTAGACTTTTCGAAAAAATGCAACTTTCCCAAACTAATGTGTTCAATGCGCTTCCAATGGCATAATTTTTTTTTCTGCGACCTCCGAAAGTACTCGAATTTGTAATACGAGCTGAATTATTTCGCGAATATTATATTTCAGAAAATTTTCTTCCACAGTATATATATGTCTACTTTCTGAGCTCAGCGACCCCCTCCATATGCGCGCTTTCCCCCTCCTCTGTACCCATTATATATCGAATAAGTTATACTATTAAACAAATGTAGTTTTCAAACTGGGGCCATACAAATGTACAATAATAATATTAAATATTATTCAAATATTTCGCAAACAAAATTCTATCCAACGAAGATATATCTATGTTCAAAACAAAAGTTACGAATTTGGTTCACATGATTATATTGGGATAATATTCTTTGAATTAAAAGAAAAAGGTCTTCAATGTTTATTGTCAGCAATTTCGGTTTTTTCCCACATAAAAGTACGTTCAGGGACTTGTTTGTGTATTCTAACTTAATGAACGTGCATGGGACAGGAAATCGTAGGAGAGATATAATTGTGAAAGGGCGTCACGTCGCCAGTTCAACGATGAGAATGCGTTTAATTACCTCTGGTCTTGCAGGTCACAGTAATATTACACGAATCTCGCTAAACGTTGGCGAAAATGCAATGCAGTGTTGGAGAGATAGTATAGAATATACATATACAGTAAAATGTATGCCATCTCATATGTGTGACGTTGGGACACGATACAACCACTTTACCACTCCTATTTCTACCCTACGACCCTCTTAACTTACAACTCTGTTTCTCTCACCCTGACACAAAACATGGCCGTGTTAAACGTCCGACTTTAATAATGAAATGGCGTAAAAAATGCTGTGCGAGCAGGAGGGTAGTTTCAGCTCCCCTTGCTCTGTAAATAAAAATAAAACCACAAAAAAAATTTGCAATGGAGAGCACAAAAAAAGCGAATTTACGATACCATGAGCGAGTCTTGGTAGGCTAAAACGTTGCACAACCGGAAACAATTTGACCTCGTGAAACGGAAGTTGCAAAACGCTTTGGGACTGCCCATTCGTTTTACATTTGTTTCAAGCCTATTCACGCTGCCCAGGCCTAGAGACGGTTCTCTGTTACTACCGATTGTAATATGAGCACACATTAGGTCAATATTGAGTATCACTTTCGTTTGGGAATAACATCGAGGGTGTTATTGATCATAATATTTATATTATTTATATGAATAGATAGCGAAGAGAAAATACCAGCCTGTTGCCAAAATCTTAAAAGAATATTCAACGGCGCGAACTCTTACATATTTTTCAAAAAGTATCAATATCAAAAGCTTTGTTACCTTCTGGCGAATGTAGAACTATCGAATATCCTCAATGAAGTTTGCAAGTAATTAAAGGTTTTCCCAGAAAACCTTCGTATCAAAGAGTTAAGGTATTCCTTTCGCGGAGGGTCGTACTTTTTGGGCACATAAGCAGGACCTTCCACATTTGTTCATAAATTAGGCTGGATTTTGTGAAAAAAAAAGTTATAATCAATGATTAGTCTCAACTGTAAACGAAAATCGAAAATTTCAGTTTAATTGTGTAAATTATAAAACTTTTTGATATTTTTTGGAGAGCTACAAATGTGAACAATCGCACTGTCAAAGGGAGAAGCTGGACTTATTGTATTTGGTTTAAAAAAATAGTGAAATATGAATGAAAATACGTACAATGTACGCAGTGGCCTTGGTAACGATGTAAGCCAATTTGTAACGGACGAAAATAAGACTAGCGTTAAAAATGTTGTAAAAACTGCCGAAGATAACATAACCTCTTGAACGTTATGGCTACGAAAAATCGTCTGCTGATCACATTCATTTAAGTTCTATCGTGGATATTTTTTTTAAACGTCCGATGACTCTCTGTTTTTATCGTTGCTACGGAATCTTTAGAATTTGATGTAACCATAGGACAGTTTATATCAAACATCTATCATTATTTGATATATGAATTATTAAATAGAAATATGAGGAGCAGGTCATCTCCATAAAGTGTCGTATAAATTAGACAATTTTCAAAGTTATAATTTTTTCTAAAAGTTTGGTAACTTGGCTCGATATTTTTCCAGCGGAATGGGATGTATTTTTACTTTTTTGTCCAAAAAAATCTGTTAATTGTAAAATATTCGCGTTCGTGAAAGGAATACCTTAAAAATCTTCATGTCGACGCAGACTTTACATCCTCCATTTGAAAGCACCACTTTCCTGAAGGGAACAAAGTAATGAAACACGAATTCTAGTAGGTTTACGGTACGGTAAGCAGGATGAGATTTCAGTGGAAAAAGAAGCCTCTCCAATCCTGTACAAGTGTGTGTATGTCTCGAGAATTTCATCGATACGTGTAGTGAATTCGAACAATGCTTCGAGCGTGATTATCATCAACGTATCCGTGCACATGAGGATTAGAGATCGAGCATAAAAAGAATAAAAGGAAAGGGTGAGAGAACTCGAAATGTCACAAAGCCTGTCGGGGGTTGTTGCGTCTCTTTGAGAGAGGATATCGAGTGGGGAGCTTCGAAAAATATCACGTTCAAGTCTAACGATTCCACCCTCGCTGTTCCGACCAGTTGAGGCACAAACTTTCCACAAAAGCTTTTGTCTCGATCTCACGTTGTCATGCGTACTCTTCGGTACGAATAATTCCATTTAATTGGTCTCTACATACACGAACCACCCCCTTTCAACGGAGTGAAAAAAATGTGACAGAAAAAGAAATAGAGAACGACGAAGCAGAGCGCACAAACAACGTGTTGAGTTGAAAAAGCGTATAGTGAGGAAACAAAACAGACTCGTATCTGGTCTTTTGCTTAGATAAAATTGGTTGAAAGGTTTTAATCCTCTACTGGCAATATAATTATTAATTATATTATTTTTATTATTTAATCATTTTTGTTAATTATTTTTATGTTTTTATCTAGAGTGAAAAATTATTTATTATTATTTTTCATGCTTTTGTTTTCTTTTCTCGAATAACAGAAATGAGTAATTTTTTCCTTGTTCCTTTCAGCAATTTTCGGGGTTAAATACACATTGAACCGTTGATTCGATTCTATGATTCTCATTCTCATAAATGTTTGTTCTTTTTCTTCCGAAATATGTTTTTCAGTTCTTTTGCATATTTTATATTGTATCGTCGATTCCCGATAGCCCAAGCAACTTTATTCCTTTCACGGAGACTGTCAAGGGAATTGTTTGGTTTCCGAGAGAAAGAATAGCTGTATCAAATAATAAGAACCGAGGAGAAGCAGGGACGAAACAAAGAGAAAAAAGGAGGAAGAGAAACCGCATGAAAAACATGTTATCCGCTTCCGTTGGTCATACGTATATCGCATAAACTTCGCTCAGATATGCTTGCCACGTTTATAAAGGAAATAAGGGAAGAGGAAGTGTAAAATAAACAATTTTGCGGTAAGGGAAAGAAAAGAGAAGGACGATTTTCGCATGAACAGTCGACCGAAGAAGAAAATAAGTGCACGTCCGTTTCCCACCGTTCAAGAGTATCGCCACTGAGTTTTCTTTGTACGGCCAATGAAGAATCGTGTATCTTCTAGCAAAAAAAAAAATAATTCGAGCGAATAAAACGAGCTGTTTTTTGCCAGCACTATGTTTGTTTCCCGCACATATATGTTTATTTATTCATTGTTGTTACAAGCATTTGGAAACCCATTATTGAACTCGTTTACATTTTGTTTTGGAAACAAAACAAAAAGAAGAAGCCCACAGAATGAAAAACTAAATAAATATTAATCAATTGGCATATATGATATTGGAATATGCATGCGGAATGAATCCCACTAGTGAAAGCAACTGATCGAAAAAAAATCACGTTTCCTATTGCTTTTGTTAGAAAACTAATTCATGAAGTATTGACGCATGATTTTTTTCAAATGGTTATGTTTCATTGTTATATCTTAAATAAATATTTTCTGCGTCGAAAAATGAATGCAACTGTTCATGTCCCGAAATTTGATTGAAAGCAGGAAGAGAGATGATAAGTATGACCCAGAAAATTCAAAGGCTGTAAGTTTTCTCGTTAGAGCATCCACATATTAAGTCAAGATTTTGTAAAAGGACGTCAAGATTCCGGATGGATTGGAGAAAAAGGTAGAAGCTTGCATTTTGCCCCCAAGGCAAACTCGTTAACCTTTCAAACATTTGTGATGATTATATAGATGCTCTTGTAAGCTCAGGAATCATGGCCAAAGGTGATTGCAAAATCTTCACTCTTTTGCAGTTTCTATTTATTCTCGAAGGTCAACTTTCTTACTATGAAACGAAAAACTGCTGAATTTCTAAACCATCCAGGCTTTTCTCTTTGTGCCTTGGTTCGTTAAACACACTTCGTCTTATATTTCGGCGGAGCGAAAGAAATTTCTGTATGGTATTAGGGGATTTTTTTTAGATCATAACTTTTGTTTATCATTATCAATTAATCAAACGTTATTTGTTGTTTTCTTGGAGTAAAGTTTTTTAATAATTCAAAATGATGAAATATTTTCTCATCTCTAAAAAATCTGCCGAGGTATTGTGATTCTTCCAGTGATTCTGGAGTAATTTTTCTGTTATGCAAATGCTCATTATGTGTGGGTTGTTCACGTTGCGTAGTTCGGACGAGCTAGAAATATTATAGCAAAGGAATCCGCGAGCGTTTAAGCTTGTTTTCCCCTCAAAGGCTCTGGTGAAGCAGAAACGAGAGTAAATGAAGCTTCCAAGCCTTGGTAAATCACGAGAGAGGATGAAAAACGACGAAGAAATGTCCATAGAGTTTACTGACGTTGCTGCAGTTTTCTACGAACGAGACCCTTATGTCCGTATATACAATCGTTGAAGAGTGCGATAAATAAAACAAAAATGTCTGAATTAGAGCGAGAGCTTGAGACTAGAAGAGAATTTATGAGCTCCTGCAAAAAATATATACTCATATAATCAACAACATACAAAACAGTAAACGAGTGAAAGAAAAATGAAAGAAAAAATCGAGACCAAACCTCTGAGGTCGTGCTTTTATTCTTTGCTTCGTATTTTTATGTCTTGTTCTTATTTCTTCACGACTCGAAGAGCTTACCCTCTTGGTCTCTTTGTTTAACAAAGTTCTAGAATTGCAGGCTTTCCTCGTCTCGAACCTTTTTTCCACTACCCCGATTTTTTTATCGGATCTTATTATGATTAGCGAATTAAAAAAAAACGATTAAAAAAAACGAGTAGAGATATAATCGCGATACGAGCGAACGTTGAGAGCTTCTAGATGTGGAATGGGTAATGAAGGCGGAAAACGAGCGAGAAGGAACGGAAAAAAAACAAAGTATACGCGAGAACAAAAATACATAATCGACAGGTCGATTTGTGGTAAGCTTGAGAGATTACACATTCTGTCCGTTATTTTTTAATCGTTTTTTCGAATTTTACTATTTTCATACTTCCCCACATTCTTTCTTTTTTATCTTATCCATTTATTAGCAAAGATATTGAGCATACATAAGGAGTTAAAATATAAATTTCAAAACAAAATACAACAAATAAAAATTTTTTTAATCATAAATAATGAAAACGTTTCGAATTATCGACCTTATCAGAATTTGTCGAACCTCAAGACCAGAAAGAAAGAATGAGCTGCAAGAAGAAAAAAAAGAAAAGTATAGCTACAGGATGAAAATCCTTGTGTACGCCGGAAGTTCGAGAAGTAATAACGAGGAGAGGACGTCCACCGGAAAAGATTCCCTATCTCGGAGACTCGCGATTTATCTTGAAACTTTGGTACGCCTCTGAACAACCCCAGAAGCAACGTGTCTCAGCAGTGAGCCAATGTAAAATTGAACACGCCTGGAAATCGAGAAAAGAAGAGTAACAATGGAGAAAACGACAATTTTTGGTGGGACGGTCACGAAAACCAGCGAAACAAAATACCAAGAGTCGAAAACCGTTCCATTTATATCCATTTGTTCCTGCAAAACTTTTCGTAACAAAAAGATCTTAATTGAAATCTAGGGTGCTTATTTTCTTCTCTTTCGGATTCTCTATTTCGATATTGGCAAAATGCAAATCAATATTTTATAAAAAGAACTGCACTGAGAGAAAAGACCATGGCATATTCCCACAAACTAACATAGTAAAATGTGTTATATAGTAAAATTAAATATAATGTATTGACAGAAATATCATATTATAGTTAACTTAACTATAATTGAAATGTTCATTTGAATATACGATCTGAATTATGTGTGTAACGATATTTTAGATAAAAAGTACTATTAGTCGTGGTAAAAAGTTTAACAATACAAAATATGGTAAATACAAAACTATGAACAAGTTGCCCTGTAGACAAAAATATGATCAACAGTAGCATATTTCCATTCCGATCGGACCATCGCAATTTTAATTACCTTTACACCATTTACATAGTAATTATTAATTTCCAGTGAGTAAAGCTCACTAAAATACTGTACGACAGTAACTATCAACGAAACATTACGACCAATTTTATTTTTTAGCTAGAATAGCTATTTTTTGCAGTTACAGTAACCATCCTAGTTGCTAGTGGCCAGTAACCATACTAGTTACAGTAACAGTACTGCCCTGATAAGCATGTATCATTTTCTTTCATTAATTTACAAAATATCAGCTTAGCAGGTTGGATCAGTGCTAGACTCGCAATACAATGATCTTGAATTCGATTCCACCCAACGGACTTAATTTTTTTTTTTTATAATTGCTTGCATTCATGAATCCGTTTCTCCTTCTAAATAGACATGTAGCAAAATAATTTTTGTAATAATATCTAGAATTAATTATCCACGTGCCTATCTAAAAAAAGAAAAAAAAATCATTTATATGTATGCAATTAATAAAAAAAAAAAGTCCACTCGGCGGGATTGAACTCAAAAACATTGAATTGCGAGTCTAGCTCTTGATCCAGCCTGCTAAGTAGATATTTCATCAACCATCGCAAAAAAATGGTAGATGCATATCAGGGCCGTTGGTTGTTGTAACTTAAATAGTTGCTGGCCACTACCAACTACTATGGTTACTGTAACTGGTATAGCTACTGGCCACTAGCAACTAAGATGGTCACTGCAACTATAAAAAAGCTGTTCTTGCTAACAATTCGATGACTTCGTCACCGAATTTTCGGAACTTTGGATTTTTTGTGTTGATAACTCAAGTGATTATGGTTCCGCCAACGAATTAAAATTCTGACTCTAAATTGGGATTAAGTGATCTTGAGAACAATGAGATACACGTTTCTACTGCGATCTACTTTTTTTCAATCCGAGTGCACGAACATGTACAGCTTATAGATAAAATTTAATTCCAAAGAACTCCGTAGTAGCCGATAGTTTGGTGGTTAGGGTCCCGAATTAGGTAAGTAGGCATTAGGTAGGAAATCCGTTAGGCAGTTCGATCCCGACCCACAGAAAAAATATGTAAATATATATAGTGTGAATATAAACGTTTTTCTTTTTTATCGCAAATCGCGTCTGGTCTTTTTGGAATGATTGGACTTTTAAAACACATGTAATTTTCCTTTAATAAAGTAAGAGAAAATTAAATGAATTAAATTAAAACAATTTCGGCATAGGATGATTCCTGTCCCTATATGGTTTCTTGTATTTCACTATATCGTCATTGGCATGCATAACTTCAGGAAAGTTATTAATGGTATCTTGTATAGTACTTCGGACTATACCTATAATTAGGTGATTTGTCTTTGATAGTGAAAAGATCTATATATTTTGTACGACATACTAGTATCCACTAGTATCAGATACTTAAGTTTATAGGTAAAAATGTCATTGTTGCAATTAACATGTGTAATTAATATATTCGATTATTGAAATATAGTAAATAAAACTATATTTTGGTGGATTACAGTAACCATAAAATATTTCTGTCACCTCAGGGAAACACACTGCATAGTTGAAATATAGTCAGAAATACCATATTTTTTTCTCATGTCGATATTTCACTCCGGGATTTAAAAAAGTGTATATGGGCTTTTTGTGTAGTTCTTTCATTTTTAATTTTAGTTTTTTATTCATGAAAAAATATCGTCCATCAATTGAAACCTTCTATTGTCATTAGTTGCATTTCCCAGGAGTTACTCATTCTTTATAATTTTTTCAATTAAGCATTTTATGCGCATAATTCGCGAGAATTATTGATTGTTCGATGGTACAGCTTAATTTTTAATGAGAAAAGCCCTCTTCTTTGTTATATGCTGGATCAATTATTATTCCAATTATCGTAGCTCGACTGTCGCATAGCCACTCGATTATAAAGAGTGGCAGTGCACAACGTCATTATTTGCGAAATTTGGCTATGCGTATAAATATAAATATATCCCTTTATCGATATACATATATATATATATATATATATATATATATATATATTGGGGCATTTCACGTCACTTTTACATTCCCAAATGCTGACTCCTTTTGATTCGTGGGAATTTTTTATATATTTTTCTATATAAGAAATAAGCGGATTTTTTGGGATTTTTCAATTAAGCCATTTTTTTGATGTTCAGTCAGTTGGATTTTTTACTTTTTGCTTAACTCTAGGTTCAACTTGCGATAAATGGGAAAATATAGGTGCTACAATAAAGAGGACTGGTTGCAAGTTCACGCAGTTTTCGATTTATTAAAAATAATTTTGTGTACACCAAACTTCCATAACGTTTCCAAAGTCGATGAAAAAATGTTCGTTTTCATTTTCGACACTTCGTAGTGGAAAATAACTCCCATTTTCAAAAATTAAAAATTTCCCAAATACAGATTCGAAAACGAGAAGAGTCAATCTTCGAAATACTTTTTGGACAAAATTTTACGACCATTTTTTGGCGAGATCCAGCCTTTCAAAAAAGACCTGACTTTTGCGAAAATTTTAGTGATATTTTATTTTTGGGCATTAGTGTAGATGAGGCGTTTCACGTTACTTTTACAATCTCAAAAATGCATGCTTTTGATAATTCCTAAAACAAAAATGAGCAATAGTAATTTTATGCAGTTTTTTATGTACTTTCAGATAAAAAAAAATACGCCGAGTCTAAAAAAAATGTCTACATTCTTTTCCTATTTTTATGCAAAAAACCGAGTTTTTTAAAAAGGGCATTATCGATTTTTTATTTCTATTTTTTTTTTTTTCAAAAACCAGATGAGTTTACAAAATTTTTAAGCGCAGGTTCAGAAGGGCGGATTTTTTTCATAAAAACTACAGCTATTTGAACTTATGATAATTCAATGAAAGTATTTAAATGGCTGCAACTTTTTGATATCAATGTATACTTCAACTTATAAATATAATTTCACTTTGTTTTTGATAAAAATAAAAGTAAAAAAATAAAAATACTTGTTTCAGATATTTTTGTTGACAAAAATCATGAAAATACTTTTTTCATCAAATTGATAGATTTTTTTCGAGAGTCCGTTAGAAATTGAGAACAAATGTTGCTAGTCATTTTTTTTTTGTAGAACTCATATAATTTCCAAGGTATCCCAGATCCCATCTACCATGAGGATTAAGGAAGTTGTATCGTTTCTCATGTAAAAATTATTTTCCAACTTTACACAATAAAATTTTGTAAATAGAAAGCTTGAGACAGTATTAAACTTCTGGCAGAATATGCCGATGATTCATAGTCTCAAAATTGAGATATTTATTGTTGAAGTTCGCAATTTTTTGAAAGCTTCCATAAGAGCCCATGTTAAACTTGTCATTTTCAACAATGAATATCTCGATTACCAGGCGGTGAAACCTCTCCAAATTTTTCACACATAATTAAATGTTGTTCAAGAAGATTCACGCCAAATTTCAATACATTAACTTCGAATAATCAAATATAATGTATTTTTCGTATGATGTCATATAAATATCGATATAACTTCCTTAAGGTAAAATTTAATAATTCATTTAGTTATGAATATCGAATAAAAAGCCAACCGTAAAAACATTTATTATTATTATTTTTCTGGGTTAACAATTTTTTGAATTTCTTATCCTATGCACAAAAAATACACAGAAAAAAGATACAGGTTTCAGCATCTATTAATGTTGCCATATATCCGATTTTAACAACTAACAAAATGTTTTAATTTTTTGTTTTTTCTTATTGACGTAAACTTAAATCATTTGAAAATAGTATGAGTCTGACAGGAAAAATGATTATTAGTAGTATCGGTACTCAATTGCTGACGTACTCTTAAAAAGTATATTTTCGATGGTATTGTTCAATAAAAATAAATTCTGAAAAAAATTGGTTTCCTTTTCTATTGTCATTTTCATCTACAACAAGGTCAAGTTATAATATTCGTAAGCGCAAGTATACATTTATTTATAACAAAAAGTTGCAAATACTTTTATTGAATTTTTATAAGTTCAAATAGCTTCGATAAAAAAAAGTCCGCCTACTCTGAACCTGCGCTTAAAAATCCTGTAAATTCACCTAATTTTTGATAAAAAATCGAAAATTCATAATGCCCTTTTTAGAAAACTCTCGATTTTTTGCATAACAATAGAAAAAGAAAGTAGAACTATTTTTTTACAGATTTGGTGTATTTTTCATCAGAAAGTACATCAAAAACTGCACAAAATTGCTATTGCTTATTTTGGTTTTAGGACCCATACTTTCCGAGTTATCGCAGCCTGAACCCAGGCGGATTCAGCAAAAAGTCAAAAATTAAGCCATAGCTATAAAAGCGGAAAAAATCGCCATACCAAAAAATTCCGAAATACTTGTCCGCTTATTTCTTACATAGAAAAGCACATGAAAAATTCACACGAATCAAAAGCATGAATTTTTGAGAATGTAAAAGTTACGTGATATACCTCATATATTTTCTCTCTATAATTTCGCAGATTTACATACGTTTATGATTCTTACGAGAAGCATTTGAAAATTTCACATGTCCCATAATAACTGAAACTTTTATACCGATTTGTTTCAGACAATTTTCAATTGCAGAGGAAGACATAACAAACTTTGTAAAAAAAAACGGGATTTTGACCGTTATGGATGTTCTGCTCGAATCTCAAAAAGATGTCAGGTCTTTGAAATTTTAATAGCACTTTCGGAAATATATTCCGCGTGTACCCGCAAAATTCAAACAAGATTGACTACCTACTTTCTGAGATAAAAAATCGTAAAGTTACCTCCAAATTGCACAGAGCCTTATGGCACGTACTAAATGTAATGTATGGCACGTAAAAAATGTTTTGACGTGAGAAATGATTTAATATCATGTAGTTAAAAAGGTGATGGCTCATTGAAAATTAGATCAAGTACAGACTTATATATTACAGTGACATAGAAAAAAAATGGACCGGATTTACCACGCATGTCATGAGATATAACGAATTAACTTATGAAAATTTGTCGAATTCCTTGAGATATGGCCGCAAAAGCCTTTGGAGCGGCAACTTCGCAGAGCAGAAAAGGGAGACAGAAAGAAGAAGGAGAGAGAGAAAGATAGAAAAATCCGATTGGCAGCAGTGCGGCTAGCCTGTGTATATGCATACGGACCCCCGGCGCCCCGCGCATCCCTCAAAGTACGAGCAGAACTTCTTTAAGTTTTGGAGATATATAGATAAAAGGTATATGCAATGTGTAAAACGTTATTTCTGAAACGCTCAACTTTGTATTCATCATTTTTTCCATTACTTGATAAGTTTTTACATTCTTTATAAAATATAACTGACATTATTCGGATATACTACAAGTTACATCCAAGATTGTCTACGCATTGCAACTATGTTAATTAATAGTAATTTACAATATTTAATATAAATTAGAAAAAATAATGAAATATATTTGAAAAAATTCTGACCTTAAAATTAAAGTTTTGTCTGACAAAAAAACAAGAATCATTTTTGTTTTTGACATAACGTAAGAAATGAAGAAATTTGGGAAGACATTTTTTTTTAGTTTAAAAAAATATATAAATAATGAAGTAATTTTGGGAAAAAAATGTTTTTTTGATTTTGAGATAAGACGAGAGTCAAACAAATTAAAAATAGAAAATAGTATTTTATGTAACAAGTTGCGGAAAACGACGATACATCGCGCGTGAAGTTGCCGCATGAGTCGAACGCTTACGATGCATATTCGCACGAGTACAAGTGCGAATATGCATCATAAGCCGAGGCGAATGCGGCATACACACAATTTAATTCGTTATTTTCCGTACTTGTTATATACAATATTTTTTGTAATACCTGTCTCGAAAGTTTAATTTGAGATCGAAAAAGCAATTGCAGTTATTTCAGTTCGTCAATCTGTGCAGTAAAGTAAAACACTGCTGTAAAGTAAGACAAAAGACGAATTGTTGAGAAATAAGCCACTTTCCGCACGCTATACATCATCGAAAAACAAATTTTCGAGGTAGGTATCCCAAAAAAAAATGTTTCGCTAATTTTCGAGGTATCCCGTTTTACCCCATGTATCCCGTTTTACCCTGGTCTCCTCTATGTATTGCACACGTTAAATTCGACGTAGTCAGAATAAACTATCGTGCAATTTCACCATTTGGAATACCGTTATTTTAAATTAACAGGCTCTATGACCAGTTTAATCATTCATAAAAAAACACACGATGCCGAAATATTTGATACAGTCGTAATATTTCGAGAAAAAACACCCTCTCTCTCGTAATTCCAAACCCATAAATCGTTTCAATTGTTTCCTACCCTTATAAAATCATTACCAAATTAATTGATTATTTATTATTTTCATCACGAATAATTCAAATTCGATTTTGAAAAATATTTTTATTTCCTTTAATCTGATCAGGCCGATTTAAGTAATACAACCAATATTTTGTCAGACTCTCGTTCCAAACCTATAACTGTTTCCAATCATGTTCTACGTTTAATGAATCAATACCAAATTGATCGAAAATCGTGTGAATGCTTATTATTTTCATTGAAAACAATTAAAATCGGATTAAAAAAAAGTCTACCCTAATCAAACAGAAAGAAGTAATCGGTCGGATTCAAGTAGTACAACCGATATCTGGTCAGACGCAGAGGTCAACAACTCTCATTCCTTTGACCATCTTTCAGAGACATTTGCCGACTGGTGGTCCTTCGTCTCGTGTGGAACATGAGGTGACTTTCATCGTAATATTATTTTTTTCTTCTCTTTTTCTTCTTTTCACCCTTACTGCACGTCGACTTCTATCATACTTCATGAATGAAGGGTGAAGCTTTTTTACGATTATTGCAATCGTCACCACCGAGGGTGCGACGACACCGATCGAGGGATGATTTATCCAAGAACCCGACGAGATTGCTCTCGTCGCGCGGGAGACGACGAGACAAATCTCACGAATGATGAACCAAGAAGTTCGAAGATGAAAAGAGAAGATCGAAAGCACAAAATCATAAAAAAATGGACTTTCTTGAAACGCCTATTCTACGAGAGTGAAGGGAATGAATGAATCATTTGGAGGGCGATACTCAACAGATTTACTAAGTAAAGTTCAAGGAACTGAATCTTTTTTTATCACTTTTATATTCGAATGACATTGTAAAAAATGATTGAAAAATAAATAAATAAATTTACAAAAACTCCGGACCGCAAATGTGTAGAAATTATAGACATAAAAAACTGTATTATTTAAAAATAACGAAACTCAAAAATATTTATAAATACAATTTTAGTTGTTTCAAAAAAAATTGATCAAAATTGGATTTATTCATTTATTTTATTTTATTGAATTTTTCATTTATTCGTTAAAAAAAATTACAGGAAAAAAAATGTGTTCGAAGAGGTCTTTGAAAAGTAAAATGAAACAGTTTAAACACTGTATAACGAATAAAAAATCAATAAAAAAATATGAAGTAAAACGTGGAAATGTTACGAATAAGGAAGAGAGAAAATTGTTTTAAAAAACAGAAAAACTCCCGACAGCTAAAATAGTATAACTTAACTCACACATATTAAAAAAAAAAAAAAAAAACAGAATAAATAATAAATAAAACAAAACAATACCAAAACGTTGAAAAATAAAAATTGTATTGAAAAAGGGGAAGAATTATTCAATGGGTAAGTGCAACTCCCTCGAGATCAAATTTTTCTGGTCAATATCGATTAACAGTAAAATAAGTAGTTTGAATGCAACAATCAAAAAATCATAATAAGAAGTTCAATGAGTGTACGAAAAATGTAAATAATGAAAAAATGTACAACTTACATAAAGTGAACGAACATTATAATCATAATCGAATTGAATTGTGGTCGGGAGATATTTCTATGTCATTAAATGAGGAAAATGAGACTTCTCTTGACCACAGCTCAATTCGATTATGATTATAATATTCGTTCGTTCATAAATTTATTAATTTTTTTCAATCATTTTCCCATAAATATACAACATAAAAAAATTATTGATTTTGTTCTTGTATTGAATTTATTGATGAATTTGTCTTCAACGGATATATTCATTGATAACACAACACATATAATTAAATTTAAAAGACACAACATAATAATATTACAGATAAATTCGTCATAACCTAAAAAAGCAAAGGTATAGAATTGCGTCAAAAACGGCGCGCGGCAGTCTGGAGTGAAATTAGCATCGCGCAACAGCGCGAAGAAGTCGATAGTCGAGGACTACCTTATATGGTCATTTTGCGATATGGTCAAATGAGATTTAACGTCAATGTTAATTAACAAAGCAAGTTCACAATGCATTTTAACAAACTTCGTTTAATAACACTGTCCCCCACACTTAGAAAGACATGAAAAAAATTAGTCAAGACATTTGTCACGGTTTAAGGTATTCCTTTCACGAACTCGAATATTTGACAAATCACGGATTTTTTTGTACATAAAAGTAAAAGCACATCCCAGTTCACTGGAAAAATATCGAGCCAGGTTACCGAACCTTCAGAAAAGAATTATAACTTGGAAATCGTCTAATTTACACGACACTTTATGGAGATGACCTGTTGCTCACATTTCTATTTAATAATTCATATGTTAAATAATGATAGATGTTTGATATAAACTGTCTTGCGGTAAACTAAATTCTAAAGATTCCGTAGCAACGATAAAAACAGAGAGTCACCGGACGTTTGAAGAAAATATTCACGATAGAACTTGAGAGAATGTGAACAGCAGACGATTTTTCGTAGCCATGACGTTCAAGAGGTTATGTTATCTTCGGCAGTTTTTACAATATTTTTGACGCTATTCTTGTTTTTACCCGTTACAAATTGGCTCACATTTTTACCAATGTCACTGCGTACTTTATACGTATTTTTACTCATACTTCACTATTTTTTTTTAACCAAATACAATAAGTCCAGCTTCTCTCTTTGACAGTGCAGTTGTTGACATTTGTAGCTCTCTAAAAAATATCAAAAAGTTTCATAATTTACACAATTAAACTGAAATTTTCGATTTATCTTTACAATTCGGACTAATAATTGGTTATAATTTTTTTAAACAAAATGCAGCCTAATTTATAAACAAATGTGGAGGGCCCTGCTTATGCGCCCAACAAATACGGCCCTCCGCGAAAGAAATACCTTAAGAGAAAAGTGGCGACAGAGAAATACGCCTTTATCAACTGATCACAGTGAAACGCATAACTCCCATCTTTTTGCTGTGCGGACAGTTGGGAGTAAAAAATGAATTCACTTAAGTATTTTGTTTGTTTTGTCAAAGTTGTGCAACACGATAATAAATAAACTTTTTGTTGAAATAAATAGAAAAGTACTATTTATTTAGAAATATAAATAAATATACAAGTCAAAATTTCCAATTTCAACAATAATTATTTTCCACGAGACATCATATTTACGATATTTTACGATGTTATCGGATTCGCAAAATAAAAGATTCAGTCTCTACAGAAGTATCACGACTGGATTAAGCTTTTTTTCAACCGAGGGAAGTTATTGGTCCCCGAGGCAGGCGAGTTGGACATTATTTTTTTTTTCAACGTTTAAATCAATTTTGCAGTCCAACGAAACATCGATTTAAAATTCCATTTAATAATCGATGTCACTGTACTGATTTTTTTCGATAGGCAATATTTTTTTCCCGAATATATAAAATGTATTGAATTTTTTATTCCCAACCACAAAACACAATTCGAACGAGTAGTTTCGCGGTGAATTCGCATTTTTTTTCATTTTCAATTTCCGGTGAAAAAAATGCACACGAATTTTAGAGCCGCGTAAGTTTTTTTTTCATTATTTTTTTATGACGACGAGTTCGTTTACGTTGCAACAGCGAGGTTTCTGATCGATTCTAGAGACTCAAGCGCCGCAGCACCGAATAAATCGACGCGATACTGCAATGTTCGGGTGGCTTTCCTACTAAAAAGTTGAGAGGTAGAAAAAAAATACAAAAACTCCAAAAAATTCAAAGAGTGGAAAAAAATGTTAACACTGCTTTCCCACTGCGGAATTTGTCACTACACACGAATGTCCATCTGAACTTTGCTCATGTTCCATGATTTTCACTCCCGCGAACATTTTTTCTGTTAAATTTCATAGCGCTATATATATATATATATAAAAGATATTAATGATTTTACAGATGGTCCAAATTGCTTAAAGTGTACAATATAATATACAAGAGGTAAAGAAGTAAATGTACAGTTGAAACGACGTAAGAAATTTTCAAGAACTTGAAATGACATGATGTTTTCCCCTTCAGTTGTATTATTGAAGCATTAGCATTACAAAAAAGGGTCTCTAAAATTAAATATCAAAAATCAAGGATACAAAAGTCGTGAATTTTTACATTATTATGTACAAATTTTTGAAGCTTTTTAATTTATTTCAATATTCATCTTGTGGGAGATTAATTCGCTGAAAAATAATGTGTGTAGAAATTAACATTTTTGTTTAACATGTTTGATTCTTTAGAATGGTACTCCTCAATATTCCCCTTCCTATCAGCTGTTGAATTTGACATATTGCATGAAAAGTTCCACTACAAAATTCAGATTTTGAAGCATCACTTCTATGAATTGGTCAAATCTCTTCAACCGCTCTATTCATAGTTGTCCTACACAGAAAGATCCGTTAAAGAGACGATTTCGGTTACCGAGTGGTTCTCTTACCATGAATACACGTTCGCAAGTCCAGAAATGATGTTCGTTCATCTGCACATTTGTGTCAAAGTTAAAGTGATTTTTTTTCATCAGTGACACAAATGCTCTCCTTCAAAAACTTAAACAAATTTGGTATGAAATTGAAAAAATGATTATTTATGAAATAAATATTTCGAATTATAACAAAAGTACACGATCAATTATCGATAATTATAAAATTCAAAAAAGTAATAAATATTATTCATTCATAAAATTTTTATTCACGAATATTTGAAAAGCAAAGTTCTCACCTTTCATTTTACGAATTACTTATTCCAACACTTGACGATATAAAATGACTGACGATAGAATCCAGGCATTTGTCTAATTAAAATAAATCGAAAGGTCAAACGGAGCACTTGTTAAACTCGATCAACAGTTACCACCTTACGTAAAGCGTTCTCTGACGCTAGAATCGATAGTATGAAAAGGTGAATTCACACAAAATAAAATGAGTGAATAAAAATGTATAACGACAATAGTAATAAAAAATCAGCCTTTTAAAATATTTCTCTAGTATAAATGAAACACTCGATTCATCGTGTCGTCTCATCTCGTGACGCTGAGAGATAAAATAACAAAACGTTTTCAGGCCAATAGAAAGAATAACGTAAATGAGGGATTGGATATCGTGTCTGAAAGAGAAAATCTAATTGACCCGCTATTACATGGTGAAAGGAATAAGAAAAAAAATTCTTCTCCCTCTATAACTTTTGGAAAGAGCTCAATATTCAAGTATTCTTTTCTGTAAAACTAGTCGTAGAATGGTGAGAACTCTTGAGCAAAAGCCACCGTGAAAAATCGATAGATACGCGAGAAGGAACTCTCTTTTTTATCTCTTGAGATCGCGCTTCTCAGCATCATCCCTGAGCTTCAATGGATCAAATTATTTTTCACATTTTTTATGTTTCCTCCGATGTGACGGACATTGAGATTAGCTGCGAAAAATTTCATAATTCTGTGACTGCAGGGGTGAAATTTTTTATTTTATGGAGCTCGAGTAGCTCGTAAAACTCACATAATAAAGTAAAGTATATAAATTTATATATATTATAAATTTATGTAGGATGCATAATTGCGTTAGAATTTTGTGATAAAATGTCTAAACGATGTGCTTGATAAACACAAAAGAGTGTCAAGCATACATTTTAGGATTACAATACCAAAATATAACATATAACAAACAATTAATCTTTGTAATGCGCCATGACGTAAATTTGATAGCAGCTTTTCTCTGGTGAGTGAGTATCAAACAGAAACGTTATCACCTCATCGCATATTACTACAGCAAAAAAAAATATTCCCAAGGATAGAGGGTTGCACAATGAAAGTACACATAATAGTATATATAGATACACATATAAAATACATTTACCGCCACCATGATATTTTATAGGATGTACAAAACGCTGTTGACATATCTGCACTCGTGCACCTGCTTGTCCACTCGTTGGATCTGAACAAATTGCTTTTTTCGATCAAAGCTCACAAAATCCTTTGGACTTTCAGTAACATTTATGGTGTCAAAAACATTCTCATCGTTAATTTTTTCAAGCTCACTCATAATGTGAATCGCGTGTGAGAAGAAAATTAACCCAGCTATCACAAATATTTATTCGGATATGAAAAAATTAGCGATGAGAGATGTGAAATTCTCATGAGGCTTTACCCCTTTCTATCGCGGTACAGCGGGACCCGTGGGACTGAGCTTTACCCTCGTACGAGCTCAAAATCACCTCTCACCCTCTTCCCTTCCAGTCATAGTGAGTTATGTGCGGCGTACATACCATAAATTTAATATGCCGACTGAAAGGCTATCTGAATTGAACCAGGAGCAATGCAGGCTAAATTCTATTCGTTCCGGGCACGTTTGTTTCCCTCATTCCGCAAAGCCAACCCCCGTCTCGATGGCACAGCAACGCGAGAGGTGTACCATCGTGGTGAACTGTTCAACCCTTCTGCTCTAATACGCGGTGGTTTTGTACAGGCGCGAACTATCGAGCCATGCACCCATATACCCTTTTATTTACCCCATCGTATATTTACCCTATACCTCCCTGTGACGAGCTCTTGTACGTTTCACTTTCGGGCTGTATCCTGTCTTTTCAAATTCGCCAAATCAAATGCTAAATTCTTGCACTTCTGTGATTGATTTTTGGTATTCAAATCGTAAAAAAAAGGTGATCGACATAAGAAATGAGCTTAATCTTCAATTTTCATAAGAGTATGTGTAACATCAGTAATTACGAAACATGCTGCGATCATTTTGTCATTGCTGTCTGATGAAAAATTGAAAATTTATTTTATACGAACGAAATATGCGTAGTTCAAATATCCGAATCGCCTACGATACAAATTTAATTCCATTCCATTAAAAAATCCCTAAACCCGAACTTTATTTTAGCGGATACTCGCAACAAAATGTTTAAAGTCAAAAGTCTAAGTTGAATATGAGTATACATGATGAATGTTTGAGTGAACGCAAAAAGTCGAGAGCGAAATTTCCTTCAGCACACAAGTTGCAAACTGGGTCTTTATATATCGTCAGCATTTACGCGAATCTAATATGGTGAATATCCTGAGTCGAGATCGCGTGCAAGATATTCAGTACCCACTTATTTCACCACTGGCCGGAACTTCTTGGCAAACAGTGTAGTCTTGACCTTTAAGTAAAGTCATGCATTCGCTAAGCAAGCGAGGCAAGCTTAGGCTGTAACTTCAAGACTTGACTTCAGAAATCCCAGAAGTCCGTTGCTTGTGCTTGTACTATACGTATCTGGACACTTTAGCCATCCGAACCGCAACGATCTATGTATATGTTAAGCCAAATCCCCGATGGAAACTTGAGAAGGAAACACATCGATAAGTGAATAGCTTGTGCGATGTACGTAGTGCGTTTGTTAATCTCAGTTTAATTGAATTCGAAGTAAATACTGTCTGGGTGGTGCATACCTTGAGGTAGAGGGGGGGGGGGGGGGGGGGGGAATGGAAACGAGACATAGAGCGATGAAAACCTAAACACACAATTCCTTCAGAAAGGTCTTCACACACAATGGTCTTGCTTATGATCGATATTAATTAACCTGAAATAGATTATTCCATCATTTGTAGTCCCCACAACGAAATGAAACTTTCACGCAGGATATCGTACCGAAAAACCCGATAATTAAACGATAATCAGAAAATCGAACTAACCCATGACAAACGACCACTTACCATCGACAAAGATAGACCTGCAGTGTTGATAATGGAAATGATATATCATCCATCAGCACATTAATGATGATGACAATGATCATGATCCAACCACAAAACCACAAACTCATTCAGCTTCCAATTTTCATGTTACATAGCTTTCCAGACAATTTCCAAAATCTCCAAACAACGATTTACATTCAATTAATAAACCAAAATATGGATCGTTTCTCATATACGATCAATATCGCTGAGTTTCTCAGGGAGCACTTCAACAATCGAGAACCACAAAGCCGAGGGATTTCCGTTTAAAGGTTATGGGAATATACAGACGATCTATTATTACTAACGAATAATGGAACTTCGATAATGAATAATTGAAGAGTCTCTCGGTGCCCTTGGTAATTCTGACATCACAGATACCCACATATTGGCTATACAATTATTAATAGAACAAATGTACCCTAAAAATATACCGCACATTGATGCTGCATTCAAATCTTGCATACCAGTTTCAATTCAAATATTATTCTTCCCATCACCCTCCCCTGTTGCACTGGCCGTTGGACTGTTTCACTCCCCGTTCTATTAAACCATGTGTATAATCGTTGATTTCCCAACCCACACGATCTCAATATGCAGTAAGCCTCGACCATACGCATATCGCGAACCCCAGCAAATTCATCAGATACCATTTTGAGCTACGAATCTCATTAGTCTCTACTATAACCCTTGATTATATCGCGATCGTCCATTGTAACGTATTTTCGTTCTTGTATGTTACAAGTAATCTAAGGATTGGTACCTACGATATGGAAAAAAGACATTGTAAAATTTCGAAAATCATTTTCTTCGATGGGTTTTGACCCAATGTGATCTGCAACTGTTGTTCTGCAAATTTTATCATGTATATTCTTTTCTAGGTTTCAAAGTTTTGCTCACAAATTGAGAAGTTTCTTTCGTTATTTTCTGGACTTTTTGGCTTTCAAAACGTCTCTGCATTCATAAACTAATTATTATTGTTTATTCTATAGCTTTATTCACCATTATTCATTAAACTATCTCTTTATTATTCTATGTAAAATCAAGTATTCTCCTTTAAATATTTAGGTATTCCAAATTGTCGATTTTAGAAAAAATCTTCGCTTATAACAATGCAAATTTGCATTGTGGCAACAATGACCACATGGATATAACAGTCAAACATGTCGACACAACCGTCACGAGAGCACTTTAACGCATGATGAGCCTGGACAATGCATGCAAACATGCAAACAGTCCCGTTACCACAAACCGTCGTGTAAACGGACGGAAGGTACAACATTGTGAGGCTTGTAATTTTATTACAATTTAGACTACATTGGGCAATATACGCGTACAGTATAGAAGTACAAAATTCTAATCTGCTTGGATTTATCTGTATCGATAATGCATTGGTAGAAATTTTCTTCCAAAATCATTCATTTACTTATTCAATAAGTTCAATTAAATAATTTATGTATTAATATGTATATTGTGACGTAGTAATTTTGTCCACGTCACAAAAAGTTAAAAATCGGCACGGCACGGGAGAACATGTCTATTCTCGTTGAAGAATTTCTCTCGAGCTAAATCCAGAATGGCCAAATGCAAGCGCATTTCCGTATTATTAATTTTATTTTGTATTATTTTTATTATGAACTATGGACGAGCGAGCGACGGTTTCATTCGGCGAGAACATCGATTCAGAGAACGTTGTGAGGGAAGGCTTAAAGGCATCAAGGTCAACATGAAAAGAGCATGAAATTTCATATCAAGCGAGGGTCGCTAACTCAAAGCCCTCACCCGGAGCTGTCGAACTCGAGATGCGTCCAGCAGCATTGGGATCATTCGTCAATTTTCGTCAGTACCGAGGTTCAACGTCGGTCAACGTCGCGCTCAGCCGAAATTCAAATAAGCAATTATGATTATTATTGGCAATCATCGAAAGGCGAGCGAAGATTCGAGATCTATCGAGATTCCCGCGAGTAGGCGAAGGGTGGAGGGTTCGGACCCTAGTCCGCGTAATCGCGCTTTCGTTAATTGTCGAGGACTTTCGTTTTGGACACCAATGAGGACAGACGTCTTCGCCAACCCGATCAAGAATACGACGTTACCGGAATTATCGAGGAAAAATTTTCCATGGTCCTTTTCCGGATTTCCACCTACTGAAACTGTAACGGTGATCCGTCGTCTCGCTTTAAATTTTGTGTACTGTCTAGCACAAGCTAGAGATATCTCGATTTTTGTGTTGAAGAATTACCATTAAAAAGCGATATTGTTTCGGGGTACGTTCGTGCTTGGGAAAGTTTTGATAAAGTCTTATCTCGCGTTATAACATCTGCCGCGAATATTTAGTTGGACTAATTATCGAATTGCCGAGAGGGATTCAAATTTTCTTTCCTCCAAACTGATATCTCGTTGGATTATTTATCGAATTGCCGAGAGGGATTCAAATTGTTTTTTTGTCCAAACGGAATGTCCATAATTTAAAAAGCGTAAAATTATCCAATGTTCATCTTATCGTTAAGAGAAATTCGTTAAGGCGTGGCCTGAACGATATTAGGTTGAGATGAGTTAAGAGTGAATGTTTGATAATTATATTTATGAATGTTGTAAATATTTAGTGAATGTGATGGTTAACGAAAACTTAAGTTGTTAATTTTGAGAAAACAATTCAAACAGTCGAGAGAAAGATAACGAGAAAATATTGTATATTTTTCCGGAAAATATTTACCCAACGCTATCGTATTGTTCTACTATTAAAATTCATTTCTTTTCTTTAATAAAATTTAATTGTAATTCCGGAATGGTGATTCTTGGTGTGTGATTTATTCTGTACAATTATTTGACCTCGTCCCCTCTACCAAATTGGTTAGAAATACAGCTACGATCGGGAAACACCTTTCTTTTGTTCTCGATTATTTCAAACAAAATTTGTCTAAGAAAAATCTTAGACTGTCGTCCAAGAAATATCGAGAGCGAAGGCCAATTTGAGTGTTTATGCGGGAAAAAGCGTTACAATATATTCTGAATGAAAATGAAATATTTATTTCATCATGTAAACGTCAGCCCTGGCAAGAACTAATGCATTTTCTTACCAGCAAAAAGGGGCTGCATCCAAAATTCCGCATTTGCTAAAATCTCCCAAGAGTGTTCTTCGCGAAAATAACCAACAACAATATGCAGAATGCATTCGTACAAAATAGGAACATCGTTATAACGTAGAATATTCGTACGGGCAACATAACCCAGCTGCTTCAGAAGCAAATTAAAGCTGACGCAGCAATGTTTGTTGTTAAGTAAACGTTGAACCTCTTGAAAATGCTTCGGGCTACAGAAACAAGCGATAAACTTGGGCACGAATTTCTTGAGCCTTTGCTTGGGACTCACTCGGACTATTGCGCGTTATATGCTTCTCGCTATTTTCTCACTACGTATACCGAAAACTAGTTTAATCAGACTTGCCTCTTTCCCTTGCCGCCTCTCCCTCTCACTTCCTCTCTCTCTTATTATGATATACGAAGTAATTATCTTGGAAAACTCTCGATTCACTTTGATAATTTCTGAAAAGACTTGAATTCTGTACAGTTTCGTTTATTTTTCATGCTAATAAGAGTATAACAATTATTTTTGATGGTATTGTTACCATTAGTATATATGGAATGCAAGTTTTGATAATCCTTGTCTCTCGACGTTCTTCCTATTTCGCCCTTTGCGCTTAACTTATTTGGTTAAATCACACCCTTAAGATTGTTGTGGGATCGAGCCATCGGGGGTGAAGAACGAAGGAAGCGCCTTATGTTTATGCATTGGGCCGATTGATTGTTACCAACTGTATGTTGTCAAATGTTCATAATATTTAACGTACGTTTCCGTACTGTTTTATTACATATATTTATAAAAATATGCATTTTTGCATCAGCTATGATGACATGAAGTATTTTTATTACTTTTATATAATTATTTTCAACCTATTTATTTTTGTCAAGTCACACGAGACGATCTGGCAACGTCTAAACTTGCGACGTACGATAGTCCTCAGGTGACAGTGCCCCTAAGCTATATAGACATACATGAGGTTTATGATCTCAAAATCGGCTCAAGAAACTATCAAAAACATGGATATCGATCCACATAAAACATTGTTTTCCTGTAAAGAAATTTATGAATATTTTTATTTATTTTAATTCACAGTGATCCATAAATATTCATCAGTTTTATTTTATTCGCATAATTTTATGAAAAATCAAAAATAGAATCATAGTGAACTCTAAATATACTCGCTGCATAAGTACCAAACGTTGATAAGATAGATAATATATGTGCCGTCTGCGATGTTGCCGTCTTTCCATAGCCTATAATTTTGTGTGCTTGCTTTTCGAGCAAAATCACGGTTAAAAACATTAATAATTTTATAATGGTGCTGTGAATGTTCGTTTTTATGATTTTAAGAGATAGTCCGATATTTATTTGAACCGTATACGTTTTTTGAGCTCCATGGTAGCATTTTTATAACAGATATAACTGATATACCAAAAAATGATCGGTGTTCTCCATAAGGGTAATATTATTAGCCTGTGAAACATGTCCAGTTCTCGATTTTTTTTCTAAAAAACGGTACTATGGATCGTACTAAAATTGCACATGATGATGAATAAAGTTATATATATATCATTTTGAGCTGGCCCCACAACAACCTTAACTGATCGAAGTAAAATCTGAACTTCCTCTCTCTCTCTCTCTCTCTTTCCGTTTTTCTCTTATCCGTTACCTCTCTTTAGCTAAAAATTATGGACTCACGCGATGAGGTGTTCTCACTGCTATAATTCTTCTTGTCTAGTTTTCTTCGTCGCTGTTCCTTTCCCACATTTTCATCCAAGCTACAAATTATCCACCCTGGACCAGTCTCCCTTTCCCTCGATCCCTTATCCACTTTCTTTCATCCCTCGGTCCCGTGCACTCCACTTAAATGTCTGAAAGTCGCCAAAGACATTGTTTATTATCCCACGGAAACTTTACACCCCTCCACTTCCCCGACCCACACGCCATTAAGAAATCTTGTAATGGGCACACGCAAAGTTTGAAAAGTTTGACTGCTTGACGCCGCCTCATCTGGGACCAGGAATATTTTTCCTTCTCGTTCCTTCTCATCCTCTCTGAAGTTGCACATTAGCTACTTCACGTGCAACCAAAAAAAAAAGTTTATTCAAGCATGCAGAAGCTTTAGCTGAAGCTTGGGGAAAGGCAAAATGATAAGGGATTGAAACTGTAACAATTCAATGTTCATAATAACATCTAAAAAGGTTTAAATTGACAAATAATTATGTACTCGATCAAAATTTTTTTATTGAAATAATTTTTTGTTCGATACTTTTAATTTGAATTATACGTTTTCATTCTTTTTTTGCAAAAACGTGTCTCGAAAAAATGCAATTCTGGGTTCACGAAGTGAATTTGAACTAAGATTTTTCACGTACCGAAAAATGTTCTCAGCCTCGTTTAACCTACGGAAAATTGGTTGGAAAATAGTGGATGTATACGAGCGTTATTACGCGGTTCGCAATTCAAACACGTACCGCATAACTACGAAGAATAAAAGAATGAGAAATAATTCAACTTAGTTTGCTACGTGGCTAGGATTGTCAAGCAGACACTTCAAGCCCTTTTTTTGTAACGCAATTTTGCAAGTGAATTTTTTTTAAATGGAATTCTTTTTTTCCCTATTTCATTCCATGCTCGTTTTATGGCAGCCGATAAACCACATCATTTGGTATAGTCAAATTCTAAGAACATGAAGACTCTTGAAAAGGGGTTATCACAAATAATTTTATTTGAAAAATGACGTGCATGACCTATAATTTTAAAGAAACATTCAGTATCAACAGTCATTAAAAAAACTATCAGGGGACTGAATATTCAACACAAACACATATCCCGCCAAGCTAAGTTCATTAGCAGAGATACGTATCGGTATTTATATTTTCATTCCACAGTCAATTGACGCTATCAATAAACATAACTGGCTAGCTAATACAAACTTGTGGAAATGCTATGGATACAATTATCATCCCTCACTCACGGTTAATATCTCATCATAGTCAACGGTTTGCTAAATCCGTTGAAATTTGGTGCAACTCAGTATATATTGATATTTAGTAAAACGTTAATATGATCAAACATACGAGAATATCCACATGGCTGAACGTATAATTATAAACATCGATAATATCTTCCATGACCTGAAATCATGAAAGGCAGCTTTACCTGCAATTTTTTTTCCTCCCCTTCCATTTGCTTTTCCCATAATTTATTTTTCCTTCTTTCACTGTCTCTCTCATCTCATACCAAGTTCTCTTCATTTTCAACGCATCTAGAAGTTCTTACAATTAAATCGTACGTACTCGTTGTGACGAAAACAATATTCTTTACTGTTAGAACGAAAAGGGATGAGGAGAGTAGTAAAGGGTTCGGTGTCGAGACTTTTTTAACCCCGAGAAAAACTCGCGAGAAAAAGCAATGGGACAGGGGATGAAATGAAGGTCGGAATAGCGGAAACGACGTCATTATTCCCGACGAAAAGGGGTATATACCAGCGTTAATTAAAAAGCCCTCAAGTGCGGGCTGCGGTATCCGGCGTTATGAATTTACGTCTCGATGAAGTAGTCATACTGAATGCAAGAGGCTCGAATAGAACGTTGAAAACAATGAAAGGTAATATTTTCAACCTTCTGTGTTGTCCCGGCTGTTGCATTTTTTTATTACAGTATGTTTGTTTATTAAAATTTGTATGTTATTATATTTCTTCGCATTCATGAAGCTTTTTGAAAAAATATTCCCACGTTGAAATATAAATTCGTCGTGTTATTAAATTGTAACTTAAGAATCGTAGATTTCGAAAAATTTAATATTCCTCTCTTATTTTTATACTATTGAATTTAGACAAACTCGAGAAACATATTTATATGATTAAAAATCTTATGATTGAAAAAACATTCAATATGGAACTCCGATGTGACACTCACTTTTTGGACCCATCTGAAAAGACTCCATACTCCTATTTGCAGCACCCTTTGCCTCTGTAGATGAAAAACCAAACCCTTGAGAACTTTTATACAAGAAGATTCAGAATTTTTTCATTCCTCGCAAGGAATTATAGGATTGAGACTAACTCAGCGACATAAAATAACCTGGGGCAATATTTCAGATATGACGTTCCGGAGTATACGTCACCATTTTCAACCACGTTTGCTTCGCGTCTCGCTCGGGAAAGCTCCAGCCTACGGGTATAAAGAATTATAGCACTTACGGTGGGAAAAACGGCAGATGTGATCAAAACTTTTCTTTTTATCCCAAAACTCTTTATCCAAAAAAATAATACAAATAAATAAACATATTTGTGCACTTGATATATTCCGTAAACTCAAAAAGTAAGTATTTCAAAATAAATTCACTCAAGTTTTTTCCACTCTTTTTCATTCTATCAAATGGTAATAAAAATAGTTACTAGGTGTTAATGATTCCGCATATAATTCTTCCCAATTTTTAACCAAGGCGACAAGGAAGTACTACAGTATTACAATGACGTCATTGTTGATTTCGCCGCCGGCTTTTTCGCCTCATTGATATAGAAGACGAGTAGAAAGCAACAGAGAAAAAAAGAAAATTACGCGACAGGGCAACCGTCGTTTTTGCATTGAAGGTAGGCGCGATAAGAAAGGTTTGAGAGAGGCGTTCATGAGAATCGACGGTATGATAATGAGGCACGGAGGGATTGTCGCTTGGATTTATGACTGTGGCATCAAAGGTTGATGTAAATCGATCGTTGCTCGTTGTTCGCCGACGGCAACGCGAGAACAACATATCCGCTGGGACATCACAACACCAGGAGCACCACCGTCGTGGGAACAAAGTTATCGCAAGACGAAATATGGTTAGTGCTTCTGACGATGAAATTCTCCCTTGCGTTTAAGCCTCAACGTATACGAAGGGTTGCACACGTCCAAAGTTATCTGAAACCACTTTATGGTTGGGTGCATCGATGGTGAAGAAAAAATATAAAAAAAAAAACGTCTGGGTTACTGGAGCCTGTAAAATAGTGGAAAACGACTGAAATGTAATAATAAAAAAAAGTTCCTGAATTTTTCGAGCAAGGTCATATATTTTTTTTTTTTCCGGAGACAAAATCGATGCTGTTCTCTTTCGACCCTTATTTTTATTCTTTGTTTCTCTTTTGTCTCCTTTTTTACTTTTCCACAACTGAACGTACAAAGTTGATCCAGCGAGTGAAAGGAGATGAGAAGAACAGAAGGCGTGAAAGACTTGCTTGAGATAAGACGTCAAGATGAAATTACCATGAATAGCTTTTCCAAGGTCTTTCACAGAGATGGCCTTTGCGAAAAGCTCGTAATGATGAGAAGAAGTGGCCAGAGGCGGCGACATTCACAAAGGGATAGGCGAAACGAGATACTGCAAAGAGCTAGGCACTAATATGCAAAGAACCTCATTGCTTGGAAACCAACGCGTAAACACACGTGTATTTTATCTATATACGTATAAGAACCACTATGTCCATACGGGAATATCGTAGTTACAACATTTATGAAAAAAACTCAACGAAGCAACTGTGGTTCAAACCTTTTCGAAATGACCAAGGGGTGAGATGCTTCTTTGAAAACCAGCTGGTAGAACTTTTAACATCCGCATGAAAAACGTGAGTGAGGCAAAACTTTTGATCCCATATTGGCATGGGTGTATGTGTGTGTCTGTTTATATATACATTCACGAGAAGGTATTACCGAGAAACCAGTGAGAAATCTACCCCTTGTGTATTTATCGTAAGGATCAAATTCCCAATAACAGTAACAACGATGTAGCCATCAAAGTGTCACCTTAGCCTCGTTTGTGCTTTGCTGAGATGAAAATAAGACACCAGGGAAAGGAGAGAATACCGGAAGGGTAGGAAGCTTCATTTACTTTGAGCACTTTTAGTTTCTTTCATCCTCTCGGATCACACCTATAATAAGGTAAAAAGGTCCTGGTCTCGCAACAGATTTTATGCCTCAAAGCAACACATCTTGTGATTCAATATTCTTTAAATATCGTCACCTTCCATTTTTTATGATTTCCCAAAAATTGAGACAATCTTACCGTGTCACTCATACAAAAAGCAATGAATCTGTCCATGATAAACGGTCTGTTGTTCTTGTATACGAAAAAACTGAATTTCAGATTCTCCTTTACCCCATGAGACATCGAGGATTTACTTCAGCATAAACCACGAAAAGAGCAGACTCACGAGATGGCAAAAGTACTTCCGCTTGCCTTTCTTCGTTCCAAGTTTCACTTTGTTACATAATAAGCCTCTCGCTCTCACTCCCGGAGTTGTCACAAAACGAGCCTCCAGGGAGAAACTCAAAACGTGCTAGGCGCACTCTCGGGCTCCAAGTGCCTCGGGCCATTCAGAATATATGTTGCGGATATGCAATAGGCGCAAGTGTCGCATGATGTATTATATCCTCGTGCTACACTACTATGCCCGACTAAATAGTAACGGTAAAAAATCTCCTTCTGAACGCAAACTCTAACAAAAGGTTATAAAAGAGATTTCCTCCCAAAGAAACCAACCTTGCAAAAATTCTCTCATTCACATCAAATCTCTCAAAAAATTATAGGAAAACCCCACAACAATTTTCACAATAAATTAGAAACTCACAAAAAGTTATAAGAGAGCCTGACAAAAATTTACCAATCAAATCCGACCAAAAATTAAGCCTAAACTTTACGAAAATAAATTAAAACTATAAAAGTATTAATAGTAAAATACATTAAAGCCTATTAACCTCTAATAAAAATTCTTCCAATTAATTAAAAATACAGATGTGATATAGTACAGTTGTTCTACACAAAAAGAACGGGAATAAAAAATAAGAATGAAAAAATATTCGGATACAAAAAAAAAATTTCAAAAGAAAAAAATTTGATTGAAAACAAATTTCGGCCGAAGTACTTGACGAGTTTGTAACCATGAGTGAATTAAGTAAATTGAATTAAATTAAGCACATTGTATGAATTAATCAAAAAAACGCTCCAAGTACTTCGCCGAAATTTTTTTAATAGTAAATGTACTTGTCTCAACTTTTTTTACAGCATATATGCTGTTGTTTTGCGGAGATTTGTTGACTGTTTGTATGAAATTCATAGCTTGCCAATGAAACATGTCTATATTGTGTACGTACCTGAGTGATGCAAAAGAATTAACGTTTTTTTTCGGTATTATAGAAAATATGGTAACATTTTATCAAAAAGTGATTCTCTCAAGAATTGGATCCTGAATAAAAATTTTGAAGGACGCTCAAGCGATTTTTTAATGATTTTGGATAAAAATGGATACATGATCGAATTTCGAGCTGGTGTATCACGATTATATTGGGACTAAAAATGCAATGTGAAATATTGATCTAAGAAGTGTTCAAATGAATTCAATCTTCGTAATTAACTGCCAATACTTATAAAATTATTAGATTACTTAAAACGTACAGTAGTTCTGAGAAGTTCTGAGACGCATAAAATATTAACGAACAAGTAAAAACTTGAATTTTTTTAATTTTGTAAAAAAAAAAATTTTTTAATATTACACCGAAACATCCATGCCAACAGATCAACGGATTGGAAAATATTCCATAAAAAATGATGCCGAAGAAATACCCCAATAGCAACAGAATGCACCGAAAGGTTTTAAATAAAAGCAATCGTAACGAAACGAGAGTTTGAAACAAAAAAGTATATGCACAAAATTTCGAGAGCAAAAATTTGATTGAAAAAAAGAATTTTGGCTGAGGTACTATGCGAGTTTTTCTTTTATAACGTTTATTGATCACGAATTATATCTCATGAACAATAGGTAAAAAAAAAATTGGTGAAGTACTTATGAATTTTTTTTTTCTTAAATCAAATATCTTTTTGCTCAAAATTATTTCGCTTCACTTGATTCCGTTTTGGGTTGCAAGTGCAAATAATATTTTCATGTATTTAAGGTCTCTACCACTCTAGGGTGGTTTAAAACCATATATAATTCAAACCTAGCATGGTATCATACACTATTCCCTCAGTTATTAAAAAAAGAAGAGAATGGTTTGCAAATAAACCTTATTATTGCATGCAAGGGACGTTTTATGGTAAAAGAGAAGAGGCACCATTTTCGACTCCGTTCTAGAGTTTACGTTCGGAAAAATGGATTGTTGGGGCTAGGGTTAAAAAAAATTAGGGATAAAATTAGGGATAAATAAAATTATTTATTTAGGCACTGTTCAAAAGTGTATTTATTGAATTACACTTTATTTTCGCATTATCACTCTCCTATATATATATATATAAAAGTCACTTTAACCAAAAGTTGAAACTGACCGCGATCTTTATAACCTCACGATTGATCAAAGATATTAAATATTCACCGAATACGAGTTTATCATACACCATTCTCTTAGTTATTAAAAAAAAAAGAAGAGAATGATTTCTAAATAAACCTTATTATTGCATTCAAGGAACATTTTATGGTAAAAGAGAAAAGGGATCGTTTTCGACTCCGTTGTAGAATTTACGTTCGGAAAAAAAATTGTAGGGGCTAGGTTTAATAAATAAAATTATTTATGTAGGCACTATTCAAAAGTTTATTATTATACTTTATTTTCCCACTATCACTCTTCTATCTATAATAAAAGTCACTCTTTACTCGTTTATCTATCTATAAATGCCACTCTAACCAAAAGTTCAAATTGACCGCGATCTTTATAACATCACCAGAGTTTTATACCAATATCACTCTTTACTCGTTTATCTATCTATAAATGCCACTCTAACCAAAAGTTCAAATTGACCGCGATCTTTATAATATCACCAGAGTTTTATACCAATATCACTAGTATCACTAGACAGCAACTGTGAAAAAAACAGTTGAACATCAAAAATTTGTGCGAAAAAATGTTGAATTTCCCGGAACAACGATTAAAATAAAAATTAATATTATCAATACGCTTTAAGCTACGAGGTTCTAATTAGTCGCGATCGAAAGAAAAAAAAAAATACGTGAACTTGAATTATCCTCCAAAACGCTGTTATTTAATAAATATTAAGGAAGTTGTATCGATATTTATATGACATCATACGAAAAATACATTATATTTGATTATTCCAAGTTAATGTATTGAAATTTGGCGTGAATCTTCTTGAACAGCATTTAATTATGTGTGAAAAATTTGGAGAGGTTTCACCGTCTAGTAATCGAGATATTCATTGTTGAAAATGACAAGTTTAACATGAGCTCTTATGGAAGCTTTCAAAAAATTGCGAAATTCAGCAATAAATATCTCAATTTTGAGACGATGAATCATCGGCATATTCCGCCAGAAGTTTAATACCATATTAAGCTTTCTATTTACAAAATTTTATTGTGTAAAGTTGGAAAATAATTTTTACATGAGAAACGCTATAACCTCCTTAAAGAAACAATTTTCGAAAACAGGTAGAATCGTGGCGCTTTCTGTAAAAATGTCTTGTAGAGACTCGCTTGTAAATGTACTTGTCTCGAGTCGCTACCGTGATTCTTAATATTACTAATGTGTGTTCGCCCACTGCTGGGTTAATATTAAATAATGACTTAATAATGGTTCGTGATAAAATTAGCAACTTTTCTTTATGATTTGAGAAATTTAGTACTCAATTCATATAAAAATAATAAGTGAACCAATTTTTTTACAACAGAATTTTGAATCACGTAATTTTGAAAACAATTTCGTTGTCAGTCCGTGGAAATATCGTTTTGACTTTATATATCTATATAAGAATATATAGAGAAGAAATAGAGACCCGAGTAAAGATTTGGCAAAAGCGGATATCCAACTGAATCAAGCGAGGCTTGTTCCTTCCGAAAAACCTCTTCTCCCTGCATCTCTCCCTACTATACGAAGGACGATCCTTGTTGGAGTAAACTTAATTACTTGGGTGGTGCCTAGACTCCACCCGGATTTGGCTCGCTCGTTCTGACATTTGGCAACGAGCCTCTAAATCTTTTGGATAAACGATGACTTTGCGTTTCAAGAGAAACGAAAACCCAGTCCCTATCCAAAAACCTCGTCGTCCCTTGGGAAGGAGCTTTCCCATTGGTACATGCAGAATCTCGTATTTTATCATTAATCCTACACAGGAATTTATCATTCGTTTGTTTCGATTGTAATTACTGCAGAATTTATGCAATGCGATTAATTGAGGGTTATGTAAATACGCGAAGGTCTTTTACATTATATTTTTTGTAAAGGTAAAAAGGAAAAATGAGAAAACCATTATATTTGTCATCAAAAATGTCGTTTTGATTCGGAATTGTTAAAATTATTTTAGTGTCAAAATGTCCGGATGTTATTCCATTCGAAAAATGTGAAGTTTCGGACTGACCTGTCGAGAGAATAGTATGCGTTTGACCAAAGTATAATAAGACGTGAATTGAAATGGAGCGTGCCTTTTTTCTGATTCTACAGTTCACTGCTACACCAACGTACATACTTTAAAGCCCTTCATCTTTTCCTCATTTTACTTTCTACCCCTCTTTCCCAACCTATCTGACTTTCTACCCTAGCTCATCCTTCTCGTTGGTCTTCTCCGCTCCTTCATCCTTTTTTCACCGTAGCAAAAAAACCGAGAAAAGAAACCCGCAAAGAAATGGAATATAAAGAAGTAAAAGGACCGCGTTAACTAAAAGCTCTTTTCTACCAAAAGAATTTAAGGCATCTTCTCACTTTAAACGCCTCAAAAATAGGCTGTTTTTGCGATTTTTTTTCGAGGATTTTTGCTTAAAATTATGGGATAAAACGGATCCTATGTAATAAACACATCTTTCAAGTACATGAAAAAATTTTTATTTTATTTTTTTAAACAATTATTATAATACATCAGTAGCATTGAAAAACCCGTGTAAAAATGTTATGGTCGTGGCTTGTTGATGGTATCTCCGAGACGGGTCGTCTGAAACAAAAAAATAAAACTGTTTTAGATTCAGTATGTCAGTGGCTATAGCGCATATCATCAGATTTTTGATATTCGCGAAAATAACAAAATGGCGCACGTTTTTCGAAAAAGTAAAAAAAAACCACGATTTTTTTGCAGTTTTTTGTAAAAAAAAAATTCTTAAAATCAAAATTTAAAAAATCTGATGATATGCGCTATAGCCATAACTATGAAGCATATGTCATTCAAATTTCATGACAATCGGCCGGATAGTTTCCGAAATTTCATCAACAAAGCACCGAAAAACCTTGTTTTGAGATAACTGCGTTTAAAGTTTTGGAGGGATCGCCGGGTACTCTCAGGTAGTCACCTAACGGTCGCCAAAAAATGTAGTTAGACTCGTCCGATCTTTATGAAATTTCGAGATGACATTTTTGAAGATATGTACTTTCAAAATTTAAAAAAAAAAAAAAATCGATTTTTTTAAATTTCCAAAGTGAGAAGACGCCTTAAACTCGTACATTCTATGCATGCTTTTCTCCAGCAAGGATAAAGAAAATTTACGCCGGTCCTAAATCTCGTGTCTGAATAAAAGTTGAAAGAAAAAACCCTTGACGGAGTTTGTTAGTGAATTCTTGAACCTTCTAATTGAGAAACTTGAGCATTTTCTTTTTATTTGCAAATGGTATTGCAGAGGATAAATGCCTTTATTAAAAATGTTATGGAAGAATTATGGGCAATCGATTAAAAAAATTTTGTGACCAGTATGAGTCCACTGGACACCAAAATGAACTTTCATCGAAAATTCCATCACAAAATGGAACACACATCATGACTCATGTTGATGTGTTGTGAGAACTCGGAAAATTAGTCCCTTCAGTATAAGCCATCAAAATTAACCGTGGCAATGATCCATCAGGGGCTTGTTTGGGTTTATTTGCTTCGACGCCCACTAGTCATGTTTCCTGATGACATCGTAGTTTCGTCGCATTCATATATTCCCCTGATTATGCCAACTATCAAAACTCTCTCTCCCTCTCCCTATAACGGTCGATAGATTTTTGGTACGTGAAAATATCTACCAATACAAGCGCGTTGACACGTCGACAAAATAGGGGATATGGTGAGTTGGTCAGTGACGTCAAGACAAATTAGTATTCTCGGTGCAGTACAGTGCGAGAGAGAGAGCGAGAGAGAGAGAGAGAGAGAGAGAGGCAACGGGACAAAGAAGGGTTGGTCACATGCTGGACATTTGGCGATGGGTTTGCCATACATGATGTGCCCAAACCACGGGAGCGTTGCAAACCTGCACGAGAGTGTGACTGAGCCAATAAATAAGCTTTACATGCTATAATACACAAACAATAAGTTGTAAACATTTAATTACTTTGCAAAAAATTACTTCCTCATCACTAGATACGAATCTAAATCACTTATCTATATTTATAAATGAACTGACTCATTATTCATATTTATAAACAGCTTTACCAAATCGTGCCAACCCATAAAACTAAGTATCGTACAGTAACGAATCTCTGTCTTGTGCATTCCAGTAGCATTCTCCTTCGCCATAAGCCCCTTCACTTTTTAACTTAAATTGAGTTTCTCAACTAAGTCGATGCCTTCCCTGCGGCAACTTGCCAACCACCCCACAAGACTTGTATCCTGAGTTTCAAAGACAAATTTTATACAAATTATTCACACCCGAGATCACGTCAACTTCTTCTTTATAAGGCTGTTCACTCTGTTTCTGTTGCTACTTGGATTTTTTTTCTTGTTACACGACCACTCCCAGCTTTCATTTCAGTCAGACATTAAAAGCTCGTTTTGAAGGGTAGGTAGAATTTATGAAAACTCTAATTCGAGAGATAATTTATTCGCAAAACAAATATTTAGTGGCATCCATCTTGAAGGCGATCCATTTTTTTCTCCATAATTACCACAATTTTGCCATCCCCCAAAAAAGATTTCTAAATGAATGAGGATATACAGCAAACTCACTCCACTAAATCATCAGCGAAGTAAAATATTTATAATTTCTCGATCTATAAAAAAATTAATGCCCCAATGTAGATGCACCCTTGCAGGCCTAAAAAATAAAATATTATTTATTTGACAGTAATTCGATATCTCGAAGTCTTCTCTATAAGAACAGGGACGAGGTCGACGTTCTATTAAAAAGGAGCATTCAGGGGTCGTGCATTTAAAAGAAATGTAAAACCTGAAACAAGAAGACGACAGAAAATAAATAACGTAATAAAATAAAACAAAACAGATTGAAGCTGGTTAGCAATGCACGATGTAAAAGCGCCTTAAGGTCGATATCTTTTTCTACTAAACTCACCAGTGTGTAGTTTCGATACGTACAAATATGTATATATATGTACACATGTATATTTACCTGGAGTCCAATCATCGGAGACGTTTTATTTACCCCCAGAGTTCGAGCGAACTCCAGTCAGCGAATCAACAACTTTTCCTTCCAGTTGAGCAAAAAGCAAATACAAAAAACGAGGTTGAAATAAAGTTCAAGCATTGTTGAAACAAAGTTGAATAACTGGAAGAAAATAAGTTGATTTTTGTAGAGAAAATGATTTTAGTTTCAGTTAATTCCTATATAAAATAAATATGATCAGATAATTATATTTCCTTGATAGGAAAAGCGAAAGCAATTAATCGGTAAATAAAAAATTCTAAATATATTCGAAATGAAGGATTGGCGCAACCAGGCTCCAAGATAAATATTAGTTGGACTGACTCGGTTATCGATATACCAAATGCCAAAATATATGGATAGGGAAATAGGTCAAACTCCTTAATTAGAATCCAATTATTCAATGTCTACGGTGAGAGAAGGTTCGTTGTTGGCCCAGGCGATAATTATTCATTCACAAATTGAACTTCGAATCTATATAGTTGTACAGCCAGTGGGAAACGACGGTTGGAAAGGTATGAGAGCGGGAGTGATATGCGACTCGAGCAATTAAGGTCTTTCCGCAACCTTCCTGAGCACTCAATCTCCACTGGCAATCTCTCCGACTGCCTCGTTGAGAAAAAAATCAGTAAACATTATGTGTATTTCATTTTCTGTTGATTGCTTATAAAGGAAACTTTGGCGAAACATTTATTCTTTACATTTAAATGAAAGGAATGTTTGAAAATGATATACAAATGTATGGGAATAATTTTAATTGTTTTATAAGCCTCGGAATGTTGACATAATTGATGATAATAATAATAATGCCTTTTGTTATCTGGTGAAGCCCTTGGTGTTTCATAAGATTAGAAATAAAATGAATCTTTTGCTAAATTAATCCATAGACATTTAAAAATGTTATATATCAACTTGTTTTATATGCTCAATGAAAATGGTTCATTGGAACGAAAATGAAACTAAGAAACTGCAGTAGTTATTCGTCGACGGAACTCTGCCCCAGGTGCTTTGCACCAGGCCAATGGAGAAATTCTCGTGGTATGCGATTCCCAGTAACTGAGATCGTTCTACCGCGATTTTCGGACAAGTTAGAAATTTCATTCGCACTCGAGATTTTGCGGGTGAATTTTAGCAAGGGGTATTGAAGAAAAGGAAGAGAAAAGGAGGAAAGCCAAAGGCGAGACAGAGAGAAATTAAAAGCACACGAAAGTTGGGCACTCAAGGTTTGAGAAAAGTTACTGGTTTCCGAGAGTGCAGAGAGCCACTCGAAAATGTGGAATCTCGCCATGAATTCAACCAGTTCTCCATTTTGTTTTTCAACGTACGGTAAAATAAAATTAAAAAAAAAAAAAAACCTTTCGTCGTGTTTAAACTTTTTATTCTCGACCGTCAAAAAGTAATATTACCCAGAAAAATTAGGTCGTTTCCGGTCAAGTCCTGCATTGTAAATTTATTCATTCACTTGAATTTCAATTAAACCCACGGGAATACACGTTTTACCAGCACGAAAAAAATTCTTCGAGGTCATTCCACGTTTATTGATGATTCATTTTTTAACTCAAAAAGATGAGTCATAACATTCTTTTCACCTAAATACTCACCCTTTTCTAGGTTTTTAACCAATTCAACTTTTTTCGTGCCAGTTTACAGTCGAAAGAACAAATTCTATGACGATAAAGAGACGGAACAAATTCACGTGGTTAACCTCGACCCAAGTAACCGTACGTTTTGCATTCCGAAGGTGAAGTGTGCCGCTTTTCCGTGGTTCTCTTTGTGAATATACAATATCGTAAAATTTCAAGGCTGTGATATAGAGAAAGAGAGAATATGAGAGAGAAGAAGAGAGCAAACGGAGTTTTATCTCTCGTTTTATGTAGCTTTTTTACAATTTTATATCTTTAAAAAAACCTCAATTTTAGCACGAAATTCCATGACGGTTTGTCAATTTTCGGAAGAAACGACAAGAGATTATATTTCGCATTTTTCTCTTTCGAACATAATAAATAAAATTCTTAAATTTGTTTATTTTTTTTTGTTTCAGGTGAGTTCACAATGAATCAGACTGATCGATTCGCGAATCTCATGAAGAGGGTAAAAGTTCAAAATAACAATAAAATATTTATAGAAATTATCATATAAATTTGAGAAATATTGAAAATCTGATTCTAAGAGTTGAAACTACTCAGAAGCCCGTGATTCTTTTTCTTTAAGTAAAAAAGCTCGTCTAGTGCTGAGATCCGAACAATAGACGTGAATTTTATTTCAGAAGAGTACATAGCTAACAGATCTCTAGAATTAAAGCAATTTTATCGGGAACTTCCCAATTATTCTAAAGGTCGATCGAGCATTTCTATACACACGTGCGCCAAGAGCTGTTTATATGTAGACAAATGAAAATATATTTATATATATAAAACAGTATACAGACACATTTATCTATGAAAAAGAGCCATTGCTAAGATGAGTAAAGGAAAGAAAAGAAAAGGAAAGGTAGGAAAAGAAGGCTGATATTCCTTCCGCACGGTTCGCACAAATCACCGAAGAGCCAGGTCGTGAAGAGGGAGCAGAGAATTCGATATATATTGTGCACAGGGAAGATCGTTGAATTCCTAGACATTCCCATACATATCTATATCTATATACATATAGATAATAAGAAAAATGTTCTATGGATATATAGTTTTCGGACTCGTAGACTCCTCGATCTAGAGGAGGTAGTTTAGGATGGTAACGCACAAGAGAAAGAGAGAGAGAGAGAGAGAGAGAGGGGAGGTTTGGATGGTTGCCTTTTCCACGCTGGATTTGGAGCTCGCGTTGTCGGGTGCTTAACGACTTAACGGTTCGCCGAAACGTAAGTTTGTTCGAGCGAGGTAAACAAAGAGTATGGATTACTCGGGGTCTCGGGCCAACCCTTATTTTTCTTGTGGCCCTCTTTCATCTTCTTTTTCGCCTTCTTCTTCTTTTTGTTCTTCGCTGCCCTGTTTTTTCTTCAGGGCTACTGACTTTTTTCGTCTCATTTCGGCTCTAATGTGGGGTTAGTTTTGATAACACTCAGAAGCAACGGATTTCTTTTATCTCTGTAAAAAAAAAAAAAAAAGAAAGACAAAGAATAAAGAGCAACTGTGAGCCCTATTAGAAAAGTTTCCTTCAAAAAAGTTCATGAAGGGAAAAGGGAAAATGATCGAATTGGGAATGTACTTTTATTATGATAAAAGCTTTTTTATTATTTTTTTTGTTTCCTTTTATCAATTTTGAGTGGGTTGAAATGTCTACATAATTTTTTTGTAAACTCGTTGTGATATATGGACAAAAAAACCTTCAGCATTTTTATCAGTCATACTGAAGTTGATGATCAATGCACTCCAAAAGATCTCGCTCGATGTGCGTGAATCATCGAGATAGTAAAAAAGAACGAGCAATGTTGTTCAATGACGGAGGGTGAAACGAGAAAGCGACAATTATGCAGCGAGCACGTTGATAAATTAACGTCCTTGCGTCGGCTATAAATTAAAGTAGATGAATCTTGGTCCGCAACTGTGCGATACTAATAACACACACCACGAGACTAATGTGCGTCTGGCATAAAAAAAAGTACATTAATCCAATGGCATTTTTTGATATAAAAATAACAATGAAATGATGTATTCGAAATTCTGCCATTTCTGATACTTTTCCATTTTTCCTAAATGCACATAGCATTTTCACAAATTTCGAGAATAATAATCCATCAGGAAGGGAATTTCTCAAATTTTGAAAAAATACACTGACATTTTTGTTACAAAAAACAGAGCTTTAATCACGTTTTACTCTATCTTAAGTTTTGAACTAAAAAGTACGCCTAGTAAACTTTACTGATTGAAAGAAAATCTCATTAGTTTCATACGTGTCGAGAAAAACCATTCAATTTATCTCTAATTTGAATTAATTTGATACGAATAACTGCTCATCAGTAGTACATACGTATTAGGTGAGGGTAATCCAAACATTAATAATTCCCAAAGGTTTAGCGAATCTCCTTTCGTAAGCTCGTTTTGTTTGAGGTTAGTAAATGGATACTAGCGAGCCAATCAGAATTCGATTGATCGTTGAAACTTCTGTAATTAATTTAAACGGAAAAAGTGAGATTTTTAACAGATCATTATGGAGCTTAATTGAGTCTTTCAATCGATTCAGATTACAAATTCGTTCGAGTTTTTAAAATAAAAAATTGGTATATTATAAATGCGGATAAAAGACCAGTAGAACGAACTTTATATTCTTTACATATAGTCTCGGTCATCAATCGTAGCTGCGATACCGAGCCGGCAAAAATCTTTCATTTATTCGTATCGTATAATAACTTTTCCGAGATTAAAAAAATTGAGTCGAGACCAATTTTACAAAATATTCCCCATTTTGATGAAGGCCTCGAAAAAACAAAGCCAAAAGTAGAAGAAGACAGACTAGAAAGGGCCATTGGCCACCGTGGGTAATCAGGCATTATCGAATAGCACGTGAAAATGAAAGAAACAAAAACCTATACATGTATACACATATGTGGATGTAGGCTGGAATTGGTCCAAGTATAAATAACTGAGAGACAGGAGGCAGAGGGAGAGAGAAAGAGAAACTAAATGAGGAAGTGTACCCGTAGCATAACCGAAGCGAGCTATAAATGTATGCGTTAGCCGAAGCGTGATGCACTATTGTTTGAATATTCGCTCGTTCGTAATGCCCGGTTTCCCTTGCCCAAGATACGAACGATATTGCATATAGGTTAGGCGGTGGTCATTCATCCCTCTCGTCCTGCTTCTATTCCCCTGTTGTACATGTATGTGAATAATTTCAAAGTGAATCGACAGATCCTCACCCTTCCGAAATCCCCAAATCCAAATCCATACAATGGACGAATATCCTACAAGTCATTTGGAGGTCACGCAATTAATCGAAATTCCACGCAATCGAACCTCAATCAAACAAATCTCACAGAGGAGCCAATTAATCAAAAATGAGGGTAAAAAAAATAAAAAGCCATTGTAGCCTACGTAGATTTTTGTAGTTCAAAATTGAATTTTGACTGAAAGAAAAACTGATGTTCATTCCGTATCGGAATTCTATCGAGAATTGATTAAAAATCAGGGTGCTTTGTATTTTAATTAAGCTGCAGTCCGATTTGATCGAGAGTCTGTGTCCACGTACAACGAGGCAATAAAACGCAGAACAGCCACTCTTCTCTGTGTATTTCTGGATCGATGATTCCAGCAATCCAGGAAAATGCGTTACCTCAGCAGGTCTGAAATTTTACCAAAACTAATATATATATATATATGTAATAGCGAAGCCTCACGCACTCAACGAGCACGAACAATCGTCCGAACTGTATCGATAGCTCAACACACAGTCGTATATATATATATTCCATGAATATGAATGCCATGAACAACCTGCCAATTATAACAGCGATGTACTACGAATTCAATTGTGCATTGGCACAATATTATAAAATATATACTTACATGAATATACATATATATTGCGTGTGTAGATCGTATCAAAGTACAGTAATAATTAGCGATTATTACCCATTGCCTTTTGTTCGAATTAATTATAGTACTATTAATCGCAAGATTACATACTGAAAAAAGTATAATTGACCATTAAGCGAATTCAGATTATCACGAGATTTCGATCGCATAATCCATGAGATTTAATGACCGTTAATAATCGTTAATTACCCTGCTACATTTTTCATTCCCTGGCCTGTAAAAAGAAGTGGCAGTTGTGAAGGTTTAAAAGGCAGTATATTCAAGGAAAAAATATTTCCTATGAAAATGTATAGATGTATATATTTTTGTGAATATAGGATTTCACATGTAAAAGTTACCACGATGATGGTCTTCGCTAAGAGCCTTTCCCTGTTACTTTATTGAGCATAAATAATTGAAGGCTCCGATGGAGATTCCTCTTTTGTCTCGAAACTTTTGCCTCCCTCGTTCGAGAACACCGGACCAATCCAGCTGCTCGTGAATGTCAGTATTCATCGGATAACTATGTGTGGTCGACCACCAGAGTTAACGAAGGGATGGAGGTGAGAGACGCGCGTGAGAAGATTAAATGAAAGGTGATGGGTTTGATGGCCTCACGGAAGAGCGAAAAAGGAAATTATAGACGAGAGGTAATTCCCGGGCCCTACTCCCGCACACTTTCCAACACACCCCCTCCATACACATCATACCACGTGCCAATGTCGATCAAAGCTCCAATATAGATAGGAAATCAGCGCGTGACGATACATCACTCTTTGTCTCTTTTTCATACCCTCTTTCTTCATCCTCTTCAAACGTCCTTATCGGTTATCTCCTATGTTCAAAACGTCCCCTTCGATACCCGTTCAATTCTATCGATTTTTCATATTCATATATGTATGTATATGTAAATACATAAACATAGATATGTTTATGTATTTGTATGCATAAATGTAACAGTGATATCCATGTCAACCATATCTGATATCGAAGAACACGTCCGCGCTCTATTCCCTCGCGTCAGCAATCAATTTAAACTTAATCGTCTATGTGCTAGTATTTATGATGACTAGGAGATCATTGAAACTCGAGAAAATTGCGAGGCCTAGCATTTTTAAAATAACAGGAAAAAACCCATGCATTCGCTTGATTTTATATGTTTTAAACTCAAGTCTTTGAATTTTGCATTTTCGCGCTAATATTTAGAACGCTCTATTGATGAAAAAATGATTTTTTGACCGAGTAATATTTCTCGATTTATACAAAGATCATATTCATTTTGATTCTGGTTGGAATCAATTTAATTGACATTGAGACCCTCGATTTTTGATTATTCAATAAAAAAATATGATATTGAACAATTTTTGTGAAATTAACATAATTGACAGTCATGAAGAGTTGATATTAAAGAGTCTATTTAACCCTCCAGACGAAGCTCCTCGAGACATGATGCTGTACGTCACTTCCGTCAGATACCAACCCATTGTTCAGACAAGTTGCGGTTGAAGCTCTCGTGATACGATTTATCTGCGCGTGTATATGTATAGATTCATCGATAATTTAATGGTAATTTCTATAAGGGCGTAAGTGTCAGATGAAGCATAGTCGAAAATTGCAAGAGCCACGTTAATATTTGTATTTCCATATTTTTTCTAAATTTAAATCAATTTAAAGCAGAAAAACATTGGTTTTAAGGTGTTTGCCCATTTTTATTTTTTTCAAAAAATTCACAAAAAAACTTTGACCAATTAAATGATTTTTGAGACTAGTTCCATCGTGGGCAGATTTTCATTATACTTTTTTCTCATTTTGAAAAAAAAATCATTTTTTTCCAATCAATTTGGATCAAAATGAACTTTTTTTTTAATGTAGGTTTTTACCAGACTCTTGGAAAAAATTACGGAATAATGATTGAAAATCGGTCCCTATATTTTTTTCAATATTTAAGCAAAAAGTCATTAAATTTAAGATGTTGGACCCTTTTGATTTATTTCAACAATTTCACAAAAAAAACCTTGACCAATTAAATGATTTTTTAGACCAGTCCCATCGTCGAGAGATATCTTTTCATATTTCTTTTCTTGGATTCAAAAAAATTTTCATTTTTTTTTAGTCAATTCGTACCAAATAGGGTTTTTTTATATTAGAAATGTTGGTGTAAAACAAAATATCAAAAAGAAAGTTCTATTTGGTCCAAATTGACTGAAAAAAAAAATGAAATGTTTCTCCAACATGAGAAAAAATATATGGAAAAATCTACCCACGATGAGACTGGTCACGAAAATTATATAATTGGTCAAAGTTTTTTTGTGAATTTTTTGAAAAAAAATAAAAATGGGCAAACATCTTAAAACCGATATTTTTTGCTTTAAATTGCTTTAAATTGAGAAAAAATACGGAATACAAATATTAATCATTCTTTCGTATTTTTTTTCTAACAGTACGGTGAAAAGCCAACCTTTCTAAAAAAAAGTTCGATTTGGTCGATTTTTGAAAGAGTTACAGTCATTTGAAGAAAAAACCATCGAATTTTGAAAAAAAATGATATCTCACAAGTGTATGGGCCAAAAAATCTGAAAAAAAATCAGGAGAGCTTCTTTCAATGGGTCATACAACATATAAAATTTTCAGCCAAATCAAAGAATGGAAGGGTCTGACGAAGGTCGATTTGACATGGAATGCCCCATATACAATATGCTCAGCATATAATGTTTGCAGTGGTAGTGAATAATCAGGTGAGTAACGGAGAACCCTCGTGGAATTGAGGAGCTAAAGGAAGAGGTTTATGCGTGTACGTGCTATAAGATACTTGTACAGGTGCATGATCAACCGATTCTCATGTTGGTTAACCAATTCTCTATTCTCTCTGGTCTCGTTATCAATCCTCGTGAGTAAATTGGTAAACATACAATTATATGTAGACATAAATAAATAAACAAATAAGATTCTTCAAAAATTCAAATCTTTTGAAATACACATCTTGTTATAAACTCGAATTTCTGTAAGAACAGCTCAAAAACCTTTTTTTAAGTTCTTTCTCAACTTTATCTCCATGACTGGTTGGAAAATCAATTTTTTTTCAAATATCTCAAGACAGCACGTGTGAATTCAAGAACACATTTACTATGTGTCGATATTCTACCAAAATACGTCAATTATCAGTTTAAAGAGTAACTTTTTAGGTTAGTGCACTATCCAATGATTAATATTCTCATGGAACCATTATAAAGCATAGAAGAAGAGGAAATCATTCAGGAAAAACTTAAGGGTCACCCCAAAATTACATCCAGGGTTTTTTTTTGCTACGTAAGGGAATATCCAAGGCTTTGGTCGTTTGGCCCGATGGATTTATAGCTTTTTCCATGACTTTGCTAGTCTCTCACAAGTCCGGAACAGTATAGCGTAAATGCTTGGTTGATCCTTCCTAGGATAAACACGGACTTGAGCCCTCTACCGCGTCATTCCACCCACCGGATAATCATTCGTGACACGTCATGGTTTCGAGATTAAAGAGGATCTCTTGGGCAACCTACTCTGATCCTTGTAATCGATGGTATGTCGTTTTTCTATACTTTTTGTTCTAAAAAGCTTTTTTTCCGAAACTGATTGTCTTTAAGGTATGTTTCCTGGGGGTGATTATTTTTGTCACAGAAAATAGATACTCGGATTGAGGTTCGGAACAGAAGAAACTGAATGGAATGTGTAATTTGAATTTTTATTGATTGATCAATGAATTTGATAGGAAATGATTTTTCCTGACGCAAATACGTAAAAACCTAGTTTTTTAGGGTTTTCTATAATTTTTTTTCTATGATTCAAAAACATGTGCATACAAATATCTGACGATTAATCTCCCTTTGACCCATGCGTTTTACATGATTTTTAAAAATGTGTAAGGTGAAAATAAACGAAAAAACAGAGCTCTGCTTGCCGAAATTTTCGGGATGCTCTTTCCTAATTATGTGCATACAAAGCTCTTTGCGAGTCAGCGAAAAAAAAAGTAGATCCATCGATTCCAGCAGAGCTGAATATTCACCAACGTTGCAGAGCAACATTTTTGTTGTTGAAATATTCAAAAAAATAGGAACACATGAAAAAGTGAAGAGAAAAAATGGAGAAATATAGAAAGCAAGAGATATGTGGAGAAAGTACGTGGCTTATTCAGAAGTATTTCCGAGTGGTTCTTCACGTTCTGAAATACGTTATGAATATTGAGGGAAAATAATATATTGTCGATGGAGAGAGGAAGAGAGAAAAAGAGGTGAACAGAAAAAAGAAAGTTGCGAGAATCTCGCGAAAATTCGACGCAAACGAGCTTTGCGGATGAGCGATTCTTTCGCAAATCTTTTATTCGACATATATAATCCATTTCCTGGAAGAAGAGAATCAGAGAAAAAATATCGGCTTTATTGGTTCAACAACTTTTTCAATTACATAACGTAATTAAAAACAACATTTTTTTCATTACGTTACGTGGAAAACGATAATCAAATTTAAACTTATGTGTTCATGCATAATATTGTAATCGGTAATTATAATTTCTGCGAATATGCCAGGTACCACGTTATGTCCGTACAGCTCAAAAATGTAATTGTTTCCTGATTATGGTGCAACTGAAACGGAATTTTAATTAACATCGGTCGCGGGGATAACATACAACCCTTGTCCTCCTCATCAACCCCTCTGCAACTCTGCACTCCTCTCGCTGCCATCTTCCCAATTAATTATAGCAAATGAAATATGCATTGTGTTTCGTCGGACATTTTGATACGAGTAATTTATAGAGTTTCTCTAGCGAGAAATAATATTATTTGAAATGATATATGTACGTGTATTTGTGAATTCTCAATATTGATATATATTTCTAAACAAATTATATAAAACTAAGCTACTTCTTGACAGTTAGACAAAATATAATGAAATATTATAAAAACTCTATATATGTGAATTCAGAAGCATCGGTAATACAAAAGAACTTTTTCTAGGACGAAAAGAGGAAAAAATTATAGTTTTATAATCCAGCAAATATATATTCCCATTCATAAAGTTCAATGTACGAAAAGAAAAGTTTCTGCCACATAATTCTATAGAAAAAAGGAAATTGTTATCGAGTGGGTTTGATAACTAGCCTGCGCGTATGATATCGTGATTTTTGAGAGCATTTATATCCGTTTTCTCTCTCTCTCTCTCTCTCTCTCTCTCTCTTCCTCTTGTGCTCTGTGTGTATCTTGTTTTTATGTGTATTGTATAGTCAAGTTTGCATGCACTCCATTTCCATTTTATCTCGAGGCTGGCCCGTTGAGGAAGGTGAAGAGGAAGAGAGAGAGAGAGAGAGAGAGAGAGAGAAAGAGTGAGAGAGGCTTTTGTTTCTTGTCGACGGACGGTCCACAGGAGAGGAGGAGGGTGCAAATGAAAGAAGCGGGGGCTAAAAACGCCGCAGAGGAATCCAATGTACATAAAGGTTCACGAGGCTGAACCTGGCGGCAGAGCTGAGCCATATGAGTTTTGTGATGCAGCAAAAGAACGACAGAGAGAAAGAGATAGAGGTAGAGAAAAAGAGAGATACAGAAAGACGGAGGCATATTCAGCCCGAAAACGGGAAGCAAAACACGTACCTGCCGTGTCACTTTGCCACTGGTGCTCGTGCATATTCCTCCTATCTTCTGTAATACTAAAAGTCATATACATGGACATGCTTACGTGTTTCGGCGAGAACACAGATGCGAAATCTCTTCTCCTTACCTCTTTATCTCTCTCTCTCTCCGGCCTTTCCCTCCTCTAGGGAGGACCAGAAATATCTGTGAAAGCTTACATATATATATATATATATATGTATATCATTCACACATTTATGAAGATTGTCGTAGTGTCGGTGTTGGACATTTCGGTCGGTATGATAAGAAAAGCGAGCAGGAAAGCCCTTGCCAACTATAGCCGACCTTCAACTCCTCCAAAAACTCACCCTCGGGCAAGACACCTCAACACTTTCATCCCTCTATTCAACCGGTCGACGTGAAGGCATTATTGTCTCTGCCACAGTTTTTTTCTTCACCATTCATTCATATATTTATATTGTTTTGTTTATACATGTGTAAGCGCGCGCGCGCGTGTATGTATGTATGTGTGTGTGTGTGTGTACAGATGTATTTACAAATATTTGTGTCCTATGAAAAGAATTGTGCAAGGCTCGTGTGTTTGGGCAGCTGTGACACCTGTATCTGTTGAAATTACGTTTTTCATCTTTTCACCATTTCTTCGATAATCCCACTTGCCAAAACGTAGATACGAAACTTTTATCGCTGAATAGAAAAAAAAATTATTCGATAGGATAGTATCGCTTAAGATGTAAAATGGTACTATTGGTAAAAAATTGCAATTTCGTGAGATAAATGGGAATGGATTAGTAGAGGCGGAACCTGCACTGACTTCATTTTGGATAATTCGTTTAACTTCGCTTTGAGAAGCTGGGAAATTAATATTCCTCCCATCAACTGCCACTGGTTTATAGATTTATTGAATTCTTCATCGAATCGATGGATGAAAATAAAAAAATAATTGGCGGTGAACGATTTGGTCGAAGCTTTTAGCTAAATAAAAATTGCTTGAGACCATCGTATCAAAGCAAATGCACTGGATAATGAAAAAAAAAAAAAAAAAAAAATTTCTCGCACAGTGACCATTGGCGAAATTCGTCCGGTGTGAAAAACGTAAAGTGCTATAACTCCAAAAGCTGGAGGCTAAAGACTCACCCTTAGAGTTATGGCTCGGGCAATGTTCGCCAAAAAAACAACCAGCATTTTTTTGTTTGTTTTACCGTTAAAGAGATCCTTCCTCCTGATATCCTTTTTTTGTTTCAAGCTAGACCGATTTTTGCAGCATTACCGGAGCACTGTTCGCTCGTACATCACTCTCCTATTTTTTTTTACTTTTCTTTTTGGCAAACTGAACAAACGTGCCCGCATGCGATGGACAAAAAAAACATTCGTTCAATCTGACACCAAAAAAAACGTTACGACACGACTCGGTTGTATTTACATATTTATTACTTACATGTATATGCATACACATATGTCAAATATACTGACAAAATACTTGGATATGCAGGTTGAAAAATTCCTTTTTTCCGGATCCCCAAATACATTTTTTTAGAGATAAAAAAAAACATCGTTGGAAGTTGAATTCGTCGATCAGAAAATTGCGAGCTGTTATCGTCAACCTAAAACGTTTATCGCGGTGAACAACTCGTATCATTCTCGATATATACGCAAGTGCGAGGTATATTGGAAAAAATCTTCGCGAAAACGGATTAAAAACGTATTTATTCACGAGTACGGCACAGCAGAGAAAATCGTTCTCGTTTGTGGATTATCGAATTTCGCTTCGGTATAAGTATGCGGAAAAAAAGTACAGCCAATCGCATACAAATCAAATTTACGTGTATTTCGATAACTAAATTTATAAAATATACGTTGGGCTACAAACTCCATTTTATGCACCAAGTATATAGTAATCGATAAAAATAGGAGAAACTGTAACAAATTTGGAAGTAATAGGAAAAAGAATACTGTAAAATTCAGTTTTATAAAGTAGTATAGATAATCTCACTTTGCTTGCATCCTTGTACTCTCCTCTTGCAATCATAGATAAAGTATATTTTACTTGGCATCGAGCCGCTGTTGTGACTCTTCATTTATTCAAACCATTCTGATATATATTTACAATCACATGGTAGACTAAAAACATGCTGCACGTTGATTACCCTGACGGATCCGGTAACAGGAGCTTATAAAAAAGACAACAGGAAATTCCGTTGTCCTTTTTACAAGATTAGACCCTAAAGCCAACATTACCGTTATCCTTAGGGTCAAAAATAACGGTATAGAAACAGACGATGGGAAATTCCGTTTCCTTACCGTCACCGAATCAGCCAGAGTAGCCTCATTATTTATTTTCAATTCACAGCAGAAGCTTAAATTTCATACCAAATTATGTTGACTCTTATCTGACTGTTATCATCAAAGAATAATTATTCGTAAAATATATTTGCGATCATTTCCGGTGTAGAATAATCAGCATAGAGTTGATTATGGGTGGGCGTGAAGTTTCGTCGATATTCCAATGACTGTCTCTCGTTATTCGCCAGCCGTAGATGAACAAGATTGGCAAAATTGATCAGGGGACGAGAGCGGAATTGGGTTCACAGGTTTTCCATAACGGTCGGCGTATACTAGAGAATCGATCAATCATGCTTGTAGCAGGCTGTAGTCAAGCGTCCAACGTGTCCAGAACCCCCTCCACCTGATCGAACAATACACCATTCCCCTAGCATCATCATGTTCATTAATTATTTTCCGCTCGTCTACCGGAGGCCCACGCTGAGGACGAACATCCGGTGTAAACTGCTATTTTCGTGTGCCTTTCTTTGCGAGAGCGAAAGAGAGAAAGATGTATATGGACACAAAAAGCAACGTGGCTTCTCGTGCACAGTTTAGGTATCTCATGGTCGGTCATTGAAAATTATTGACGAGCTTGATATCGAACAAGAAAGGCCGTGTACGTTACACACGCTATCAATGTTATTAAACCTTGTTGAACGTGAAGGATATTGATATTTAACTAATATCTCGACAAATTATACGAACTTATTTTTGTACAACTGAAAACAATCAGTATTATAATTATTTTATAATCATTCTCAAAAAATGCATTTTTGAACTTATGAAGCATTTTTTGCACATTATTCTAGGCCTGTGATACAATTTCATTTATTAGTACGCTTTCGAACCTGAAACGATAATACAAATATTTATTTTCGTACGAGAAATGAATTATAAGAATTAATTATTAATATTCAAATAAAATTTTATTATTAACCCGTACAAATTTTTTTTGCAATGACTATTTCAGACATATTTTATTTAATAAAGTGTTTACCATAATTTTACATATATATTGTATTTTATGGCATTAAATTTTATCTCGCTTGTTTATTGTTTTAGTCTTTAGCAACCCCTATCAAAACTCCGTGCAAGAGCCTCGAAAAGGTAACTTAATCCCCCATAAAATGGTGGAAATGAAGTGAAAATTCGCTACCAAATTCCGTGAATTATACACGCAATTTCTCCCGAGAATGCTTGGAAAATCGAGTCCTTGGTAGTTAAATATATTACAATTCCGTTCGGTAATACAAATATATAAGTAACATTTATGATCGTGGTATGAATATTTAGGCCATATTTGCTAGCCTCATTGTTCTATGCGATAACCGATTTGCAAATCGTGAGGAAATTTCCAATGAAATAAAAAAGGAGGATACAAAATTATATAGAGAGCTTAGATTAAGAAATCTGGCTGACAATTCAAATTTCATGTTATTTATCAAGGTATTAAGCAATAAAATATGATAAATAAGGTTCACACGATCATCGTAGAGATATTAATAATTATTTATATGTTTAAAAATGACTGTAAATTATTACTGCCATATATCAATATAAGCTTGTTCATAAGCCACTTGAGAAATCACCGGGACACAGCTGCGAGGATACGAGTTCGTAATCCATAACACCCTTACGTGGGATAAATTATGAAATATGTCAAAAATAATCAATCGATTACTCACAAGATTATCGAATCAAGCCTATTTATATATCGAACAATTTTTTTCTCCGGATCTCGGTTTCATCTTTCAATATTTTTTCCCGTTTTTTACAATTGTAATTACAATTAATTTTTCAACGATAAAAATAGATGCGGAAAAACAAGTAAAAGAACATAATTGTTATTCGTTTGTTCGTTATAAATGCGATTGTCATTATTATCCGTGCAATCACGATTATAGATGCTTTCTCGCATTGACGAATAATCGATAAGCATAATTGGATAATCAACTAATTATATAATGACGAAGTGAATATTCACGTGACCCATTGAATAATGTCAATATATCAGACTAATTAGAGAGGACGAGAGCTTGTGAAATAATGGCATACTTCATATACTAGCTTGTAAAATTCGCCACACGGATGCGTTCGGTCCGCAATCATGACGACTCTTTCTGTTTGTCAACAAATGCTATTTATTTTCAATGATTCAATGGCAATTTCCCTGATTGCACATTGAATACATATACAATCTCTCTCTCTCTCTCTCTCTCTCTCTCTCTCTCTCTCTCTCTCTCTCTCTCTCTCTCTCTCTCTCTCTCTCTCTCTCTCTCTCTCTCTCTCTCTCTCTCTCTCTCTCTCTCTCTCTCACTCTCACTCTCTCACTCTCTCTCTCACTCTCTCTCTCTCTCTCTCTCTCTCTCTCTCTGTCCTGTATGTAAACGAGTCCTTTTTTCTCTCATGTACTACTTTTATTACCGAGATTAAATACAAAAGTGATCGATCAACAATGCGACAGGAAATAAAAGTCGAGAGAATTTCATAGGATTAAATTTGCTATGGTTAAACACTCACCGGATCCTCGTGATAGGGAGGCACTTGAATCCTCTCGAATTCAGCACTCGTACGTGTTCAAATATACCCGCAAACAATTACACATACACAAAAGTTCCTATATTTTGATTTTGTGTTTGAAAAATCAAAGAATAAAAAAACATGCAGAAGAACAAAAGCTTTCTGATATTTAGAGATAATAAAATCACACCTTTCAAAAAAATATCAGAGTATGCTGAATAAAGACTTACTGGAATCTCCGAGGTTGCAACGTAAAATGAAAAATAATGAGATCGAGGCTGGAAAGCTGAATATTCATAGATTCTCGAGTATAAATTTTACTGCGAATGTACGATATAAACCATTCGACCTTACATCATCTCTACGGCCAAACGACATCTCCTTGTGTGTTTTTTTTAAATGTTTGTTTAATTTTTTTTTCCATATGGCTATGAGTAGACGTTACAGCTCTCTGCTCCGAAAGGGGTCGCTTTTTGCTTTGGTACTCGAGGGAAATGTGCGGGATACCTCGTGAGCAAAGCGAATCCAGCGTTACTCTCACCCTTTCGAAATGCTCTTGCTTTGTCTCTCGTGTTCTCTCTCTGTCGCTGCTTTCACAACCCCCAACCCAACAGTGTCCTCTAGCATTTTCCATTTAAATACGTCCTGGTGGATCGTCCCTGTGGCATTGTATTGCAAATGAACTTTTAGTTACGGTGCTTTTTATGGACCATTAGTTTCTAACTCGCCTTGTTTTACGCGTAAATTCATCGGGAAGCACGCTACACTTTTGTACATACAGTAGAAGTGAGATGATGATCGCAAAGATCCTTTGAAAACTCCAGTTCAGCTACCAATTTGAAATCTTCATCGTGGATCAAGTTTTAATTTTCAAACATATATTTTTTATAAATTATTATAAATAATTTCCAATACAAAAGCTTATGGCCTTCGGATGGTTACCGTGTACAGTTACAGCGTATTGCGGATGGTCCGCAAACGTTGCAGATTTTGCATCAGGGCTGAAAGCTCCGAAACTGAAGCTTCCTGATCTCAAGTGATCCTTACATACGCATGGCCATCGTTCCGGATGGTTGCACCAGCCAATCAAAATTTTTGATTGATCAGCTGGTCAATTAAAACACCGAGCGAATGGTGTGCCAGATTAATTGGCTTGACTTGGTAACCTCCATCTCTCTTAAGATTGTCCGGATCTTTTCCGATTTCTAGGCCTATCTATGTTTTTTAGAGAAATAACTCTGTGGGTTAGCACGCATTTCAGTCTTGTCAAAAAGGTTTTTTGATTGACCAGGTGATCAATCAAAAACTCTGATTGGTTGGTGCAATCGTCCGGAACGATGACCATGCGTATAAAAGGATTGCCTGAGACTAGGGAGCTGCAGTTTCGGAGCTTTCAGCCCTGACGATGCAAACTGTAACGTTTGCGAAACGTTGGTTGTACACTTGAAGTCTATATGTCATCCATCCGGAAGTCACATGCTGTTGTTACGATAATTGTCGCGAAAGTCTCAAAAGTAATTTCTGGTAATTTCAATTCTTTTCGGAAATAATGATCCTTGATGTTTTGGAGATACCTCAATTGTTTATTAATTTTTCAGTTTTTTCAATAAAATTTTCATTAGGTACGGCAACAAACAGCGGACGATTCCCCTCAATTGTTCGTGACAAAGAATCTCGTCGACAAAGGCATACGACGATGACAATTTTTTTCGTTCTTCTTTCAGGACTCCGTTCCTTGGAGTTTTCTTCAGATTTCTTTTTTCGGTTAGATTTTTTTATTTGCAACATTACGATGATTGAAAAGTTGACGATTCGCTCGTGGTTCACAGAGCTTCATCTCAGAGATTTCGAGTTTTATATACACAGGTTTCACTGTGCTTTCTCACCATCTCGCTGATTCAATCACCCTTCTGCAATCTCGTTTACAATTGTGGCCTCCACTCATTTTATCCTTTTTGCTGTCGTCCGACGTTTCCATTTTGCTGTCTTTTCCTTTTTCAGGTTTGCGACATCGTAACCTGTTCTCGCTCTTTTGTTTCCTCTCTTTTTCTCTTCCTTTCTCTGACCCAGTTTTTAGAGCACGTACCGAATGAGAACAATGCCAATAGAGCACCAAGTTCTCAAATAAATTATACGCGATAATGTGCGTATTTATCGTTATCACTATCACCGTCGCAAGTTCACACCCTCTCCACGAATCTTCGTCTGGTTTTACAATTTACGCGGTTACAATCCTCTTCAACCCTTTCGTCCCTTGTCCCACGGCGCTGTACCCCATTTTCCAGAATCACACATCCCCAGGGTAAGGAGCAAGAGAGAGGGAGACAAAACGATAATTAATTTCATCCGGGAACATCTGATAAACATCTTGACGAACGGATTGCCAGGAGTTTGTTCGTCCTACATTCGAGAATTTTGAGAGGGGGTCGAGAATATTTCGGTTGGATATTTTGGGAGGGGCGAAGAGGAACAGAGATTTTCCGGCGTACATCAACAACGATATTTCACGAGGGTTGACGCAGTTTCACGTCCGCTCGTAACGCTGACTCACATGGTCCACCGTTAGCACCCTCATGCTCGTTCGTTTTGTTCTTTTTTTTCGTTTTCATATTTGTTTATTTCATCCCAGGCTCAAAAAGCTACCCTCGAGTTTTTTTGTCGGGCATAGAGGTATTTTTTGCTATTCTCGTCCACTGGTCGGTTAAATCTGCGTCTACCCTCCCCCCTCCCCTATACGACCCCTTGTGGAATATAACGATGACAAATTGCGGTGCTGGAACTTTAATTTACGATGCGAAAATTGACGTATCACAGACGTGCGCTGAGTCGTATATAATGCTGAATATATATGACCAGAAGTGGACTATGATGAGAAAGAGTGAGTGAGACATGATGATATGAATTTTATGCGACCCTCGTGTTAATTATTGTCCCGTTGGCGTACTCATCGATCTGTTGATCAGTGAATCAAATTGTCGTACCGAGCGATTGACCGCAATTAAATTTTTATAGCTATTGGAGTATTCACGGTTCAATTGATTTGATTGGTGGCTCGATCGTTATTAACTACTATCATTCATTGCTCGGATTCCCAAACTAAAAAAGAAAACCATTAATCTTCTAAAAAAATCTTAAAAAGCAATTAATATCATTGTACAAAAAAATTAGGTCGAATCAACGCACTTATATGTCGTTAATATATATATACATGTGGATTGAATTTTCACGTAAACCAAAATCACAATTCCACAAAAAACTGAGTATCTCGTTAGTTTTGGCGGGTTGAGTTTTTTTCCTCGACGTCGATTGTTTCGAGAAAAGAGGGACAGAGGATAAAGGTACGAACGGGATTGGTAGCAAGTGAGGGAGGATTTCGGGTTTCTAGTTCGATACTTTTCTTTACCGCACATGAACAATAACCGGAGAGTGGTGTTCGCTCGACCAGTGGTCGACATCTCGAAAAATCGGACATTTCGCAATGAGTCGATGTGCGAAAAAGAGAAAGAGGGATGGCGGCGGAGGGGGGAAATAGAAAGAAAGAGATATCTCCTGCGAACTATAACGACTGACAGAGCAGCATGGAAGAGTCGAGAGGGTTGAACAAGGAGTTGGTTACAATGTCTGTATATAAGAGAGAGAAAGAAAGAGGGGGAGAGAGACAGGGGGTAGAATCAGAGCGATATTTATGTAGCCGGTAGTGCGCCAGTCGGTCAGAGTAAAATGTATTGTTTTCGGATATACCCAGCGCCTCATTCTCCTTTTGTTTCCCGTCCGGCTATCGCATCCGGCTACGAGAGGAAAAGCTCCACTGGTCCATTCCCCTCCCTCTTATTCCGGTTATACTAGGGGATGCAACGACGCCAGTAGCGCTGCAGGCTATCACGGAGCTATGCACCCGTTCGTTCTCTACTACACTGGTCAAACTCTTTCTCTCTCTCTCTCTCTCTCTCTCTCTCTCTCTCTCTCTCTCTCTTTCTCTCTCTTCCTTTTCCTTTTCTCTCTCTCTGTTAGTACAGAATTCTTTTCCAAAACCCAGAATAGCACAGGGAGTTGAGAGAAAATAGACAAAAAATTTGCAAATAACTCGAGCTCTACAAACGGCCAACAGAGATGATATTCGATGTTGTGCAATGGATATATCAATATTTATAGCACAAAGTGTTCAGTTCGAATCTATTATTCTTATGCATAACCTACCTTTATTATTATATTTATTACTACTACCAGAAAAATAATAATGGCACATACGAACTGAAATAATTGTTTGTGCACGGAGAGAATTAAACTTGAATAATTACCGTGCGTAATAGTAGTGAGGTGACAACCTGCAATTTCTAAGATTATTACTGAACAAAACACAAATTTTTATGAAAATTAAATAGAATTTCTTGTTTAAAATAGGCAATTTTACCGGGGTGTCTAGTAAATTTTGATGTCCAATAAAATATGCAGAACATAAATTTAAAAATTGTGTAATACAAGTGAAATTTTATCGTGTATTTCATTATTTTGCCTTCAAAAAATTTTCTTGAATAAGTGCCATGCTTATGACGATTATTTCAATGTTTATTTTGGAATATTACATGAGCGTCACGGTAAATTTTATCATGCTGCACGATAAAAATTTTCCTACAAGTGTTAACGTCAGAATGGCGTAGTATGTGAAATTTTATATTCCGCGAGTTAAAAAAAAAAAACTTATCGCTTACGAATAAATACGTTTTGCCAACTTGTCCACATGTTCATATGTATCAAGGTAATCACGAAGAACGGAAACATCCACGTATAAACCTGGTTCCAAATAAATTCATGTTCTATACATATTATCCAACATCCTTGTTAGTCACCAAACAATATCAGCATTTTTTTGTTATAATGTTTATTTAGCAATACATATCGAAAACCACTCGTTTCGATTATTCTGCGAAGAAAATTGGAATGGTTGGTCACCGGATAATTGGAGTTGGGTTCAATCACCAAAAGACCACGATGACCAACATCTGAGCTATATCCTTGATTTTCCAATTCGTGTTCGACTCTCGCATGTTCCCGTACGTCATCAAGCACACACATACACATACAACGATCACGACACGAACTTACAAACTTCGGATTCTCGACAAGGACCACGACAAAACCATGGAGAAACACGCCGGAAGTTACGGTCATAGCCTGTCCTGTTGCAGGATTGTACAGCAAGAGGAAGGAGCAAATTTTGAAAGATAGAAACCGATTGAGAAAGAGCGAGAGAGACAGAAAAAAGAAGAGAAATTTTGCTCCCCCTGCAACACACCAACCTCTCATTTTCACCGGTATACACGATTTCTCGTCTCTCTCTCTCTCTCTCTCTCTCTCTCTCTATATATATATATATATATATATATACACAAGGCGTACTGGACCCTGTGCCAATTACAAATCCTATATATCTATACATTTATATGTGCCAGGATTTTCTACTGAATTTCCTCGACTCCATGACTCCGAAATCTGACCCTCGGGCACTACGCCCGTGTTCGGCTATCCTAGTCCTCGACAAATTGTCTTGTCCTCTTGTTCAGAATTTACCATCCCTCTGGAACCCGAAATGAACAAGTCAAATGCGAACGAATTGTTTAACAGGATAAATTTACTGGGATATAGAATGGATGCAGTAAAAATAGTCAAATTTGAATAATTTCACACTGAATTAATCAATAATAGAAATGGTCACTTTGGGCAATTTTTTACAAATTATTATTCATATTAACTCTCTATTTGCTATAATAATATACATTTATACATGTAGGCATAACTACGCCTCAGTTCGTGACCTTTTCCTCCAAAGGGTTAATTTACACCGAACTTCAACGTTCGTTATCATCTATTATGAAAAAGATCCCGATGGGACATCGTGTGCTCTGAGTCTCAAGTGCTATGAATACAATGTCGTATTTTATATTAACCTATGGGAAATGCTAGACTGAACTCAAGTCTTTGCCTTCTGGGATTTTGCATACCATTTTCTATATAATCATTCTCACTGTGAAAAAAACGTATTTTTTACCAAAAGTAATCCTTCTTTTAAACTCACTCATTATATTTCCATTAAAACTGACCTACTTCAGAAATACATGCTGGAATAATGATAGCTGAATTCCATGACTCTAATTATTAATTTCATATTTATTATTTGTCTATATAAACAACATGAGAGTGATGAATGCATCAGTGACATATAAAATTGTACAATGGAATTCGGTTAAATGTACTTAAATGACAGATTGTAACGTTAAACTAAATATTCTCGTACATGATTTTGAAGTTATTTTGGAGCAATAGCAAGGGCACATTTACACGCATTAGGAAACTGCCATGGATCTCTCTGTATAAATATTACGAGCTTGAAATTACATGCCTGACCATATACCGAGAACTACCGATTAAGAGCTTACTTGTTAACGGACAAACACACATAGATATATATTCATTTGAATAGCATATGGAGTAGTATAACCATAAGTATAGTCAGACCATGAGTTTCCAAAGAGCATGAAGCAACCTCCCTTCCCTCCCAACCCCTTTCCCACGTACCTAGAAGCCATCCTATTCGCAAAGTGGTTTAAATCATCGAGCTCTCGGCGTTTCACTAATCCCTACGCGTCCCCATGCTCAACAACCTGACATGCCCAATCTGTTACATTCCTTGCAGCGGTCACGACAAGGACATCCATAAATTATGAACCTTGCATCCCTAGAGGAGCCTCGAAGATGAAGGGAGAAGTAGAGAGAAACAAAGAGAGATCAGAACTTCCTATTTCACTTCATTTGAACCTTAATGCAGAGTAGAAAAGAGTATACTCTTTTCTGGAATATTTTTTTAAAAATAAAATCATTCATCAATCAGCACAGAAAGTTTTTTAATGTAAAGAACTTAGGTTATTTTTTGTACTTTTTGCTAGTAATCGACTACACCACTAATACATATTTTACGCTTAAAAGCTGGGACTGTGCATCTAGTAAATTCTACTAAACAGTTTATTTTTATTTTTTCTTTAATAAAGAGTAGAGCTCTTCCAATATAAATGAGATTAAATTCAAGAGATGTTGTAACGACTTCAACGCATGCAAATCACACGAAAAGTAGAAGTTTAATTTCTATAAGCTTATCCAATTATCCCTTATAAACAAAATTAGACGAGAATATTTTGTAATTATGAAATGTTTATACGGAATCAAGGCTAAAATATTCCGGTATATATGAGTCTTTCTGTAAGTGTATCCCACGCCATGGTATGCTGGACGATGAACTCTTTTTTTTTTGTACGAATGAAAGAGATGGAAAAAAACATCAACTTTGTAGGTGACGATGGAGCAGTTATTTTTACGAATTTTTCATATTTTGTGGCTTCGCTAAATCCCAAAGGCGAAAACCGCCGTTTTTTTCATCAAGACTCTTTTCGTTATCGTTTATCATCATTTTCGTCAAGACTCTCCTAGCGTTTACATTTGTATATAGGAGATATTTTGATGGTAAAGGACGAATTGGATTCGTAGCGTAGCACTACTGTGAAACCAGAAATCTCTCTTTCTCCCTCTCTCTCTCACTGGCAGACATTAATGTCACTCGCTGCGTCTCTAATTGATGACGTCATAATTATTATGCACGATTATGCAGCACGACTGTACGGGCGGAACATCGAGTTGCGTTTGACGATATACTGCTCTACATATACATATAGTACGTGCGTTTGAATGTATTTTGGTTCGTACAGGTTGCAGTATATGCTCATGAATCTCTACAGGAGCGAGCTTCATCCACGTTTACATTTCCCCTCACACCAATGTCGAAATGTCGCTCAACTTCCCAGAGCAGGCCAGGATATATTATTACGATGTTGGTACATTCATAATAACATTTCACTTCTACGATTCTTCAATTAAAAGTATTAAAAAAAACACTGCATTTATAAACGCTGCATTCTGTAAGAGAAATATTTACGGCTGAAAATTTTGCTAATAAAAAACTTAGGCAAAGTGGCATACAATGCAAACTCTTGAGAGAGGAATCTTAATTTTTTTTTGCAAGAGCTATGAGCACCCAACTTCATTTGCATACTTCTAATTTTTCTTTCCGGTTATTTTTTCAATGTAAGATAAGCTTATTACGATAAAAAGTAAGTTTGAAGAATTGTTCGAAGTTTCTGCTTTTCAAGGATTATCCAACTATTGAGTTTGTTCAAAATAATTTTGGTTCGAATTTGCACGAGAAAATAGTCTTTTGGAACTTAATTTTCGTGGATAATGTATGGTTTCGAAGATTTTTCTCTCTCGCGCCTTGGAGAGAAGGGAACCAATTTTCAAGGACCGAAAGTCGTAAGAGAAGGATAGGAGATTGGAATAAAAACCTCGAGACAGTGGAATGTGCTCAGTAGAATTCGTGATAAGGAATAATTGCACTTCAGTAACGACTTCTTATCCAGGGGACCGAACATCTCGTAGTTGTGGAATTCGAGAACGAAATTTCAGTTGAACTTTCTTTGTCTCTATCCGTCTCTGTCTTCAGAAACGGTTGGAAGCTCTCCTCGTTTGCTCATTGCTGGGTGACCCCTATGGAGCTCCTCCACTGCTGTGACTTTTTATTGCTCCTCGTTGGCAAATCACACTTTTACCACTCAATTCGCTAAAAGTTTGTTCGAACATTCTTCTCTTTTTCTCTGTTTCTCCCTACCTTTCTCATAGTTTCTCGTAGACCTCACGCAGCAAAACTTTTGGCAACTATCGTCTACCCTCTATGACATAAAAATAGGACGGCACGATAGTATTGGTGTTAGAATGAAAAAGAACGAAAAAAAGAAGCAAGGAAAGGCAGACACTTATCGATCCTGTATATTATTTTTGGCGGGGAAATATTGCCGTAATTTTCTGTCTTGAAACTGTGTTTCAAGAATCACGATATACGAGCAATTTTTCCAATGGAAGTTTTCAAATATTCTTATCTGATATCTATGCTCAGATTTTTTCGTTTTTCGCAAGAACTTTTCAAAAACTCTCACAATTTCTTTTATTTAATTAAACCCCTAATGCGCCTATATGCATCCATTCGAATGTTATAGTACCTAGTCAACGCTCAGAAATGAAGAAGACCCTGTTGAACAGAGAATAAAAAGCAAGAAAGAATACGAAGAAGCTTCTCCGGTTTGAAATAAATGTTGTGTTCTCCCGTAGCGTATCTCCTCTCGTCGAAAAAATAAATAAAAACGCATATATATATGTGCTCTTGTTCTTGAGGTTTTTTCTTCATTTCCCCGTTGCTTCAAGAGCCAACAAACTTTACTCTTTCTCCATTCTTTGGCTTTGCTAAGAAACCTCGCAGCTTCTTTTTCTATTCTCGGAGTAATTCACCGTCGACCTGCAACGAAAGAGCAAGACAACTCGCCTGTCAACATATGCTAAGGGTTGTTGAAGTAAAAGTAGATGAGGATGCTGTGAGAAAGGGAACCAGATAGTGGTAACTTCAAGTGGAATGGTATTCAAGATGTTCGGCCATTGGTTGACTGTCTGTATTGTGCTCGGAATTCCAACTTGTACATTCATCTCTTTTTTTTTGTCATCATATGTAATTTAGCTGACATTGGGTAGATGCTCCAAATATATCTGAGCACTCAGTTCTATCACACATACACGTGTCATCAGCCATACCCACCACGAAATTGCAGGGTGTAATACACTGTTACACGTTGCACGTTGAAGCGGAACAAAGAGATAGAGAAAAAGAGACATAGAGAGTCTGTGGGAGGTGGAAAAGAGAGAGAAAAGGACTACTTGCAAATAGAAACTACAGGGCTACGTATACCCGCTGAAACAAGACACATGGATTGATATAGAGGTAGCTTTGGTAGACAAACCAAGCATCGAGTTGGTTGGCATGCGGCTTCTCAGCTACACACCTCTCTGTCTCTCTTCTTTATTGCTACTCTAGTGGTATTCGCTATTATAGCTAGCAACCTATACCACCAACATCCAATGCTCTCTCGGAGCCCCAGCATCAGTCTCCCTCTCTGTTCCTCTGGTGATGTGCTATACCCGCTAGCCATTCATCCTGTTGGACAAAGTACTGACATCCAGCTGAATATACGAGAGCTCACGGAAGCCCTTGTACACTCAGTCGGGCACCAACGGCCCGTAGGATATGCAGTAGCTTGTAGTTGCAGCGATTCCGTCCAAATGTAGCTGAGCATCTAATGCATTCATATACGTACAGCTTCTATCGTAATGTGGTCCTGAACAGTGTGCGTTTAGTGCGTTTTGCCGAGATACGTAAATTCATCCATGTGAGACGACGAAGTGATAATTCTTTGGGACGGACATGTTGGATGGCAATGAACGTAACACAAAGTTGTAACGAAATGGAACGGATGGAAGCAGCGTGTAAAATCAACAGTTGCTGTAGAAGTTGGACGTGATATAAATGAGAGTTTCTGAGGATTTATGAAGAGCCAAGGAAACTCCAGAGGTTAAATTACGCCTGAGATACGTGACGATGTGACAGTTGGGGTATTCGGTGAAAATGTTTATTTCCTGTCAGTTCTAAAAAGAATCAAGGAAACTTATTTTCTAGTTTTTCACACGAGATTTCCCAGTGTGGTTTAACATTTATTTTCCGCGATCCATCAATGAATCTGGCTCAACCATACCTAACCACCCAGATCCAGATGTTGACACGCCAACTTTAACGGGCATTCTCACAATCAGTGGGAGAAATCCAGCTGTTTTTCGCGTATCTGGCAATCCCAAATTTACCTAGTAATGCAAGAAGTCAGAGTATGGTAACGGTTCCAACATTAACGACACCTCAGAATAAAACGCTTGACGGATTTCTAAATTGCGCGAGTACTCGGAGTGGTGGTTAAATCGTGTGACTCGAGAATCCTTAACTGGCGTCGGTTCTTTGGCAGTCTCTGTGGTTTGATGGAGTGTGGCTTTCTTCGTCACTCACTGGAGCCATAAAGAATAGGCATCTTGGGCTGTGCCTTGTTCCATATATCGGAGAGTCGAGTGGAGCACGAGAGACGAGGCTATCCAAGCAGACGGAGTTAGGTTTTTGAGATGAAAATAAAAAGCAGCGAAAGAACGAGGCAGTGAGTGGGCGAGAAAGAGGATTGGGGATGTGAAGTGGAAGAAGGTTCCTAGAAGAGGGGATAGTTTAGGGCGAGAGAAAGTACCTCGCCGGAAAGACCAGCACCACTCGACCTCAATATAAGAATTAGTCTTCATTCAAATGACTCGGTACAGGAGCGACGACGGATGAAAGGCCTGATTAAATACTAGTGCCTTTGATGACTTTTTTTTGTGGGATTCTAGCTTTCCCAATGTTCATGCAACGTGCTCCGACTTTTGCCATTTTTCTCTCTGTTCTTTTATACCTCCTCACTAGCTGGAAAAACTGCAGCTTATTCCGCCGAGAATAAAAATGGTTTGAACTTTTTCTTTTTTTCTCTCCTTGTTCTGTCTCATCGTTTGTACTTGTGCCTGTGGGTATATATGCGTATATGTATGTCTGGCTCTGACTGTAGGCTCTTCCAACTCGATGAACAACGGCGTAAACGGGGAAAATCCCCGAAAACCGTTGTCACACTTAATCCTCGGTCGAACTTCACCCCAGTTAATCGGAACACTGCTGTTACTGAGCGAAAATTGGAACCCTCGTAGCTCCGGTGTGTCGTGTAATTTAGAGAATTCCTCCACGTCGTTTCTGATTCCTCCACTCTTTATTCTATCTTTTTTCACCGAAGTATATCTTCTCTTTTTTCAGCTCCACGTTCGCTATGGCAGTTGACAAAATTGATCGCGAAACTATAAAGCTTGCTAACATGGCCGTTTGACTTTTAGCTCAGAAGAGAGTTCGCTGGGGGAGGAGGAAAGAGGAACGCGTAACAGTGGGTTTCATTCGTCACAACGATGAGGAATCTGTTAAACTCTCTGGGGTTGTTTCGCGTGAGTTCATATCAAATACGACGAATTTCATGCAAGCTGTTGGTGAATTTTTTGCACAAATTTCGCGCTATGTATTTTTACGTGTAAAAGAGAAACTCGAACTTCTTAAAATAATTTCCCAAGTGAGCTTACGTGTGTACATATTTTTTAATGCGCAGAGGTTCATTGTAGACAACAATTTTACCTTTATTCGTCGACGTTTGCCTCGGGGAAATTTAATTTCTTGTGATTTTGAGCAAACGCGTTTTCTACTGGATCATCTCATCGCCTATATAAGTCGTAACTGGATCGTAGGAATTTTTTCCGTTACGCCTGGATACTCGGGGATTATTAAAGTCCTAAGAGACGAAAGTGAGGTTATTAAGCAGCTACGGATCTTGTATCTCATGTAATTTCATCAAGTAAATTGCACCAGAAGTTTTATCTGTAATTACAGTAGAAGCGAACGCTCAGTTTTATTTATTAATTTAATTAATCACGCGTGTAATTAAATATTAAAAGTTATCGAATACTAAAGTAACGCCAACCGTAAGTCATTCATTAATCGAGGCTCCGTTAATCTTTCGTATACTTGATTATGGTCTTCATTATTAACGTTCAATGTTCATAAACTTTGATAATATGGAGTTCATATCTCTCTCTTCTCTTGGGTAGAACATCCATCCTTTAAATTAATATTGCAATGAAGCGATAGTTCGAGACCGCGCATATAGAGAGTAAATAAAAAAAAAATAAAAAGATAGGACTACGATGAAAAGGCTGAAACTTGGCAGAAGAAAAACTTTCCAAGCGTCGTGAAACCGATGATGCACGCTAAATAAAATAACCAAATAAAAGAGAGACTTTACCCATGCAGAAACCACCCCAGCTTTATATAACCATATTTATTTGTGTGGATAATATACATATATAAAAGTATTTATATAAATATATTTACAAAGATTTATCATTACAAGTATACATATGTGTATATATACAGCTACTATTGAATAAGGTGATAAAGTGAGCCCTGTTGAGCTTCACCGCTCGTTCATCAAGCCTCCCTAAATATAGCGGACTCGGGCATTGTAGGTGTGAGGCAGAAAGCTTTTATTGCTCGTCTCTTCCGGGGCTTCGAAGATTGAACAACCTCCTTCTCCTTCACAAGATATTTATCTTGGTTAACCGTTTTCCTACTCACTTGTATACAATACCCTTATTCACCCTCCAATATAAATAGATGTAAAAAAACACTTAGATCATCCACATGTAAAAAAAATAATGCACGTAGATTAATACTGTCGAATATTTGACAACTTGAGAAAAAAACGAAAGAGATTGGTGGCATGAAAAGGATAAGATGATTGAAACTCAATTTTTAATCCACGCATCGGTAAATAGCGTTTGAAAACGTAGATTGAAGTATTACCGATTGGCATAAGGGAACCGAATCACACCAAATCATCTCCTACGTCTGTTCGTGGCGTCTGGCGACTAACGGTGAGAAGGATGTATATAGGGAAGATGTAATACACATACGTGTATACACATACGTTCCGGTAAAATGATCTGCATATATACGTTGCGTACGTCGAAATAAATGAAAAAAGCATCAGATTGTCGGATTGAGCATCGACGAGTGGAGAAAAGAGATGTAGAAAGGGAGACATGAAAATCGATCATTTTTTTTTTTACTCCAACCCCTTCCAACTTCATCAAATCCAATGTATTCTCCAGGGTATATATGTAGTTAAACGATCGAGAAATTCTCTCGCAGCCCCTTTCTACGAGCCACTGAGTACACACGTGCCCTTCAACTTAATGCCCACGAAAACTCGTCAGCATTTTTTTTTCCATTCACTTCTCATTGTTATCGACCTAGTGTCAATTTGTTCTTCCTCTGCAAACGAGATTTGAGATAATCGGGATTATCGTAGTGAAATAGCAGAGAATATTGGGCATCGAGTTACCAACGAACTAGATGATCAACTCAATGTCAATCGTCTGGGTCTCTATTGAGTTCATGAAAATTCAGATAGTTTGATAAGCACATGAAATTGAAATCGTGAAAAACAGTACAATCGGTTCTTCACTTTAAAACACTACTTCAAGTAATCAACTCCATTCGCCTCATGAGACTGAGATGGATCGTTATTGGCATACCACTTCACTGGTTCGACACTTGACATGCTCCCCTAAACACGTAACGTGCCACTTTCAGCGTGGAGGAACCACGCCATCCTATAGAGCGTTGATATTATATGCCCGCGTCTCTTGTTCCCTACGGTGTTACATAGGCCGATCACGCCAGTCCGTTATCCTGGGGATGCCTGTGGATGCATATGGGCTTACATGCGTCCTCGATGTTCGCTTGAACCCCGAAGCTTGAGCTGTAGAACGGAAGGGATGCGTAGTTCGGTAGCACGAACTAACAATCCAGGGAGAATCCCCGAAAACGCGACTGGATCAACCTCACGTGTTGGGTCATCGATCCCGTTAAATCGTCGTTTCAAGCTATCAACCCTCGAAGTGGATCATGGGTGGCCGTGCTTTGCCCAATGTTCCCACAATCCATTGTCTCGCAAAGAGACCACGATACAGTGTCCACCCATCGTTATACACGCAGCCATCCTCATAGAGGTATTAACGCCTGTTCCTAGGTAGATTGTGGTCCAATGTTGAGTAGGGACTTAATGCCCCGCGACGAGGTCGTACAGGCTGTAGTAGTCAACCCATTGTTCTAGTGTGGAACAAAGAAGACACTTGAGCCTCCTTTATTCTCTAAAATCCAAATGTACCTGCAGAACAGCTTATGTTACGTGCTGCAAAAATATCACCTTATCTTAGGAATGCTTGATGAAAGTTACAGATGAGTCCAATTGATATAATTGTACGACGACACACCTGCAATCTCAGTGACTAATTGGGACGTCTGTGACCAAGGATGAAATTAGCCGCGAACGTGCGGGTGCATCACCAAACGGTTTCAATTTGCTCGATCGTGATGTTCAAGCACACAGTAAAAGAGTATATGGGGCGAGAACCGATTGGGTTTCAGGCAGGGTTGGAATGACTGTAATAAAGACACGGTCGTCGAAAGGTTACTTTAATCTCAAGTAAACATTACGCTGCATTTTTCACCAAATGGAATTAATTGTAGATTCTTTCTAAAAAAAAATCCAGGTTCAGAAAGCTTCTTTTAATTGCAATGAACAAGTCCATGGACTCCTTTTACTTAAAAGGATACATCTCGTTCCTCGATTCGAAAATTCACTGACCTAATTGGAAATCCCTCCGGGGTGATAGTGGTCCACCTCTCTTCTCGACTTTGGACTACAATGAGAAGAGACAAAAACATTCCTTCACCGGATGGTTTCTGAGGGAATCGAAGAGGGAGGTAGAGACCCGCGCAGTTAGAAAACGTTGGCGTTGGATCCTTGGGAGAGAAACGAGAGGGAGAAATTCAATTTTCGAGCAAACTTCTCTCTTTCTCTCTCTTTTTCTTCTCACTCTGTCATACTCTTTCTCTCTTTTACCCATCGTTCAACTCAACTACCGTACGCCCTCTCAGCGTCCGGCGAACGATTTTGTTAATTATTGGAAAAGTTCTCAAGGGTCTCGTAAGAGTGGAGGCGGAGAAAGTTGGTCGTGTTCTCTTGGCGCCATGCAGCCAATAGCTACTACCATTTTACTTAATTACCACGCTGCATATATCGGTATATATAACTCATTTATAAAAGGAACTCTCCTGGCACAAAGCTATTATTTTTCGAATATTATCTCCCACTGAAAATGCCACTTGTATTGTAACATTAATACTGTTTTTTGTTCATTAAAAACTCTGGACCAATGAAGATCATTCTCGACGGAAGCTTCTCTCTTCGGTAAAATAAAATTAGACCGAGCAAAGAGATGTTCTGAAAAGCTAGGTGAATTATCGGTTTGTGAATGTTAGCGTCCACTTGGGCACGCTTATCGAGGTGACAGATTGCATTAGAAAAAAGGAAATAGACAAAGGACTACGACGACGATAAAGATTCATTCTCATGGTCGGTGGTGACTGCGGTCCCAGGTAATCCAGTTGTTACGAGACACTTTTATTTCCTGACTAATATTTCTGTCAGCTCGTTGTCCACAAAAAATATTCACTTACCTGGTTTCCGTCAGGACGAATAAATGAAGTCGTTGTACAGTGGTTTTCCGGTTTCACTGGACCATTGCATGTTACATCTACGTAAACGTTTATGTGCATTCGTGTCGAGCTGGTTATATGATAGGGTACACAAATAAACTAAGCCACGAGAACGACCTAACGGTTGCGAGAAGGTCATCCACGTCATACGTACAGAGTATTCAAAATAATGGGGAAAAAACCGAAACAATGACGTGGCTCGGGAGAACGTGCCCATTTATGTATCATTTTTACTCAAGTATATATCCGAGAATGAAAAGCAAGCCGGGATGAAGGTGGAAAACAACAGTGGTCCAGTGACCGGAACAGGAAATAAACGTCAAAGTTTCTTCCCTGTCTCACTCCCTTTCTCATCGTGCCTCCAGATATTGTACGGTCACGTGAAATACGTGTACACGTGAACAATATTTGATCTTCTCTTCCCATGTTTCTGAAACAACTCGTGCATACGGTTTCATACTCATTGTACACATATCATATATGCCAAGTTTATAGATTTTTCGAGATCCAGAAAACATTTTAAAAACATCAAACCAACTTTCCCAAGGATGTTTATATAAATAAACATTCTCATTTGTATAAATAAACATCCATCTGCAGACACAACGAATTCGTCCATATAATTTTTCTCATATGTGATTGAAATGTAGCTGCTTTGAAGATCGTTATGTATTTCCCTTTGACGCTTAGCGGCGTAGAAATTGCAGAGAAATCCTTCTCGTAGAATTTTAAAGAGAAGAAGTGAAGATGGAACTCGTTGCAGCAAGGTAAACCGTAGCACATCTAAACATGCCAAAAGCTCTCTGTCGTCCACGGAGATTCTTGTTAAATATTAAGTACATCAAGTATTAAAGCCGAGAGGGAAATTGCTTCGAACTCTGTACGGTTGTTAAAAGGGCGACAGGTGAGCAACCAAGAGAGAATTCTCTCTGTTCGAGGAAGAGAACTGTGGTGATGACGCTTTTCACCTCATAAAATGGTCGATTCTGTGGCCACACGTGAGACACTTATGTGGCACAAAGTCAGGTAGTGGTTTGGAGAACGTTATATTTGCTACTTTCGTATGATGACTTTATTAAAAATTATCGTCGCACTGTAACTAATCATAATTTCCTTTCAAGCAATTAACAATCAAGCTTATTGAATAATTTTATTAACCGAGTTCAAAGCAGGCAGAGGTTCTCAATCTAACCAGCTTTTTTTTATTTTTTATGTTTATTAACGCATAAGTTTTTATCAGGTTCGTCACTTTGGATGAATCTTTTTTTGCTTCACAAAAGAAACACTCGAGGTGGCCTATATCAATTTTTTCATGATCCGATAATGACTTCAATATTTTTATAAACGATGCATATCTGATTAGAATTTAATTTTTTTTTTCTAAAGAATGCAAAACTTCAATATATTATTAACCCTCCAGCATGCTCACAAGTGAACTTTGTACACGGATATCGGTTTTTCGTTAACAAAACTTTCTAATCATTGACGGCCGACCTTGCCCTTCCAGGTATGCTTCTATTGGGCTTCAACGCTATGCGTAGCATAGTTTTCGATTAAGAATTCAGTCTTAAAATGGTTCAAAACGAGGACAATGCAGACTTTATGCAAATTCATTCCCAAAACTAAAGTACATAAAATGCCATCGTTTTGTGTTTAAAAAACCCTCTGTAAAAATAACAACTTGCATTTTTTGTTGAGAGGTCGCTGAAAAGGAGTCCTATTCATTTGTCAGTCAACTAACCTAACATATCTTATCTCGTTTGAAATTATGATACTTTTCTATATTCGAATAAATATTTAATGCAGTATACTTCTTATTCGGTCAATATCACCAAACCTTATACAAATCTCGGCATTCAGTTGAATTAACCAAAAAAAAATCACGTTATACTCTTTAAAATATACTGTTTAAGGAGGTTATAGCGTTTCTCATGTAAAAATTATTTTCCAACTTTACACAATAAAATTTTGTAAATCGAAAGCTTAATATGGTATTAAACTTCTGGCGGAATATGCCGATGATTCATCGTCTCAAAATTGAGATATTTATTACTGAATTTCGCAATTTTTTGAAAGCTTCCATAAGAGCTCATGTTAAACTTGTCATTTTCAACAATGAATATCTCGATTACTAGACGGTGAAACCTCTCCAAATTTTTCACCCATAATTAAATGCTGTTCAAGAAGATTCACGCCCAATTTCAATACATTAACTTGGAATAATCAAATATAATGTATTTTTCGTATGATGTCATATAAATATCGATACAACTTCCTTAATATGCAACATGATTCAATTAATTATATATGATAAATTATCATTTTGACCAGTATTTCTTTTGAACTAAGGATCTATATTTTTTATAACAACATAAATTAAATTAAATAAACTCATATCATAATTAGATATAAAGGTATTTTTTTTAATTCTCGAAAAAAATACATACTGTTGATGTAATTTTTCAACGAACTTCTACCCTAATTATTAATCCTGTAATGTTTCAAAGAATATGGTAACTTGAATACAAATGAATACAAATGAATGCTTCGTTAACGCGTAATCTTCGTATTACGAAGAGCAAAGTGGAAGAATTTAAACTAAAAAGAATAACAATAATTTATAAACTTGTGATAACATTTGTTCGCATTGCATCAAAGCTTCTGGGAAATGAACAATCGAGTCTGTGTACTCACGTTCGTTTTATCCTTAGTACAACGATATTTGTGGAGAAAGGGATAAAACCGGGGACCATATCTCCGTACCAGTAGATTATATCTCTCTTTCTATGGTATAATACCCAAGCAAAAACGTTTTACGAACGGGAATATGAGGACATTTTAATGCAAGACACGTATACGTTTGTATGGATATCACATAGAGAAAACGCGAGAGTTTGTAGTTGATATTTGCAGTAATGGAATTTCCACGCTGTAGTTAACTACATGGGAATCACAGTCAACTCACGAGTGTGCTTTTCGAATAATAAAGCTGAAGCGAGTTCCAAACTGGATACGTGAAGAACTAATTGATTATACAGCTGTACGAAAAAACCGACTTGAAAAACCACTTTAACAGCAAAAAAAATGTATTAATATATACTACAAAATCTTAGTAAAATAAAAAAAAGGTTTGAAGTCGGTGCCAAACTAATTAAACGGAAATCCCATCTCCAATCGTCAGTTCGTATGGATAAGAGTTTTTAGTTAAAAGTTTCAGTTTTTGTAATTTTCAATTTATTTGACACCAACTTCAATTTTTTTTAAATAACAAAGATGCCGCAGTATTGGCTTTTAATATATTTTTTCTTTTTATTGTTACTTTTGAAGTAAGTTGTTTTTGTAAACAAATAGAAAAATTTGGAATTCTAACCAGACGTGGATTGTTTATAAAAGTATTAAAGTGATCATTAGATGGTGACAAAATTTATATGGGAGCATCTCGAGAGTTCCTTCTTTAAACCAAAAAAGATTCATCCAAAGCGGTAAATCTGGTAAAAAGTTATGCATGATTATAAATAAAGAGAAACTAATTGAATTGAAAACCTCCTTCTTTTTTAAAATCGGATGAAAACTGAAAAAAAAATTGAATTAACTCCAATACACATGAGGAAATTTCGCAATAACATAAAAAAAACTCTGCAATTACATTGCTGCTATTATAATGACGAGATTAACAAAAGAAGACAAAGCTGCTTTCAAAAAATGTAAACTTTATTCGAATCTAATTTTAGAAAAAGCTTTAAACGTTTCCACATTAATTTGTTTATGTTTGATGGTATTAGTGGTTGTTTCAGCTATTCTCCCAACCGCAGTTTTTGCACGAATAATTGAATTTTCTTCTTTGTGGAAGAATTTAAAAACGTAAATAATTACGGGAATCCTTCGTGCTGCTGCCTCTTTCACCAAAAGATAAATACACAAGCTTTGCTCTCTTTGTGTCTCTTTTGGTTTCACAGATATTTTATTCCCAACCGTGAGCTCAATTAGCTACCAATTATACGGCTTTGAGACTCTCCATTACCCCGTATTTTACTACTCCACTATTCGTCTTCGTTATTTGCCCCTTTCCTCTCTGCCCCATTGTTTCGAGACCATCTGTACAGTTTCTGATTCATTACAATGATACGAGACAGATAAAAAAGAAGGCTCATTTTGCACTCACAATGAAATCGCAAGATTAAAACGTCCGCGAAGATAAATCTTGCTGTTGAAAGTCTAACTACAATTCGAAGGAGAACATTTTTAAAAAACCTCAAATTTATAGGAAAATCGTCAGTTACAGGCAGAATTAACCGTAGGAATGAAAGTTATTTTAATGACTATATTCGCAGAAAGAAGCATGAAGAACATAGGAGATTTCAGAGGAAATAAATGTCTTGATTGGAGATTGTGAAAAAAAAATATGATGTAATTGATAATCATTATTGACGTGGAAGAAAATTAATATCGAGAAAAAACACGTGTCAGTACAAGGATTTTTATACAGCAAACACAAATCTTTGTGTGTGTATATATGTATGCGTATGGACAAAGAAATGGAGGAGAGAGGAGAAATGATGGACATCGTGTCCTTCCTGCTGTTCCTCTGATTCACGGAAAAGGAGTGTTTTCTGTAATATTTTCTGCCCAGAAAAACCTCCCAGGACATTGGTTACGTGGCATAGCATACAACCCTAAAATATCCTGAAAAAAAACCTGAAAGTCCCTATAGACTACGAAACATTTGTAGATATAAAAATACGCAAACAAGGAATTACATTTTCAGTTTTTGATCAAATCGTTTGAAGTCCACAATCGAAATAGCGTTGAGAGCAAATTTCAAAAAAAACCAATCACTTATCCACTTTTTCAATGAAATCGTATGACTGAGAGAAAAATATGATTTTTTAACCAATTACGAGACGCGAGCCATCATCAAGTTGACAAGTTAACATCGCTCCTTAGAATTTGCTTGCTAAACGATTGTAGGGATGTAAATATCGAGGTGCACGTGAGCCAAGAAGGGAATCTCAAGATCGCTGAGATAACAGACTAAGGGAAGTGACGAGCACGAAAATTAATTTACTCGATGGATATCGAGCCGACCCACTTAAAATGTGGCACGAACGGAAGGTCTAACCAATCAGTGTCTAATAGTAATTAACTATCCAGCGATATCCTTCGATATTCGATTTCACAATTTTCGATTTGAAATCGAGATACAGTGCTCGTTTAACTCCTGATCCAATCGAATAAGCATTGAATACGAAATCGTTAAATTATCGATATAAATGCAACTTCGAAATTAGAAATTAGAAACTTAAACAGTCTAAATTTGTTACTAAAAATTAAGACATTTTTTCTCCCGAGAATATTTCAGAGTTTTTAATTTCTTTATGTCTCTATAACTTAAACGTCTTTCAAACGTTTTTAAGTTTTTCATCAAGGTTGGATATAAAGTATCATCTATCAAACTGTTTAATTCATTTTGCGTCTAAAGCAGAACTGGCGATATAGGGCGGGAACGTTAGCAACTTTTCCTTATCAACGATGTCGTCACGTCTTCGTCTCTTTCTCTCCTGGATTGAATGAATTAAGAAAACTTTGGAGGGTTGGCTTCGAAAAGAGCTATGAAGTTTGTCGATTGGTGGGAGGGACCACTGAAAGTGACAGCGAAGAAACGGAGACATCATTTCATCCCCCATTTACAAATCCTTCATTCCTTAACGGCGTTTGCACCTCTACATCCCCCATTCTTTCTTATCCATTCTTTTTTCACTTCCCTCTTTTTTTCTTATCCGATCACGACCCTTTAATGGCGCAAAAAACTGGAGGCAGAGCATTCTCGATCGCACACGAACTCTCACACACGTTATTTCTATTCAAATACAAACAAGAAATGAATGGAAGTAGTCAGTTATCCTCTTGTACCTCGGAAAAATAAAAAAGGGTTGAGATGTTCTAACATGAGTTATTCTCTTTGCGGACTATTTTCACCGAGTGTGCTCGAGGAGTTAAAGAAAAAAAGGAAAAATTAAAAAAAGAGCGAGAGAAAGTCTCGGGTGAAAATTCGGGTCAGTGTTATAACGAGTTTGCTTATTATACCCTCGGGTCTCCAAGATGGGGTTGAAGCAGCCTTGGAAGTAAGTTCTTTCCTGTGAATTTGTGAATAGCGACAAAAATGCAAGTTTGCCGAGATCTCAAATTTCTTGCGTTTCTTTTTTTTTTTATCATCGCGCGCTTTTAGCTGCGACCAATGACCATCACCGAATTTTTATTCATACCTATAAAACTACACATGCGGGAAAAAAAATATTTGAGACTGTAAGAAATTGAAAATTAATTAGAGATTACTGCAAAACATGTTTTTGATACATAATAAATCAACGTTCATCCGCATTATAGGATTTTTATTAAATCTATCTTTTCCCCAACGATACGAATCGAAACTCGGCACAAAAGTTTTTATTCATTCATGAATCTTCGCGATTTAATTGATCACTTTTCTTTACCCTACTTTATCTGCGCCACAAAGTTTTCTACTGTGCCACTACCATTGCGATAATATACAACATCAGAAGTAAGTTGACGTTGAAAGATCAAGAGTCCTAAGAGCTATTACTGTCCAGAAATTAGAGGCGTTAGCGGGGATTAAATTTCATCTTCAGCCTCGAGGGTTGACTAGGGTACAGGGGAGTATTACATTTAGGAGGTAGAGAAAGCTTCCAACTACGGTAAAGCACGTACATGCATAATTTGTCGGACGTTTATTACGCTGCCTTTACTACTGCCCCGGAAAAGCTACCCTTTCTTCCTGAGTCTCGACCCTTTCGAAGCAACGCGCATTTTCCTATGTATATTCATACAGTTAGAATATGTGCCACAAATGACTTCAAAAATTTCCGATAATTATTCCTAATCACATTTGTTCCTAAAAATTAAGTAAAACATTATAAAATGGAACAAATTTAAATTTTATTATTAAAGGAAAGAAAGAAGTGGAAGGTCGATGAAAGTTTATCCCCGCTGAGCTTTTTTTCGTTCTCCATTCTTTATCGTTATATTCCGATTTTTTTTTCTTTTGGTGCTAAGGCAATGTGGCAAGTGACAAGGTGGATAAAGACCAGATATAAATTCATCCATTTGGTGCTGGATACTAAACCGCCAACGAGAAAAGCGGATCCAAGAAAAGCACACGCATCTTCGAGACATTGTCATGTATGATGTCTTCTTTCTTCTTCCGCCGCCGAGTTCCGTCGTTCACAGAGAAAAAACACACGTCAAATAGATGTATGAGATCGAACGGAGTGACTGGAAAAATAAGGTCGACCTTAGAATATGACTCAGCTGAAACTGCCACGAGAGAAAACGACAATAAACGTGGCTTGAAAAGCGACAGTCTTCCCTTTAGGGTAATAGGGAGCCTCTCTCTCTCTCTCATTCACTCTCTCTACAGTAAAAGTCATTTAATTTATCTTGCACCGGATTATGACACACATTACCCAGAGCCTTATTCCCCATGACTGAGTCCTTACCAGTATTAAAAAAATGCCTTCATGCTTATTTGCACCATAAAGTGACTAGGACACAACTGTAGTGGCATAATCTAATAATTCCATTATTACTATTAGAATATTCGCACTTATGCACTGAAAATTCGAATGGAATTGGCAACTTTTTCGTATTGTTTTTGAATGCTAACTCCGAATTATAAATGTTTTATTTATATTTATGTTTTATCTTCGTTTTATTTGTTGTATAAAGTTTCATGCATCGCTGAGTACTCGCGAATTTTCAAAACGAATTAAGGACCCGTCGTTGGTCGCGGTATGAGACTTTTTCTCATACTTCTTTTGAAACAATAATTACTCGAAAATTTAAAATGACGTAAGCATTTGACCATTTTTCTATCTTCTTCCAATGTATTCTTCTGTATGTTAAGAAAATTTAAAAAAAAATATAATTTTTATTTGTTTATTTTTTTTTTCACTGTTTATTTCTTTATAGTATTAATCATCGTTGTACTTATGGTTTTTAAGAAATACATTTTTTTAAAGTCACAAATTACTGTGGCAAAATTATTTCCAAGTCCCTATTTATCAAATCTCTCATTGCGCGACCAATGTTTAAAGTGTAAGTAGCGCGACCGCTGATGGGTTAAGGGCTGCAGTTAGAGCGTAAAAAATAGGCTTTTTTGTGATTGTTTTTTTTACCATTTATATATTTTCGTTTTGCTAAATATTTTGCCAAGTAATTAGTAATATTTAAGTAACACTTGGTGAAAATTTCTTTAAAAAATATCAAGTTTTGATAGGTAGAGTTATCCGCAGTGGCGCGAAACACTTTTTCAAAATAGTGTTTTGCGATGACCACTCTCATTATTGACTGGTTCATCTGATATCAATAAACCAAAAAAACTTCGTTAGTTTAATAGTTTATCTTATGCTTGATTGACAGTTTATGAAAAAAAAAAATTGACAAAATGGCGGCCTCTGAAAGTGTTATTATGGAAGTTTAAACAAAAAAAGGCTTATTTTTTGAATAAAAAAAAAAGTATGGGTTACAAATTGAAACCCTTTGATGAAGCACTAGTTTCTTATGTGTGGAAGATACCGTATAAATTTCATTTAGTTCGGTTGAGTGGTTTCCAAGAAATAGTGGTCACCAACTTTGAAAACATATGCTTTTGAGAAAAACGCATTCCAAAATATGTGTAATAACTATGTATAAATACAATGTATTAAATTACTCACCTCAGCGGCTATGCTAGTACTGCTTTAAAATAGCACGATAGATTAATATACATGCCTCACAAATATCGGAAAGGCTCAGCTTTTATTTAGTACAGTGGTAAAGACTGGTTGTTATTAGCTATTGCCCGCTATCTCCTTTGAATTTTTGAACTTTGAACTTCGAAAAACCTATGGTAATCATTGTATATCTCTGAAACTATACGTCGGATCAACTTGAAGTTTTCACAGAATGAGCTTAGGATATCATTCTTTCAGAAAATGGGAAAGACAAAAATCGATTTTTCCAAATTTCTAAGTGCCCCTAAGTCTTAAATCATAGTATATGGAGCCCTTACCATTATAATTGTAATTCTCTTTTAACGTTTATGTTTTTGTTTATTTTGTTCTATTTGGATCTCTTTTGTACTTCTACATTTGCCCCAAAGCTTCTTAGCGCTTAAATACATGATCAATCAATCAATCAATCAATCAATGAATCAATCAATCAATCAATCAATCAGTCAATCAATCAATCAATCAATCAATCAATCAATCAATCAATCAATCAATCAATCTCTCTCTCTCTCTCTCTCTCTCTCTCTCTCTCTCTCTCTCTCTCTCTCGCCCTCCCCACGCTTAATTGTATTTACTCATTCCATTTGATGAAAGAGAAACTGAAGTACACAACATAAACATCGAAAAGAGTCAACAAAGACATGAGAAAATGCAAAACCCTGACAGAAAGAAACTTTAACCTTTCATTCCCGTTACGTCTACCAATATCAAAGGGTTGAAAAATCCTATAAAAGGATATTTTTTTCGATCTCAAGTTTTTGAATGCAAAAAATATATTATTAAATTAAATTTTAATGAATTTAAATAATGATAAATTATCTGGCTATCCTTGTTGGTTATTTTTTCCCTGAGATCTGTGCTATTATCTAAAGCTTTAGTTTTATATGAAGAAATTTCATTAAGGTAGGGAAGAAAAAATGAATATCGCATCCACGTAGAATCGAGTAAATATATCTGTATATATCGAAGCATACGTTTTCACGACTCTCATCATCAAGGAAATGGCCCTCTCCGTTACGTTTTAGTGTGTGACCACTCTCATTTCCTTTTGGATAATGGTAGCACCGAAGGTGGCGGAATCCACGCGAGTTTCCAGTATAAAAAAAAAAAAAACATAATAATAATAAACGTTGGATTGTTGCGTGGTTAAAAAGAAGGATTCAGCTCGCCAGAACCGCATTCTGATACAAGTACATCATGAATAATGTATATTAATTTTTTTCCTGTATCGCAATTCCGGTTATAACCAGTGGTGTGTATGTGTGTATGAATATGTGTGTATATGTAACTTGGCTAGTGTCTGGGTTAGTTGACTTTGCAGCGCTTAAACCCGAGAGACGCGTCAGACAGCATATAGGGTAGTAACAACAGTTTCCAACCCCCTTCCCTTCCACCCTATTGCAGCCTCAGAATTTTAAGCGGCAATTACACTACGCTCTGGAGGTGCTTCAGTTTCGCTATAGATATTGCCAAAATACATTGAAAGATAGCGCATACATACACACTTTAATTATACAATCAAGGGGTAAAAACCATAAGGGCGCAAATGATGCGATTTAACGAGCCAAATAATTTGCATTCCGCCCCGTCGTTTTTTGGCACTAGATATATTTATTTATATATTTATGTCTAGGGCTTTATATTATGCACGTATAATAGGTTGGTGCAAAAAAATGAACATTTTTTTAAATCCCCCAGCGAAAAATGATAATGTTTCACAATGAAAAGAAATTTTTTCAGAATTTGGATCTACTGAAAAACATTGAAAGGTGACGCAAGTTGTTTTTCGATATTTTTCTATTTTGATCAACTTCAACGTTTTTCTTAAAACATTCAAATTTCGGAGAATTTCTTTTTACCAAATACTAACATCTCTTGATTCAGCACCAAAAAAATTTCGATTTTTTTTGCATCTACATAATCAATATGTAAGGGGATTTGGGCTTTCAATCAAGATAAAGCATTTAATTAAATCATAATTAACATATAAACGAACACAGTACGTGACCATGTTCACCGGATAACCTCGATTCTCCTTTCTCTCATCAAATTACTTTTAAATTTACAGCAGAAATGCGATTTGTCCCCATAATCGTGGTTGCCACATTCGGCCAGTTGCCATGTGCTGATCGAGATGGTACTGGGCAAAAATGATTTTGCTTTTTTGCTGCTGGACAAAATTAACTTTGCAAGGTTTTGTACTTAATATTTGACAGCAATGCTGTTCTGCAAAAGGCAATAATTATTCAATTATTTATCTCGTGGATATGTTTAGCTAATAATGAATCAATAGTGAAGGAAATAATTTTTTAGCATCCGCTTAAATAAAAAGATAATAATGCCGATGCATCCCATAAAATTTCAGGGTAAATCCTCCAACTGCTTTCTGTCAACCTATCTTTCGATAAGATTCATGGATTTAAAAAGCCCCTGAGGCAATGCAGGATTTCACGACGATTGCTAAACGCTGACCCCTCAAGAATTTAACGCCTAGTGGTTAAATCCCCAAGGACACAGAGCGATAACCCAGTCAGACTGGTCTATTTGTCACGAGGATTCAAAATGATGACCCACCATTGCAATTTTGCGGCAAGAAGATTGCTCGGTGATTATCTAAGACCCGTTTCAGACTCTTCTTCCCTCAAAACCACCGCCCCTTTCCCTTGCCTGAATTGAAGTAATTTCAAGGATCGAGGGACAAATCGCGGTTCGTCCACTCGACTGCTTCACACTTGGAAGACGAAGACTCACGTATGCCTAAAACGCACCTCAGAGGCACCTCCAAATCCCTAACTCCCGACTAACAAACCAAATCTGAAGGGTCACGAATTGTTTCCGAAGTTTCGAGCTCATCCGTGGAATGTCCTGAATCCAGGAAATCATTGCAAATCGTTCCTCTACCAGCTGGCAAACTTTACCATCTCTGGAACGTTCTTGGATCGTTGATCATTGGATTGGATTGGATTGACAAGAGTTCGATGATCGCCAATCGGTCAATTAGTTCAATAAGATTTGATAACTTCTTGATCAAGTCTCCAGAACTACACTGCAAATAACACAATTACATTAGTTTTACAAGTTTGTGATTTTTGACTCTATGATTGTGCAGATTCCACGTTTACTCACGGTTAAAACATCGATTCGCTCATCACATTTTCAATAGAACCACGAATCTTTGACTCCGAAACAGAAAAAAAATTGAATCGAAGTCACTAAAGTAATTCGTTCTAATTGGAATCCACGTCATCCATCCATAAAACTTTTAATCGCCAAAAAAACTGCATTTTTGTTGTGGATGAATAGGTGTACTTGTAAAACTGTATATAAGGTAAAAATCGTGGCTAGCTGGAAACAATATAATAAAAAGGAAGATAGGAGAGGGTAAATGCAAACACGATCGAGTTATAAGAATATTATTATTCGGTATTGGAAGGCGTGGACTAAAACGACAGTTGACTATCAATTCCATCGATTTCCTCGTCCCTTTTTCTCGTTCTTTTCCTCTCCTTCTCCACCGTTTCTTCTGGCATCAGCAATCCCGTCTATCGATTGTCGATTATCGAGAGAAGCAAACGTTCGAATGGACATACTGCCACCGGAGAACAATCGTCAGACGAGAAAACGGGGGGAGTCAGAAGAGAAGATGGAATGAAAATGTAGAATGCAATCGTGCGCCATTTGAACAACGCTTGATGATATTATTGTTATTCGAGACGAATCATCCTTTCGTTTATTCTATTTGAATAAAAATATCACTGCGTTCCGAAGGGGTATGATGAAAAAAAAAACGTTAGCAACCGTTTTCGATATTACTTGATCTCTTACCCCTCTTCGCTCCATCACATCCTTGGAAGGATATAAAATGGTGATAAAACCATTACGTAAGGAAATACGAATGGCTCCGATATATAAACCCATAAATCCTCGTTAAAGTGAAAAAAATAAATAAATTTATGTACCCACGGAATACATTTTTTGCTGGTTATACTGACATCTCCGTGAGAAACTTGATTTGCAGAGAAATCGAGAGCTAACCGGGTTCATGATCCTCTTTAACGAAGTTATACAAACTCCCCATGGTAAATTGAGAAAATGGAGAAGCAGAAGTGAGAAATGAAAACAGACAAGCCCTTCTCTTCTTCACTCGCTGATTCCCCGCAGGTTCTCAACACTTCAATGAACTGAAAAACGTCAATCAAGTATATAACGAAACGTATCTTGCTTCCTCAAATTTACCCGAACAGTACCTTAAGACATTAAGCCCTTTTATTTTACCGCTCTTCTCTACTCCCTCCTAAACCTGTCTCTTTCTCACTGCTGTTGCAACTCGTATGTGGTTAGAATTTTCAATGGCACTAAGGAAAATTATTATTCATCCACGTAGCTTCGACTTGGGAACATTTCCAATGCTATTAAACTTCCTGTATGAGGTTGAAGGTTTCTACCGACACGTTTACCACGCCAGAAACCCGAATGAGGTTGAACGAGTCGGCAAAAGTGAGATAGAGAAACAGGAGTCCACAGAATGAAACGGAGAAACCGCATTCCGTCTTAGAATATTATATTAGGTCGTACATTATCTTGCCGCCTCATGGTTGCACTATTCTACGTGGATGCGATGGGATTGAGAACGATGGTGAACCGGTGCAAAGGAAAATACCAGAGACAGAGATATGAGAGATCCAATGAATCATATCAGCATATGGTCTTACCCAACGTGCACTTCTTCACTCCCTGATCTACGAACGTCTGCTCGCAACACCTTAAAGTTATACATATACCTACATATACATAAATATATACGTATATATATAAATTATCTGATAGGAATAATAAATGCAGTGAAATGTATATACTCCATATATTCGCTTCAACCCCTAACAATTTGCCTACCACCAAGAAATTCCGGGTCGAATGGTGTAGTCGAAGAAACTACTCCTAAGGATACATACGATATTTCATTCCTTGAATAATTTTCACTCACGATTTTGTTGCACGGAAGTATATAAATTTGCGATTAGTTATTGTAAACACTTTTCTTTCACTACGAGTAAAGTTCTTCATCTTCTTTCTATTCTTTATTCTCGGTGAGAACAAAAAACTCTCGTCGAAGTTTTTCGAATTGTAAGAAAGATTGTGACATGTCCCTCTAGAAATATTGAATTATTATGGTACTCGAGCCCTATAAAGGCTTTGATAAGATTTTAAGGATTTAACGGAGTGAGAATGAGAAAAGCGTGCGCACATATTAAAATGGGAAAGAGGTTGGAAAGTCACCCACAAAGCAGCTCAGTACAATCCGATAATAAAAATTCCTGACTTCTATTGTCGCGTTGATGTCTTTGTTGGGGCTGGTTGGACGCAGCTGGGGAACTTCCATTTTTCGCCCATTCTCACATGCACACAGGTTTATAGGTATAAAGACGAAAGAGAGTCTATGCATTGTGGATATTCAACGGAGGCTTCTTTCGCGTTTCCATATCGAGATATTTATCGCCACTAACCGATACACATATCCCTTAAAACCCAATGGGCAACTGGGTATATTGAATAACCAAGAATCGATAATATGCGCTATCCTCGTAACTGTGCCCAAGTGAATTTCATAATATATTCAGAGATTGCTTTCCTTAAGATACCGTAATATAGTATCTGTTATTTATGTGTTGTATATTTCAATCGATTTATGTTCATTTCCTAAGTTCTTTTTAGATACTACTGAATGTCGAAATTTATTGCTCAAAAGAGTATTATAATTTTTTATAATCTTGAAATATACTGCCATTCAACTCCAACTGTTGTAAATTACGTGGGTAATTTATGCCTAAATAGTAATTAAATTATTTTGTTATTTTTAGTATATTTGGATTGCGTATCAGCCAAGTAAGAATATCTGATAAGTTTAAATTTGATTTAGGAAATAAAAAAAAAATCTAGTTGTATGACATACTTTCGGGACAAGGGAATTGCTGGCTAGTTGACTATAACTTTCTCCATGTGTACACAGCCACAGGGTATACGTGAGAAGGTTTACAATCGTAAGAAAGAAAGAAGGGAAAAGTGATCGAAAAAAAGGATGGATGAGTCTGGAGGGACAAAACGAAGAGGAATAAGGATAAACGGTTTGACGAATTAATACGATGTTTACGTAGCTTTTCCTTGTTGTCCTCGGGCAATGAAGGATCAGAACAAGCTTCACATGGTTCAGTGAAAGAGCAAAAGAATGAAATAGTTGTGAAGATACAAAGAGAAGGTTTATTTCACCTCCGTAGACGAATACAAGGAAAATGTATTGGATAGATTTGATAAAAGAAGGAAAGGACAAAGGTAAGAGAAGACGGACAACCAGTGATGGTAAATCCTTTGAAATACAATGCGGTAAACGTTTATCGAATGACACGCCATGGGAAAACCTCTTTTCGAGTTATCCCTGTCCACAATCCAACAGTCATAAGCAGCAGAGCATCAAGACGATTCACTTATATCCCTAAAGTTCAAAAAGCATTAAAGATCCAGGGCGAGCAAAAGATTGGAAGGTGGATGACTACGATGTTCAGATCGCCCAAGAAAGCCGATTCAAAAGGATAACACAGACAGGACGATCTTTTTATTCCTTCCGCCACGACTTCCGCTACAAAATCCTAGTCGTTTCCCTGATATCTTTACAACCTACCTTTTAGCCATGCTTGAGCCTGACTACGAACACTTACGTCCATATTTTTTTACGACAATGTGCATCTTCTTGATGCAGGATCGTTGAAAAAGATGTTGAAGCTTTTCACTATCATAGACAATTGCTCCATTTCAATAAAAATTCACTACTCATTAAGTACAGAAGACCTTTTTGATAAATTTCTTTTTTCAACATCGAGGCAAATGTCTATTTTTAGGGAATCATTTCCTCCGGATAATATACAATTCCAATAATTTAACAAGGATTCAATTTTACAGCTCTAATTTTCGAGTAATCATAACATATGCCCGATAAATATTTCTCCGTTAGATACTCGCAAGGATAAGCCATAAATTCTCGATGGGATATTATCGAGAAACGGAAAACACGCCATTAAAACTTTTACGATTCCACCGAAAGTTCTCGGAATAAAATTGTCTCATAAAATTCTACCCTCGAAGAATTACCAATCATTTGTCCCTTGGATGATTGTGCAATTGAAGAGCTCAAATTCTCATCGGAAAATAATAATGATTATTTTCCACCATATTCTTTATCTGTATTCTTTTTGTTACAATCAGCATTTCGCTGATTTAAATCAACTCCTAAGAAATATGAAAAAAAAATCATTGGTTGTTAGAGAGCTCATTTCCGAGCTTATCAGAGTTAAAATCTTATTTCCAGCGCTTCAGGTGACGTAATTAATTCGAGCAAAGTTCAATTAGTACCAAAAAAATGCCTCAAATTTGTCTGCCTCTGCTTCCTGTGTCATTCGCAATAAAAGAAAATTAGTAAATAATGATAATAATTCAGTTTGCCACAAAATTAATTTATGAGATTGTTAGAGGTCGAATCTCATTCACGGTGCTAGAGGTGACATAGTAAACAATTCAAGCAAAACTTAATTAAGACTCATTAAAATTACGAAAATCCCTCCTCGCCTAACTCTGTCATTTTTCTTCCTTTTTTTCCACATTTTCCTATTATTCTAAGAAAAGTTGAAGCGTTGTTGTTTAAGCTGCACTACACAAGGCGTCAAACTGAAACTTTTCGACCAGCCCGAGTTTCCTTTCATCTCGTTACAGAATCCCGAATGTATAATGTATGAAGCTTGTACGTACATCGTAACGGGTAATAGCCGGAGCGTCACGTTGCCATGAATAGTGACACAGAGGTCTAGTATACATACACGAGAAAGTTGCCCAATTTCATACAGAGCTGTTATGGTCTGGTTTGTAATGTACGAAGCAAAGACTCAATGTGTACGCTTGCATGGCGATCTAACCCGCTTATTACTCTTTCGAAGTTCCACGGATAACCGTACACAGAGAGGATGGAAATGGCAGGAGCTAAACGCTAGTCTTACGGTCAATACACTATGACCTCCTGTTGTCAGTCGCCTATTGTGCATCCGTTAGAAAAGTAAAAGGAATCTACCAGCAGTGACCATATAGTGGCGAGTTTTTGTACCGCAAAAAGTTACTCCCGAGTGGGATAGAAATAGTTGGCCCTCTGCTAGCAGATTGGATTATTAACCCTCTCTCTAGCTCTGGGAGAAACAGAAAAAAGGAAATGATTTTTTTTTCAATTAAAAAACTATTTTCCCTTTTTTTCGACTCGCAATCAGAAATAAACCAATTAGAAACAATCGTTCGAGTAAAAAATCAATTTCAACGGATGAAAATGGAATGCTCTGAATGTAAAAAAAAATACAATAGGGTGAAATGAAAAAAGGTTGGATTTTCATGTTGAGTCTCTTTTGTGCTTCGTGCAGATAATCCCTCTGCGAAATAATAATTATAAAAAGAAATATTAATAAATGCATATAATAATAAATTAATTAAAGTTTAATTAAGTACTCATCATTATTGCTCTGAGGAAAATTGTTTGCTTTCAGAAATAGTTGATTGAATATAAATCTCTATAATCAATTGTAATTATATCTGTGGAAAATTGATCATCCAAAGCTGACTCTGCGCATATAAGTAAAATCGTTTGAGAGTCATGTATTACAAAAGTCTCGATACCCGAGCTAAAGCGCATCATGTATTTCACTAATCCTGTGCTTAACCTATACTCGTGGGATACAAGAATCTCATACACGTCAAAGCTTTCTCTATCTCTCCCTGTCTCTCTCAAGGGCATTTGGTATGTTCAAAACATTAAATGCATACATATACATTTGGCATGTTTGTCAGTATAGCTATGTCTCCTTTGAGGCTGCTTCAATAAGACGGCACCAGCGGAATTTAATAGGCTTTGATTTCAAACTACCCGGGAAATATCTGCTAGAGCACCTTTGCAGAATTCGGTATTACCACACAAAATAGAACGTTGATCTATCCGTAAATATAAACAGACATAGTGTTTTCCATCATCCTAATAGTAAAATTTCCAAAAATATGCGAACTTTTGTAATTATATGGATTTTTCTAAGTATATTTAACGGTGGGGTAACGTTAAATCGTGCAAAAAAGGCACATTTTTGTGAATTTTTTTTTACGACCCAGTTAAAATCTATTTATTAAAACCAATGGTACATTAAAGTATAACATTCGAAGAATATTGTGTAAAATTTTCATGAAGAAATATTAAAAAATACGGCAATGGCAGCAATTATTCGGAAGCGTCTCGGAAAAAAGTAGAATTCCGGTGCCCCTCATAACTCGGTGCTGGATCATCTGAAATCAAAAAATCAAAGTTCTTTCGTCAGATAATCGCTTTCCCCGGGTAACGCTGGGAGAGTTTTTCGAAATTTCAATTTTTCACTTTTTGGGAACACTTTGAAGTGAAAAACGCGATGTTGCGAAAAAAATCGGCTAATTTGTTATTGTAAAATAAAAAATATTAACAAATTTGAAAAAAAACTCTCCAGCGTTACCTCGTAAATTATGTATAGAAATAGTCTTCAAAGTTTCAAAAAGATCGGTGCAGTAGTTTTGACGTTATGAGGGGCACCGACTTTGAAAACGTGAGTTGTGGGAAAAACGCTGGCAGGTGTTTTCTGATGCGCTGAGTCATGTATGAGGCGCGGTTGCTTAAACCGCTGTATCTTCGTTAGATTTGCTCCGATTCATCTCAAATTTTCACACAATATTCTTGAAAGGTTCTCCATTCAGAAAATGAAATAAAAAAAATGCAAAAAAAGTTTAAAAACGTTACCCCGCCCTTAAAGTACAAGGGTATTTTTCTTTTAAACCAAGAATCACTATTTTGAAAAAGATCGCAGTGTCCTACAACTAATCAAAATTTTCAAATAATCGATTGTAATCGAAATAAAAAGGAAAATAATTTTCTTCATACGTAGTCTGTCGGTGTAAAATAAACTATCCGTGTAATTGAACATAAATTAGGACCAAATAAATTCACATCAACTAAAAAGAAGGAAAGAGAGAAAGAGAGAGGATATTCCAATAAATCCATTGATACAGTTTGAGAAATTTACACCCCGCATGCGATTCGATAATTCATGGATCTTTTCGCGTTCCAAACATCTCACCCTTTTCTTCTTTCTCTCTTTCTCTCTTTGGAGTCTCGATGCGTCAGTGGATCGTTCAGTAATTACAATTTTACTGGGAAATTTATTCCATTTCCCCCTTTCCCTGCTTTTAAAGTGACACGATTAAAGCCCTCATGCTAGAAAAAGTAGCTCGAACGCTGAAGAAAAAAAGGTAGTTTGTTGAATGAAGTAAAAGGAGATAGGGTGACGAATTCTGCGATTACACTCCACAAAAGCTTCTTCACCGAACTTTACGAGATATTTAAAGTTCGCGTATTACACGCAACTCCCTTTTATCCTTTTCCCCGCTATTCCTTGAGATAGAAACCGCAATGTCACCTTAAGAGAATATCAAAGGAGATAGATAAGATTTTGCTTTTTTTTCACGAACAGATTAAAAAAACTCAATGATATTAGAGTTGAAAAAAATAATAATTCCCAAAGAGATCGTCTCAATCTTTAATTTTTCCTCTCTCAACATTTCTGAAAGATTTAAGCTTCAATCACAAAATCCAAATTCTATAAGAAGATAAAATGAAATGTAAAAGCGAAAAGCGGATGAGTTTTAAGAGAGAATTTTAAAGACAGATATTTCACTCGATAATTCTAATAGTTGGGCTTTTGAGAACGTTACGTAAAATTGTTGTTTTATTCTCGATCCTTTTTGTGTGTGAAAGAGTTGCTAGGGTCAATTAAAAGTCCATCAAAGGATGATTATATATTATCATGTGTGAAAATTGTGGTCTGAATGAGGTTTTAATTCGCGTGATCGACGCTTACGTATTATTTTAGTCAATCCTTCTTGTTAATTGTTTCCCGTTGATGGGGATGGAACGGACAGTTTATAGTACGAATGTAGAGAGGTCCAAGCCATAGAGAAATTATATAGAGCAAGACTGGCGGCGAGAATTGCATTTGACAGAGAGCACGCGAGTTTAATCCAACGTCAAGAGCTCTGGCGGAGGCGGTATCGAGTAGGACGGCCAGAAACAGAACACTCACTCTCTCCTTCAGTATGTTCCTATTCCCCCCTCTTGCTTTCTCCCTTGTCCTAACGGATTCTCTAATAAATTATTTAATTTAACACTCCGTGGGATAAAGTATAATGCTCATCTCGGATGCGTCGCTCAGTTAAGTATATATGCGAGCTGTGTGTGAGCCACTGGCTTGGGCCAATGGCCTGGGAGCTTAACAGGGTCCGACGTGTGGAACCTCCCTGTGCTTGTACCGTATTAAATTTATGCCACTCGTACCTTTGCTGGTTGGAACCAACTCGAGAATCCCTTCCCCAACCTACAACGAGAGAAATTACGAGAGAGAGAAAGCAAGAGAATGTGTGTGAGAGAGAGAGGGAGGGAGGGAGGGAGGGAGAGAGGGAGAGAGAAATCATTTTGCTTCCTGCCTGGCTTAGACGTACCCTTAACCATTTTCCCACCCTCAGCTAACTGATTCGTTTAATTCCGCGACAACTCTTCGTGAATGCTCGCCGTTATCGTTGCGTTATGGTAAAAATCCCAGTGCAAAGATAGGCAAAATAAGAAACAAGAAACACGGAACCGCAAATGAGAAGCGGACAACCCAAAACGCTGTCACATGTAAGTTGGATCTCACAAAAATAGGGTTTCACCCGCTAAGCTTGGGTAATTGAAGGAAATTAACCTCATTTACGTGAAAAAACAACAACAAAAAGAATAATAGAAAAAACAAATCCAGAAATGAAAAAAAAAAATAGTTCGCGGTCCCCATGCACGTTAGAAGTGAAACTAACCCATTTCGCAAGTGTATCCCTCTCCCCTATACGATGTTTTACTTTTTTATTTCATGTTTATTTTCGGGCAGCAAACTTACACATACCCAGAGTGTATTCCCCACTGTTTTTACGGCGTTTCGTATTTTCATTTCATGCCTATTTGGCATGCAACGTTGCCCGTGACTAAAGAAGTTTCACTTAAAAAAGAAATGGACATATTGAATTGTTGTGTCCAACTTATTTCTTAAGTCGTTCCAAGTCGGAAACAGCTTTTGGTTCACCAGTGTTCTGAATGTGCCACCATGTCTGATATATATACTGTGCGTAAACGGGAAGCAGATTAGAGCGAACGATTATGGTGTTCAGAGCTAAAGCAGAGAACAGAATTTTGTCCTGGTCTGGACCTCTGAACTCTTCGTTGACCGTTTCATTCCCGTTACACAACTAATTCGTTTCGGTGCATTACACGTTTTCGTACTTGGACCTTGATGCCTTTTTCCCCACACTTCCGCTAAATACGTGATTATCTCGTTAATGAGTTATTAGCAATGCTCTCTCTATATATAAGCATTTTCTCTTTGTCGCGAATCTCATCCAATTTCCAACGTCCTAATTCCCTCGTACCCAATGTTGCACGAATTCCCCTCTATCGTTCGACTGTTCGGACAGCTCTTATCCTCATAAATTTTCAGTCCCTTCCGGAGCATCGAATTAGTTTAATAATCCATTGTTCCCGCAAAGTAAAGCTTTTAGAAGATGGAATTAATTGTTCAAGTAAGTGCGTTAGAAAAGTTTCATTTTCTCTTTTATCAACGCTGTTTTTTACTTGATGAAAATTAAAAAGATATATACATTTTTTTCACAAACATTAACGATTTTGATTTTCACTTTGATTTTGATTTTGAATATGATTTTTATCCACTACTCCTGGAGGACAAGATTAATTAATCAAATAACGAGTTCACATGTTGTTCATTTTTAATAATATTATTTATTATATAGGAATTACCAAGCCATTCATCTCGCGAAAAAACATTTTTAGCTTCAATCCTACTCTTTCACGAATCGAAAGATTTTTCACTCTCGATATTTGATAGTCCGCA
>OZ022423.1:19549460-19791334 GCA_963989365.1 Rhimphoctona megacephalus | reverse complement strand
AAGCGTGTGTTAGAGTGCAATATTCTTGATTGTGCACCGAGGCGCAATACTCCGGAAGTAAACACACGCCACGCGGCGTACTAATGTTTAGTCATTACTCATGCACTATCTGATGTATAAAATGTTACATGATATATGTAGTATAAAATCCAATGAAGAAAAACAATGGCGAGAGTTGTTTATAGCATCGAAATATTTGAATCAACAAGGAAAACAAAGTTTAAATACAAATTCATATTTTTCATAAAGAAAAATGGAAATTCTGTCGATTAAAAATAAAAACAAAATGTTGGATGAAAAAAATAGGGGAACGTACTTTTAGTTACAAAATTTACTTTGTTAAGAAAATAAAGTGTTAAGGAGTTTCGGTACAAGTGGCAATATATAACCATTTACTTCAAATTTACACAGTATATTCTTTGACATATACTGGATGTGTTGTCCAAATTTTAAATCGATCGTCTACACCGTTTTTGTGAAATTAAATGTCAAAAAAACACTTTTTAACATGCTGAGATAACTACGGTCATTGGTGAACGACAGTTTTACGAATGGAATACTGAGAAAAAATGTTAAAATCTAATTGAAAAATTGCTAAACCACTAAGTATACTATTGCAATTCCGGTATCCAAAAATTAAATAATTCGTCTACATGGTTTATTAATTATAATTATTCATTTATTCATCAACGAAAACGGTGAGTTTTCCCCCCATTTATAATATATCCCAAATATTGCTATGTGAAGTTGGCGCTTTGTTTGAAAACAATAGAATTGTACCGAAACCCCTTAATAAGGGGGTATCTTTTGGAATTCTGTTTTCAGGAGTGATTTTTGAGATGAAATAAAATAAAAACTTTTCGGGTTTACTTTTTGGACTTTTGGACACATATTTATTCATCCTTTGAGAACATTTACAAATGAAGAAAAAAGATTAACAACTTTAGAAATTTTTTCTGACAAATATAGTTTTGAAGTTGGCGATCATGAAATCGTCGCTCTGGTCCAGTGGCTAGCGTGCTTGCCTCTAAGCCAGAATGTCAGGAGGTTCTCGGTTCGAATCCTGGTCCCGTAGCCTTTTCACCAAAATTAAGGAGCCAGTCCACTTTGGAGCCACGAGAAAAAGGCCATTTTCGCGATTTTTTTTTGAGGATTTTATAAAAGATATGAATATAAAAGTTGTTGGGCTTGATAAATAAAGTCTTGAAATACATAAAAAAAAATTTTAATTCATTTTTATTCATTTTTAAGTACAAAAACTATAGTTTAACGTAACGCCTCAAAAATAGGTGGGCTAGGTAGCTCCATCATAACTCGGCAACGGCTTGTCTGAAACAAAAAAATTAAAGTCCATTAGATTCGGTATGACACCAGCTATAAAATGACCCTCGGATATAAAGTTTTATCAAAAAATAAAAAAATGGCAGATAAAAAACGAAAAAAAGTAAAAAAAAACGCTTTTTTCGCAGTTTTTCACAAAAAAAAAAGAGTAAAAATGAAAATTTTAAAACCATCGAGGGTCATCTTATTGCCAATCATGTTTACAATATGTGGTTCAAATTTCAAGAGAATCGGTTTATTAGTTTTAGAGATACGATGGAGCTAGATTTTGAAAACGTTGTTTCGAGAAAAACGCGTTTGAAGTTTATACGCTCAGGTAGACGAAATGAGGTCCTGACGTTCAGGTAAAAAAAAAAATACTTAGAGAGCTCGGATTTTCATAAAATTTTGACACAATATTTCTGAATGTATGTACTTTCAAAAACAGTAAAAAAAATCGATTTTTCGAAATTTTCAAAGTGGACTGGCCCCTTAAATATGAGCGTGACCAGCTCCAGATGTATATATGAGGCATATACAAGTAACCTGCACATGTGTATGTTACATGTATACAGCTGTAATTCATGTTTACATTCTCGTGACAAGGCGTGATGTAGCTCAGGCACCATGAGGTGAACCCAGGACCGGCTGTAGTGGCACAGGTTTTCCGCAGTTTCCCTGGGCCCATGGAATGGAATGCCATGGCGAATGCGCTACAGAGGGGGAAATCGGATGCCGCCGCATGGGGGCCTAGTTACTGATCCGGACCAGAGTCCCAGGAGGGACTGGCTACTGACCCGGGCCAACCTTGTAATAGGCGAAAGCTTCTAGGCAGGGGGAAAATGGATAGAAAAAAAAAAGAAAAAAGTTGGCGACCAGGATATCTCGATAACCAGGTGGCCGATTGAGTTAAAGTTCGGTGCACATTTTCAGTAGACTGTTTTTCAGCAATGGTGCCAAAATTGAGTTGAAACTTTAGTTACTTTTTTTTATGACCCGTAGAAGAGGAAAAAATATAGAAAAAATCGATAATCAAAGTTTAGCATGCCGCCGTTTTGTTAGAATACAAAATTTCTGTCTGATTCTACTAACAGTTCTCACAACACTGATACAGATTACAAATGCGTTTGGGTTTTTTTTTTTTTTCGGATGCGTAGAACGTCCACCAACCGAAAGGTTTTTCCGCACACCATTTTACGAAATCGTATAAAACTATAAGATTCATTTTTTACAGCTTTTCTCAAAAATGTGTACGTGTTTTTGAAAAAACAATAAGCACGGGTACGAAATTAAAAAAAAAAAAAAACTAGAATAGTTTTTAATTTATTCCGTCGTAAAAATCGCATTTGAAAACAGCATTTTAGACAAAAATACGGCTTCAATTCAATAAAAAATGATATCAAAGAAGAATTGTATGAAGCTTGAGAATTTGATACGCGATAAGTGATTTGGATAAAATAATATTGAAATTAATGTCGTAAATATTCAAAAATATCAATAAAAACGATTATTTTATCAGGGTGAGGTGAAGCAATTTGCCCATTAAGTAATCCAATGAAATCGCAGGATCGAATAATAAATTGAAAAAAGGAGGGGGGGGGGGGGGGGGAATGGAAAAACGTAGGAATTTTATATCCGCGTTGTTTTCCTGCATTTTCATTTTGATCTTGCAGCGGGAGTGGAATCTAAATACGATGCCACATAAATATCTGGGTCAATCGCATTGGGCTCGTCCTAGAAATATTTTCTAGCGTGAAATAGCGTGGGTGAATGTGTAGAAAATAGTTGTTTTTTTTTTCCTTTTTCTTGATTTCTCGAGTGGAAAACATGTCTGAAGGTTTTACAGCGATGCTGCACTTTTCCAACCCTTTGCCCTCCTCACGTTTTTTTAACTCTATCTCTCGATTTCTCTCTTTCGCCTACTCTATCTAGTAAAAAACTGCCGCTTTCGGTCTGACCTTGTTCCGCAGCTTATCCACCCTCGAGTTTGTCTGACTGCATAAAAAGAGAGAACATCGTCAAAAGCTCCAGGGTGAATTTGCACAATTGTGAATTTTTGGATACACTCCTCCTGAAACATTTTTCTCATGTAAAATATTAACCGTCAAATGAATTATTTAATCTGAAAATAAAAATCGTTTTTTCACTCGAAATTACTCAATTATTCCTGAAAAAAATACAGGCAAACCTGACCCAATTGCCATCCTAAATTTTCGTGACCTCGGAGATAATTTCCAAGACATTCCACAATGACAATTAAAGCAAGCAGCGAACTATCAAAATTAAAACGTTCCCCCAACTCGAGTATGTCTCGTTAACCCTCATTTGAGTGAAGTATAAAACCCTAGTTGCAATCGCACAATGGCTCGGCACTTAAATGCAGCATGCTTCAAGTTCCGAGAGCCTCTGCATGATCATGGAGGAAAATCTTGATCACTCCCTCAGGTAGAACGGTCTCGCTACGATTACGGTCATTGTTGGCCGTTCAAATCACGAGAAAGATTTTACCACTATTGTTTAAACTGCGAGAGCTACGTAACTTACGAGTACACTGAATTTAAGTGGCTAAACGATATTACAATGTCAACCCTCAAAACGACACTGTTTCTTAAAACATTGGATTGAACAATCAAAAACTTTGTACTGGTGCAAATATTTACGAACTCCAAGTAAATTTTCAGACATTTTGCGTTGTTTTTTTCTTGTTTTTCACTTGTTTTATCATCAATTATTATTAATATTATTATTTTTACTACAAACTGACTATTTACTCATAATTTGTATTTATTTTTTTACAGAGACAAGGTTGCATCCATGGCGAAGAATTACCTTATCTTTTTGGAGCTCCATTGGTCGGTGGTCTTTCTCACTGGCCAAAAAATTACACTAAATCTGAAATAACCCTGTCGGAAAGTGTTATATTGTATTTTACAAATTTTGCAAGGACCGGGTAAGAAAATACTTGAAAAAAAAAAAAATTATCGTTTCTCGTATTTAATCGCTGCAATAATTTGTTGATGCGCTTTTATTTTTATTTCAGAAACCCTAACGAGGGTACGCCCGATCCAGGACCACCGGGACCTCGTCCTGATCGCACGAAACTCAAAAACGTCGCGTGGACGGCTTACGAGGAGAAACACAAAAACTATTTAATAATAGGTGAGAAAATGAATACCAAAACTTGTTAATTTTCCTTATTTTCGTCACTATAGTTTTAATTATTCATGACGCATCTTTTTTCTGGAAAAAAATGTTCATTTTATTCCCATTTTTCTAATAAATGAAAATTTCTTTATTTCTTTATCAATTATTTTGTTTTTCCTTAAGGGCTTACATACATCTAGAGGTGCCAAAAATAGGGTCAATTTCAATAATTTTTTTCATACTGAAAAAATGTATGTATTGAAATAATTTTTTGTATATTTAAAAAGGCATATTAATGTGAATGAATGCGGAAAATTTCATTGAAAAAAATTAATTAGATGAGATGTAGTTTTAGTTTTTGTAAAACAGTTTTTTTGCAAAATACTATTTGGGGTACAATTCCGACTGTACGCTTTAACCCAAAAATAAAACAAAATTTTTTTCTTAAAGTCGACAAAAAAATACAGTCTTTGTGGAGGTCGAATTTTTTTTTACGCATTTTTCGCAAAATGACAGAGATTTTAATCGTGAAATCGGTATTTTGCCAAAATCTTTTTTTCTTTTTTTACTTGTGAAACAAAAATTATGATGTTTAACAGAAAAATCGCTCGACAGAGATCAGACAATTGTGTACCGGTCCTCTGTACCAAATTTCACCCAAATCGGTCGTTTAGTTTTCGAGATAGAATGGTTACCATTTTCAAAAACACCATTTTGAAAAAAAAGCATTTTGGTGTTTAACCATCTGTCAAATTGAGATGAATTTTTTTTCTCGTAGCTACAATATGTTATCGATTTCCAAGAAATTTTTAGAAATTACATATAAAGGGTGACACCATCGAAAAAATAATGTTTTTGAAAAATCGAGTTTTTTTGCCTCTCTAGATGTAAGCCCTTAACAAAAAATGTTGTTTTTTTCAATTTTTCTAATTAATGAAATTTTTATTTATATTATAACCTCTCAAATTTTAATTCTTCTTCTTGCCACAATCCATTGAACTGGATGGAATTAATGTGGCAATGAGAATTATGAGAAATGAGAATTTCCTCATTCATTCACGAGATTTTCTTCACGTTCTAATTATTTTTTTTTTCTTTTTCTTTGAGTTTTCAAAGTTTAATAGATTTGTTTCTCTCTCGAATCAGAGCTGAAAACTGTGTTGAGATGAAATTTACTAAACTACCTTTGAATTAGCGTATCGCATTACATCTCGTTATGATAATTATCCAATTTGTATAACGATCCTTCATCACGTTATGCAGATACGAAATCGAAACTCAAGAGCCATTACAGAGCTCACAGACTTTCGTTCTGGCTCAATCTCGTGCCGGATCTTCATAAACCCGGTACCGACGATGTACCCAGATCTCATCATCTCCTCGACGCAGAACAGGTGAACGCTTTGATACATTCCGAAATTTCACGTTAACGTTGTAACGTGAAAAATAATTATTTAGAGCGTGACGACGAACGTTACTACGGGAATGAAAATTAACAATTGAAAATTGATATTTTTTTTTCAACTTTCAATTTGTTTATATTTCTTTAAAAATGGAGAGATCAGAATAATTAAAAAAAAAAAATTCTTTGTTCTTTCATCAGTTCTTCAGAGAATTTTCAAAAAAACTTGAGTTCTTAACCCATTATGACGAACACAACAAAAAAATGACGGAAAAAATGATTTTTTTGAAGTTTTCTCACGAAAATTTTGTTATAAATGAAATTCATCGATCATTCTTCGATTCGTATTCGAATTCTCTTTAAAATGGCGTTTGATTTTTCGAATAATCTCCGTATTTCAATTTTTGCCGAATCGTTAAAGTTTTTCATCGATTTTTGCCAATTTTTTGGCACTTTGCATGTTGACCCATTTTTCGGCGACGTTTTCCAGGAGAAACCGATTGAGGTATCTGGATAAATCTAATGTTACTTTCTAAATTTACTAAATAAAACTCTGGAAAAAACTCTCCCATTGAATTTCTGTAAGAAATTTTTTTGCTGAGATATGACATTTTGAAATTTTCAGTTTTTAATTTTTCAAACATCCGATCCGAGGGTCCTGAGAGTATAAAAAATTCAAAGTGCTCTAATTTTGTCAAAAAATGAGATATCGAGAGAATCAAAAAAACAAATTTCTCCTATTTTTAATCAGTTTTCTGAAGAATTTATCAATAAATTTAATTTCCCAACCGATTATTACGATAACATGTAAAAAGTATTTAAAATAAGGTTTTTTGGGGTTTTGCTCATGAAAATTTGACGTGAAAAAGAAATGATCAATAATTTCGATATTTTCGGATAAAAATACATCAAAATAAATAGCTACAAAAAATATTAAAAAGAATTCCAAAAAATCAGCATTTAGATCACTCCACATAAATGGACGTGACAATTTTTATATTGAAAATAGAAGCTTATTCGATACTTCTACGAATTTGTAACTTCTCATTAATTCGATTGTTATTTTTTTTCTTACAAACAATTTTAAACTAAAAACTTGAACGAACTGTTGAATAATTCGCCTATTTTCAAATTTACCAGGTGCCACCGAGATTCATTCAAAGGGTACCAACGACAGCGAGACCAACGACACCGGAAATGATAACGGAGCGAGTGCGAAATACGTCGACGACGTTACCGACTGAATTGTCGTTTGCGGAAACAACGACGCAGCCGGAAGACGGTTTCGCTGCTTATTCGACAGCGTTGAGTGTGACGATAGCGATTGGTTGTAGTTTATTGATTCTGAACGTTTTGATATTCGCAGGTGTTTATTATCAGCGTGACAAAAATCAGCATCACTGCCCGAAGAAGCGTCAAGAAAACGGTCAAATGCCAAACAACATTTGTGGCGAGCTTGAGACAAAAACATCAGCGGAACGTCATCACATCCAACACATACCACCGCCTGATTTCGCCGATTTACAAAACAACAGTTGCCACGTGCCAATGCCACCACCGCCTCCGAAAAACACAAAACCAATGAAATCCGGGCAAAATTTAATAATGAGCCCGAATCAATTGCAACAAGAGTCAATGCCAATGTCCGACATTGGCCACAATCTACAACAAATAATGGAGGAATTGAGAGTCTGACTCTAGGAGAATGGCTCTTCTTAGAGCTGGACAAATTTATCAATTAGAAATAATCTTTGGTGGTTTGGAATTAGGTGTGACCCAGTGATTCGAATTTCGAAGACCAATCGATCAAAAAAAATGCACTTTGAACTCGAGATATTAAAACGCGTTAAATCGTTGTAGATTTTTGAAGGAAAAACAAAAAAACATGAAGAAACAAGAATGAATCCACGTTCATTCGAGACTTTTAGTGGCGATTAAACGCATTAATAAAATAATGTAAAAACATAAATTCAGTGACTGAATGTCGAAACGTGGCCACGAAAGGACGAATCCGCGAACACATTTGTCTACATAGTGTATGCGTTAAGGGGGAAATTTCGAATGTTGGGTGTTCCTCGATGCTTTACGTCCTGTGCGAATTATTTTTTATCATTAAAAAAAATCCAAGAGCCATTTTTTTGAGGAAGGCTAATTAAAAAAAAAAAACAGAGCAAATCGAGTTACGTTGAGAAGAAAAAAATTGTCAGTTTAATTCGCACGTTTTGCCAGAATTTTATTCAAAAAAAAAGAAAAAGAAGGTAAAGATTACAATTGAATTCGGTCGTTTGTTAGGAAAATAATCGTGTTATTCCGGAGCACTGAACGATGCCATCGCTTAAAACTCACGAGCCGAGGCTCGACGGTAATGAACATGGAGGCAAATTTCAACATTGGCAAAAATTCTCGGCGTTGTATATTAAAAAAAAAAGCAGAAACTAAAAAAAAATTGATACGTGCACGAAAATCGATACTGCCAAAAAAAAATAGCACGGATGACGTTTAGCTAGAATATCGAAACGACGCACCATTTTTTAAAAGGAAAAAATGATCGAAAATCGTGATCGTTGCAATCAAATATGAAGAAGAACATTTTTTTTTTCTTTTTTTTTTCAATGCAAAGATCCAGTTTTACGATCTTTTGGTTTTTTTTCACCGGCACGAGCAACGTCCTACAATTGACTTGCAATTTTGAGATCGGTTCTAGACAGAAATTGTAATCCGATTTTCCAAAATTGGGTCATCGTATAAATGGAAATACTTTGTAAATATATTAAAAAAAGAAAAGAAGAAAATAAAACGAAGATGTTTGAAGAAAAAGAAAAACAAAACAAATATTGATACGTTGATTGGGAGTTGAGCTGATCGATGGATCATGCAAACGAGAAAAAAACAGTCGATCCTGAATGTGAACGAGAGTGGAAAGTAGGTTCGAAAAAATCCAATGTAATATAAAAATTAAAGAATGAAAAATATGAGACTGGAGTGTTTAGAAAGAAAGGAAAGAAAAGAAAAGAAAAGAAAAAAACGAAACCAAAAAATTGACACGTACAGGGCGCAATTTTAAATTTGTATATAATTGATATTACAATAAAGTACGCAAATGATTATTATCAATGAACGTCAGTAAAAACAATTATTTTTCAACGAAATTCCAATTAATTTTAGCATTTTTTTTTCTTCTAAATACGTTAAAAGAAATAATAAATATGAAAGGTAAGTTTGCGTCAAACTTAAAAAAATCTTTATACAATTCTAGTTAAAATAGATTCAATGATCCGAAAATAAAAAATGTGATAAGTTTACGATTAAGCCTCCGTTTCACGTTGACACACTCAAGCGTCCCACTTTTCTTTTTTGCAGTTTGTTATTTGTCAAACTACATTTTCAACAACAAATACTGGATTTTTTGTTTCCGAACAGTCCCTAGAACATTCACAATAACAAAAAAAAATCGAAAACAGTCATTATATGTTGACTGGAAATTAAATAGTCGAAATTCGTACTTTTTAACGAAAAATTGAATTTTTCACGAATCTATTGAGGAAATCGAGCTTGCAATTTTTGTACAAACTTAATAGACTCCAAAGTATTTTACAGAATTTTTAAAAAAATTTTAGCCTTGTAGTTTTTGTTGAAAAAAAGAATAAAAATACCATAATTTCTGTACTAAATCCAAACTAACAATAGTTTTTTCGATTCCCCACGTATAATTTTCGAAATTGGCGTTCCTCTTCGTAATCAACGACCCCAAAAACCCAAGTATGCAAAATTTCGAGTAAATCATACGTAAGGAAAAATGTATTTATGAAAGGGTTAAAGGAAATACGAGAAAGGATTGAATTTTTTTTAATCGTCACAGGTGATCATCATCAATATCTACTTTATTGTATCCTATACAGATACGTTTTCATTGCGTTTTGCGTCACAAAAAGTACGGCGTTGCGTGTTACACGTAGAAATCGATTAAAGTGTAAGCCATTATTAAAAAAGTACAATAAAAAAAATAAATAAAAATAAAAACAATAAGGCATTACTCGTGAACACAAACGCCTCATCTCGTCCACAATAATTTTTTCGTGTATTCTTATTTTTATTATTTTTTTTACATTTTTTTTTATTTTGTTATTTCATTTCAAGCTCCACTAGTTTAATAGTAAAATGGTAGGTCGAGCGTACATTGGTCACGACGAATGAACAAATTTTCAAAAAAAAACGTGATTTTTTTTTCGCCAGCCTTTTCAACTCAAAGAATATGTCTGAAGATACAAAAACAAAAAACTTTTTCAAAAATTCTTTTCGCTTCAACCACGACCATTTACTTTTTACACTTTTCTTCGTACCAACGACAAGGCCAATCTTTTACTCCCCCCCCCCCCTCTCTCTCTCTCACCCTCTCTCTTTCTCTCTGTCGCTTGTTCGTAATTACATACATAGTTTTTTCCTGACCTACATACGACGCTTATCGCGATAAAAACTAAAACGATCATACTATCACAAGTACTTGGCTGAAGCAAACAATTTCCAATTCACAATGACAATTTTACATAAATATTTATAAAGATATACTTCAATATTTATATTTATATACACATAAATTTCTTCATTCCAAATATTCTTACTTAACAATATTAAATCAATGCGTCATCAAAATTTGAATTTTCTTTTATTTCATTTGTCAAATTTATTCGAAAAAAATAGCATAATTGTAAAATATATGTATATAAATATTTCGTATACATTTATAAATATTTATGCAAATATCCATCGTTGTGTTCCTTCTTTTTTCAAAGATTTCAAGCCAACATAAAATTTTCGGAAATGTACAATGGTCTCGTAAATCCACCTATGTTTTAGCTATTTTAAAAGATTTTTCTTTTTGTTCTTTTGCACATGCGAATGAACGACAATTTAATGATGAATTTGTAGCGTAACCAACATCATCTACATATATTTATACGCATATATCACGGAAGCTATCGATAAATAAAATAATTCATCAGCTTTGCACTATATGCAAAAATCTATTTATTATTGTTTTCGTTATCTACGAAAAAACGATATGATACGATCAAGCAATGATTTCTTTACTAATTGTTCCAATTTTTGTTTTATTGCACTATAATCATAACAATAATATCGTTTTCCGTTAGACGTCGACGATAATAAAGAGCCTAGTCTCAATATTACGGTTGTTTCACTCGGTAAAAATGCAGAAAACCAGTCTTTGCTTTTTTTTCTCATTTTTTTGTTTTTGTTTTTTTTTTTTTATCGCCACGAATTCGACGATTATTAGAAAAAGAAAAAGAAATATATCTACTGGGATTCGCACTTTGGAGGCAGAATGAAAATCAGAATTAGGTGATTAAATAAATAAAAATTATTTAAACAAAACGTTTGGCAAGAGGAATTAAGAAAAAAAGGGAAAAAAAGAAAAGTTTAGTTCGTGTATTGCTGGCTTATCCATTTTTTTGTTACTACAATAATCGTTTTTTTTAAGTTTTTCTTTTTTAATTTAATTAGGGCACTAGAAAGACAGTTTAGCTTAGAAACAGTGCTGGATTCTGCTGGGGTAAGCACGTTGGTGTTCGTTTTATTTATTTTTTTTTGTTTTTTTTTTTTCGTTTTTCTTTCAATAGTAAAAAGCTTCGTCACGCGGTGACACAAATTGCGAGTTTGGGTGGTGACAAAAGAAAGAATAATGTTGAAAAATCATTTTTATGTTTCTCATTGTTCAAATGATATTTCGAATATTTTCGTTTTTGTCCAGTATTCGTTCTTAGAATTGTGAAAAATTGGCCCCTCCCTCTCTCGTGGAGCAATTTTTATAGTTTCGTATTTTTTTTTTTTTTATTCGAATTTTAATTTCTCTCAAGATTTTCGCAGTTTTGTCCCTTTCACGCGTCTTTTCAATGGATTTTTATTTTCATTCTCATTTTCTTCATAAAATTGTTCGCAGTGTTTTTACTTTTCATTCATTTTTTTTTTTCATCTTTATCCCTTTCGCTCTCTCTTTTCCCTTTCCCTCAATAATTCTAATACTAATTAGGTACTGGCGTGATGAAATTACGAAAAACATTCAGTCTCTTTCATTAAACGTAACAATTTTTCTTAATTGTTTTATCAATTTCTTTTTTCTTTTTTTTTTTACTTTTATTTTAATTGCCGGGCTTAAAGATATCAATTTTATCAGAGAGCCGGAAAGCCTGTTAAATTACAATAGGTATACGATTATACACATGCGTACACTCACTCGAATGCATGCACATCTGAAGATCCGTGCACCCAGCACTTTAATTTTTTTCTCTCTTTTTTTGTCAATGAATATTGAGATCATGATTTTTCCTGTATTTAGGTCACCAGTGATTATTTTTCTCTTCGTCAATTTTAACCGTTTTTTTTTTTTCAAATTGCTTCAATCGACGACGAAAGAAACAATTGAGCTTAGTTTTTTCTTATGTGCGTTTTTAGACCCTTTTAATATTTTTATTTTTTTTTTGTTCCATTTTAATCTTCGTCCTTTCTACACTTTTTCCTTTATTTTCCACGTAGAAATAATTGCTAACAATGTGTCGAAATTTTTTCGTATCTGGAACGATAGAGCGAGAGAGAGAGAAAGAGGGAGAGAGGGAGAGAGAGAGCGAGAAAGAGAAAGAGATTAAGATTTAGAACACAAAAGCGTGTATGAACGACCTTGAGGTGAAAGATTGTACTAAAACGGCAGAGGGCGCCACTCTCGTCACTACGATCGATTTTATTGATGTATCAACCATTTCCGAACAGCGTACGTTCCAAATATTTTTTTCCACTCAGATAACTTTTTTCTTCTGCCAACCCAATTCCAATGAAGTTGAAAAAACAGAGTCAAAAATAACATTTTCAACTCGTTGCATTTACCATTCGTGCTTCTAATGAAAAGTAAACAATGGTCGAACACAACTTTTAAAACTTTTTGTTTATTGATCAATTTGTTTTTTTCATCAAAGATAATTCAATTGTCTATTCTGATCGAACTCTTCATTGAAGGGGGAATCGGAATTGGAGTGCTAATTGAAAAAAAAAAATTATTTATACTTTTTTTTTACTCGATTCCAATAAATAAATCTTTTCGAAACTTTTGGGCTGTTTTATCCCATGATTTGACATTACCAAACAATTTTTTAACATGAAATTAATGATTGTTTGTATTCGGAAATTTTGAAAATACCTCGACGCCGGATTTGTTCGTCGACGTACAACGAAGAGTGCATAATTTTTGTCTGAACAAAAAAACCAAAGAACTTTTGAAATTTTATGTAATTACCTTTGATATGAACCTAAATTTTTTTTCAAATATCATTAATTCAACAAGTTGCCAGATTTCGAAAGAAAAAAAGTAACGTTTTCGCAACAAATTGACTGACCTCTTCTTTAAAAAAAGAGAGTCGGTAAATTTAATTTTGTAAACAAATCTTTTAGGTTCACGCGGAAGGTAATAATATGAAAATCAAGAAATTCCTTGTTTTCTTTCTTTTTTTTTATTTCAAACAAAAATTAGGCACGCTGCATTGTACGCCATGAGGCGTTGGGGTGTGTGAAACATTTTCGAATATTTGATATAAAGCAACATCATTTTTGTGTAGAAAAAAATTGTTTTGTAACGTCAATTTACGCAATAAAGTACCATAATAATATTGAACAAATTTCTTTTATTGGAATCGAGAAAAGAAATCCAAAAGAATACACTTTTTAGCGATCTAATTCAACTTCTCCTCTTAATTAAAACAAAAACAAACAAACAAATCGTAACTCACCGATTATTTGTTATTTTTTTTTTTAGACTTGCGCTCCATCGTTCCAATTTGCATATATCCCTCTAGTAAAAAAGTCAAAAAGTTGAAGATAATTGGTTATTGATAATGATCTAGCGCCGGTATCGCTGCAAAAACGTTAGAAGCAAATTTTTTTCTTTTTGTTTCGTTTTCTCTTACAACTGTATTCATGAAATTTCCTACAACGAACCCTCTCTTCCCCTCATCGCGTTCCTTTTCTCATTTCACTCATTCGCTAACAGTTGCGATCAATTCGCGAAGAGATTACTCTTTTTTCCCGTTCTCTTAATTTAATCGCACGATTATTATTAATTATGCCTCAAAGAAGGGCTCAGTGACGAAAGGGCTTACGATGCAAAACACACGTCAGAAGAAAGCCAGCACAAAATTGTGCGCCATGATTTTTGTGATTAGTTTTCGCATTTGTATGTTTTTTCTCTCTTTTTTTTTCGTTTTCGATCTTTTTTGTTTTGTTTTGTCGTTTCGCTTTTTTTTCTTCTTTTCTCGCGAGCCAAGCGCACCCTAGCAAATGCAGCCACTTTCCCCCTCCGATTCGGATCCGTTCTGCATTGGAGATTGATTCTGCAAATCCACAGCTGCTTTCGTTTGTTAAGGTTGTCAATTTTTTTTGTTTTTCGTATTGCGAATTCGTAGGTACAATTTTCGACGATGTTTTTCAAACTATCAACGCTCAAGCGCTTTTTAAAGGCGGAGATCTTTTTTTCACTATCAAAGATTGATGATAAATCGATTATAGATGCGTTTTATATTATTTGTATAAAGCCTGGTACAAAGTACTTTGAGGTACAAATTTATTTAATCATTTGCTCCCAAAAAGACAGTGGTAAAATTAGTTTTTTTTATTATTTATTCATTTTTTTTTTTCATTTTTTTGCGAATAATTCGCTTGGACGATTAATAATTCGGCAATACTCGCACGGAAAGCGTGAAAGTTGGTAAAAAAAAAAAAAACATTAGGACGGAACGTGGCAAAGCCTATTTTGTGAACTCGTGGGCATATTTAATTTTTTTTTTTTTGATTTATTAACCATTTTCTATCCACGAAAATGACCAATGATATTTTTGTTCAATTAATAAAAATATCTTGTTATTTTTGCCATTTGGATTTTGAATTTCCGCAAAAAAGCAATTATTTCGATGAAAATGGCTAATTTTCGATTTTTTTTCTTTTTTACTTCATTTTCATTCTCGTTTACAATCATCGAGTGTACATGTGTATGTGTGTGTGTATGGATGGAATGGCAAGAAATCATGGTTACCTAAAAAAAAAAAAAACTAAAAAAACGTCAAAATACCTGTTCCCGAGTTTTGATTTTTAATAAAAATTAAAAGTTTACATTAATAACAAAAAAGCGACATGAATAATTTACTCACTATAACTTAGCTCTCTCTCTCTCTCTCTCTGTTTTTTCTTAAATCCTTTTGCTCCGAATTCGAATTATTTACAAATTAGATTTACGAGTTTTTCACGTCGTTTAAAAGAAAAAATTGTTCCTTTTTTGACTTTGATTCTCTCTCGGGAAAGAAAACTGATAAATAATACTTCAACAAACACGTTCACAGCAAAAATGCCTCTCGTTTACTTCAAAAGCATCTGTTTTCCATAATTTTTTTCCGAATAATCACGTAAAAAGAAAGGATTAAAAATTGATTTAAAAAAATAAAGGAAAAAAATTGTTTTTATTGGTGACACAAGTTTTTTGAAATATTAATTTTTTCATTAAATCGAGACATGATAGTTTACTTTTTGGTTTATTTAAAAAAATAAATGAAAAAACAATAATATTTTTTGAAATAACGAGAGGCTTGATTCACGGACTGATTTTTTTGTTTTTTTTTTTTAACAGACAAATAAATTATTGGTTAGAAAACAACGCTGGATCAGTAACGATTTGATTATTTAGTCGACGTGAATTTTTGTTTGTTTTGTTTTTCATTTTTGCCAAATTTATCTCAGCTGAGGAACACGGTGATCGCATTTCTGTTTCTCAAGATCTCAAAATTCATTAATAATGGTGTACCGAATCTAAAGAAAAAAAAGGCATTTTCTCTCGTTCGATTCGTGCGAAAGAACAAAATTTCTTATTTGCTTGTTTTCTTTTTCTTCTCCTTCCTTTTCTTTCTTTTCTTTTTCTCACAAACGCTTAAAATTACAACTTAAGTCTTTAAATCAATGCAATTAACAGTTTATACTCCCTCCTTATTGCTATTTATTGTACTTGAGTCAAAGTCTGAGCTTCGTTTTCATTTTTAACGCTCCTGTTTGTCTTTCCTTTCTTTTTCTCTTCGCGTTCTTCCCCCCTCCCCCCGTTGCTTGGTTATTTGGTAGGAAACTTTCGTGAAGAAGCAGACCAAATGACTGCGTTTTACGAGACGATTAAAATATATATATAAATATATAATGTACGTGTGTGTGTTCGTTTTATTTTTTGCTTGAAATTTCAATGTTTTAAAAATATTTTTATATGCCGAGCAAAGTGAATGTATCAACTTTCTCAATAGGTTTTAAAAATATATTCATGGAATGATGATCGCGAATGGATTATGTCTTTTCGAACGACATTGAGATCGGAGAATTGAGAAAATGTTTCATTTTTATTTTATTTTTTTTCCCCATCGAAAAATAGAAATCGTTACTGCAAACTCGAATGCCAATGAATGGCCAATCGTTCCTTTGTGAGCAGTAAAAAAGAAACAAATGATAAGTTACCCGTGTCAAAATAGCTGTCGATTAATGATTATTTGTTTATTTTTTCTTTCTTTTCGTTTCAGTGCCTTGCTTCTCACGATTTGATAAATAAATTAGTATTCAGTTGATTAAGAAACACTGGACGAGTGTCGTCAAGTTCTTCGTTGCCTGAACTGAAATGGCAAATACGATTTTCGATTATCATCACTCGCGTCAATTTAATATCAGTCATTATATTAATAAACAATCAACTTATCCATCGAATTACATTTTTTGAATATATAATCATTTTTTTTCAACTTTTTATCAATGTGATAAACTTACTTAATTCGCTCATTTATTCCTCTCAGTATCCAATTTTAGAAAACATGAAAAAAATAACAATTTAAGTACAAACGCTAAAATGAAGGCCTAAAAACAGACGAAGAATCGTCAAGTTGTTTTTTTTTTTATTAGAGATTATTTATACGCAGATTCCCAGCCAAAGATTTTCGTCAGAATTTCCTTTTATCAATAATCCGAAAGGAAATTCTGATCGAAAAAATATAGTGGCACAATATTTATAAAAAATGCTTAATTCTTTTTTTGTCACAGTCAGCGATTGTCTCAATCATTTTTCCAATTCGGATCAGGCAACGATCCATAGTTCAAGAGTTTTATTATTATTATTATTATTATCATTATTAATATTTTTTTTCGTTTCTTTCGTTTTTTCTTCATCGATAATTTAACAGTAAATTCAGTGTGTGTATGTGTATGTGTCTCTTTCTCTCGTCTACCATTAGTACCATTCTTAATGTTTTGTTTTGTTTTGTTTTTTTTTTTTTTATTTTCTGTATTTGTCGACTTAGCATGCACAACTGCTCTCCGACGCTTTCAGTTCAATTGGCGTATCCTTCAGTACTACTTCTTGCACTACGGGAGTTGGAGAAAAAAAACACATTAAGGAAAACACAAAGAAAAACAAATGAAAGAATATATAACACTTAAAAATAGGTGGAAATGAAAATGTTGTTTTTTTTATCAAAAGACTTTCAAGCATAATAATTAATGAAAGAAAAAAACCAAGGATTACTCTTTGGCATTGAAGAAATATTTGATAAATAATACGACTTTTGACGAGGGGTCAAAATTTTAATTTGTTTTTTTCTTTCTTTGCGAACTTTTCGTCGCAACTGAAAGTAAAGAAAATGTGAAGATGCGAATTATCCTGATTATTTGGTTCTTGTACGGTTGGAAAAAGGATACTGTCTTCCGGTGGCTTATTCTCGGTGGAGTCCATCCCTGGCAAAGCTGCTGCGACTCTTCTGAATAGCTGTGTTATTAAAAAAGAAATAAAAAACTCTTTAATTTCACGGTTTTTCTTTTAAATACAATTCGGAATGTGATTTTATTCTTATTCCCCAAAATCAAAATAGTGATTCAGTAGAAAATTGTAATTTCATTAAAAAATTGGATTACAGACAAAATTTACATTTTTTAAATTCAAATCAAGATTTTTCTTCGATTTCTGACTCCGAAGTATTTTGTATTCAATAGTTTTACGAAAACTTGATAAAAATTACGATTTTCGAAAAAAAAAAAACGTTCATTTGCGATTGTAAATGAGAAAATGTGAGTTTTTAAAAGACGAATCTTCATCCTTTTGCCCTCAATTCTGACTTCGGGGAAGGAAATGAATTAAGTTAGATTTTGCAAAAGTTTTTAGATTTTTCAACCTTTAGGAATTTTCGTTAGTTCGTTTTCTATTTAAAATTATAAAAATTTCGATCGTACTTGTTTGACATTATATCCTGCCTTGGCGCTAGTCTCGATAAACATAACATTGAGTTCCTTGGCCTTTCGTTCACCATCTTCTGTCGAAACTTGACGCTTCTCGCTCAAGTCTGTTTTGTTGCCAACCAACATAATAATTACATCGCTGCCTCGTTCCGTTCGAACGTCGTCTATCCACTTGGATGTCTGATGAAATGAATTGGCATCTGAAAAATATAATCTTTGTATTACATCAGTAATTTATGAAAAAACATAATAAAATTCGTCATTTCCATCTTAACTGCCAAAATTTATAACTGATTAGATATTTCACAAATTCTCACGATTTTTTATACAAATATTTGTACCTGAAGGATGAATATGTTTTTTGTAAAATATATATTCATGAATATTTACTAATCAACAATGAAAATCTTAAGCCTCGACCCCTCCAGTTTATTTTTCTGAACATAAGCCCTACAACGGAGTCGAAAACGAGTCCAATCTTCATATTAGCAGAAAATGATTCTTGTATATGATAATAACGTTTAATTATTCACAATTCTCTTCGTTTTTTTTATAACGAAGAAAATCGTGTACGATAAAGTCACATTCGATAAATATTTTGTCATGAAAATTCTATAAAACGAAAACAATTTCAAAAAAGGCAAAAAATAAGGTTTTTACTGAAGAAATTAGAGTTGTTTTTGACCCCGTTGTAGGAGTTCAGGGTTAATTATATTATCTATAGCGGTATATTATTTATCGATTAAATATTTTTTCATAATTATTGTTTTTACTCACTAGTAATGTCGTAGACTACAACAGCGACTGTAGAATCTCTGATGTAGCTGGGAATCAACGAACGAAAACGTTCTTGTCCGGCAGTGTCCCACAATTGTAATCTTACGGTTCTATCTTCAAGATACATAGTCTTGCTCAGAAAATCTATTCCTATTGTAGCCTGTTGAAATAAAAACAAATGTTAATCATGTATTTTAGCAATTTTTTCCATCCAATAACGTCTTTTTATTAATACGAAATATTTATATTAAAAATTCAACTCTGAATTAAAAATATCGAAACGTACTTAATAACAACAGCAACGGTAATAAAAAAAGAAAAGAAAACAGTAAAAAATACGTGAACTCGGATAATCTTTCAAAATACTGTAATTAATTAAATATTACGGAAACAATTTTCAAAAGTTTTCAAGAACAGTTGGGATCTCCGTTCTTCGAGTAAAAGAGTCTTGAAGCGATCTCGTCTTTGCCAGGTATATTTATATAAATGTATTTGTCTCCAGTCGCTACTGCGGCTCTTAATTATAACATGAAATAAATTATTTTGTAAATTTTTGTCATTCAATTATCAATTAATTAACTAATTAACAAGTAACCATTTTATATTTTCCACAAATATCAAACACCAACATTTTTACTCTAAAAATTGGATTTTCACTCGACCTAGAATAAATTTTACTGTATTTTTTTGTCAAATAAAACTTGAATGTAAGTCGTTGATCGAATAATCAATGATCCTTTAGTATTATTATTCAATCAGAATTTGAACCTGAAAATATTGACTCGAAGAATTCATTTTTTACTCAAACACGCTAAAAATGAATTCTATTGTATTTTTCATGGAATTGAACTTTTGTTTCATTCGATTGAATTAGAATCGGCGAAGCGTTTACTCAAAAAATTTGATTTCTACTCAAACGAGCCGAATTGGATTCTATTGTATATATTTTATAAAAGATTTTTTCAATTTCATGAAATCAACCATCGATTTGTTCATAATTTCAGGTTTTTTTCAAAAACTGTGCAAATATTTTTTTTTATGAAAACAACAATAATAAAGAATGAAAAATTTGATTTACCTGATACGTGTTGTCGAAGCTATCGTACATAAACCGCGTGATGAGAGAAGTTTTTCCGACTGTAACGAGTGCGCATAATTTTATACAATTTCTTCATTCCCTTTACAATGAAAATAACTTAATAACGCATCCCAATAATTACACGCGAGCTAGATAAATGTGTTAAGATCTCTATATCAGATTGGCATAAAATTTTACAGTTAAACCCTCCTACGCAAACAAGCTCAATTGAGTAATTAGAAAATTTTTCAATAATTAAGCGTCTAACATTTAAATATCACAATAAAAAAAATTGAAGGTTGAAAAAATACCGTTAAAACGGTAAAATAAGCATAATGGGATCGAGTCAATGACATTGTTAATTACGAAATCTTCGACTTCCATTGAATTGCCTTAAAAGGAGAAACAAATTCACGTTTTTTATTTTTTCAATTTCGCATACGTGACAGGAAACGTAGGAGGAGCGATTAAATATTGCAAAGGAGTAACAGTGCTGGTATTATAAATTGACAAACTCGAACGGCGTTTCGTAAGCGGCGCACAAATATCGGTAAAGATACGTGTATATACGTACAAAAATGTATGTGAGTATATCTATATGAAATATATATAGGTATATATGAGCGAGGGTTATAAAGCCCGAGATGGGAGTCAAAGAATATCGATTTATAACCTCTTTGGAGCGTATAACCAAAAAAAATCATGAAAAATGTGAAAAAAAGAAGTTTGACGTTCGAGAGTAAACGAAAAAAGGCCCAAGACTCGTCGTCAGCTGCAGCAATTATTTTTATGTCGTTTTTTAAGTCCCTGTAATCTACCAAAAAATACACGAAACCGACGCAATATTGATCCATAATTGAAGGGTGCGAGAGAGAAGGAAATATAGGGAAGAATGTGCAAGGATCGAAAAAAAGAATAAACGAGAGAAAAAGCTCACCGCTCTGTTCGCCGAGAAAGACGAGCTTGAATTTCCGCAACGGGTTACCAAAATCACCCGAGGACGACATTTTTCCTCTTTAAACGCGCTTATACACGAACGTCGAGAATAATAATGTAAAAACGGATAAAAAAAAAATAAAATAAACTACGCGTACGACCACAGATTCAATAATATCGAATAAACGGGAATATCCGACGCATGAAACTTGACTTTTTTTTGTTTCCCACTACGGTTAAAAAACCGTGTGCACACACTAAACTTGACAGATCTCTCCCCGACGGCCACTCCTTCCTTACGCTCGCGGCAGCCACGTTTGACTGGGAAGTGACGTCATTGGTCGAACGGCATTCGACACTTCGCAGCCGCGCTGCTGTATATACGTATTGTACATGCGTGCAATGTACGGTAACACCGATGATATATATATATATATATATATATATATGTGATATAACCCCGATGCTCGATGATGATTCACTACCAGATGGTATCCAAATTCAAAAAAGCTCCATGTCATAAATTATTTAATTCATCGTTCTACCATAGCAAAATGCAACATGTTTATCTTAACCTTGTTTGTCGTGGATTACGTAATTATTTTTTTTCTTTATACGTGAACATCAAGGCAGTATAATTTTCGTTCGAAAGACTTCAAAATTCGCGCGTTTTTACAATAATACACTTGTGAAAAACATACTCATTTTTTTTATCAACTATTTATGCTCATTAATTTCCTGTTTATTTATTTATCTTTGTATTATTTCATCAATCTTTTTTTAATTTGTCTTATAAAAAAATAATTGCGTAAGATATTTTCAAAAAAATCGCGCCTTTTCTAACAAGCAGTTTTCCGAAAAGCAGTATTTTTTCTTTATCCATTTTTTCTTTAATATCAACGCGGATTTATTTATTTAATTTCAAATTATTTGTTTCACTCTTTGTTATTTATTAAATGCAACAAAATTTCGTAAAATGATAGGGAAAAAAATTATGGTCAATTTCTAACAGAAATTTTTTTTCTCATTTTTTTTTCACGTAGTAAAAATTTCTCAATACAAATCTGCAGCTAATTTTGACAATGTAAAAACCGCAAATTGCGATCGTCTAAAAATTACGAGTCATGAAAAATTTCGAAAAATGTTGGTTTATTGATTGAATTTAGCTTCGAATCGATACCAGCTCCAACATCAATGAAAAAAGGGCAACAAAAATAGAAAACGACGCCAATCGATAAATCACGTTTTTTTATTGATCGCCATATCATTTCGGTATTTTGATACTGTTATATTCTTCATTTTACACATCACGTTTGAGCTTATAATACATACATTCTTTTTTATACGCAGTAGTATCGTCGATTCGTACATGCACTTTGTTTTTTTTCTCAAATTTATTCATTTTCTTTTATTCTTTGTATTTTTTTTCTGGCTCTGTTTCACTGACGTCGAAATCGAACATTTCCGTCTCTCAAAGGATCTTCAACGACGATCGAATTGCACGCTAAATCGTAACCCGTTCGACTGAATCGGAAGAAAAAAAGTGCGAAACATATTGGAAAAAGCAACGTCATGATCAAATTTTTTACAACCGATCGACCCAACGCTAATGGAAATCCTAAATCTGTTCCTGGCGACACGAACACCAGATCGTTGTTCTCAGCACCCTCGACCGGTGTTATGCTTCGACATTGCACGACTATCAGACCCATCGCAAATTTTCCAGGAGTCGCACCACCGATCGTACCGTTCATACCGTATCGAAGCCAAAAAGCCTGCAAATTTTGCAAAATCACATTTTTTTATTTTCCCTAAAAAATCGACATTTTCAATATTTTCAATACTTCTTGGCCACACGTTTTTCGAAGACTCTGAGGGTTACTTTTTCTAAAACGCCGTTTTTATCGAGTAACTCGGATCTTAATTAACCGATTCATGTATTTTTATCTTCCCGAACAAATTTTACAACGAATTATTAAACTTCAACAATTAGCAACAAAGTTATTCAATCATAAAGCCACCACTTTTTCAGGGCTCATCTGAAATCCCGGGAATCGTAGTGTGGGTCGATTTGACCCTCACCATCCTTGTGGAGTTTGTATTTCGTGTAATAAAGTGAGATTTTTCTCCATCGTTACGTTTGGCGTAGACAGAAAATTTTACAAAAAGTAACTCTAAAAAATTATATTTTTTTGGAAAACTGTTCGTTATTGAGTGGAAATTTTTCGTGGTTCAAAATGGTTCAAAATGGTGGTTCAATGGAGAGACATTTCAGAAATAGCCGAATTTTTTTTCCCGATTTTTGCGATATTCATTAGGATCGAAATTCCGATTGAACGGAATTTTGAATTTTTCTTTCAGAGCGTTTTTTTTTACCTCGTAAGCACAAACGATAACTCGATGCATAATTTCCCATATGAGTACTCTCGACGCGACCTCAACCGCCATTTTATAATCGATATGAAGATTCGATTGCAACAAATCGAGAGGGTAGGGTTCCAAGCTTCTGTAAAAAAAGAAACAAAATAATAACAAGAATAAAATAATGCAGATAAGGCAAAGATTTATTGTTCGATGAGTTGAAACTTACAAGGAAGCGAAGAGGTCAAGTGTGAAGAAAGTAATCATAAATTTGAACATCAGTAAAATAATCGAGTCGATGAATTCGGCGACGAAACGTTTCCAAATCGGTGGTATACGATATTCGTATCCTGAAAGACATTTGTTTTTTTTTCCTTTACGAGGATCTTGGACGAACGACTGAAAGGGATGAGGAGCAAAAAAAAATAACGAGGTTGATGACGATAAAAATGAGAACTGAAGCAAAAAAATGATAATTGACGACAAAAAATTCTCGTACTTTCGAAAAAGGATGTAAAAAAAATGAAGCAGAGAGCAAAGAGGATTCGTTGCTGACCTATGGAAAGGAGATGAAAAAAGTGTCCAAAAAAAATGAAAAAATAAACAAGAAAAATCGTAAAACATAATAATCAATTTCAAAATAACAATTGTTAAAAAGAATACGTTTAAACTGTCACTTCTATTCAACAACGATTTATATTTATTAACATTTGACCCAATCATAAACAACAATAAAAACACTAAAAAAAATCGTTTTTCAAAAATACAATGAAAATAATTAACAATTTATATCTCAATACAAATACAGCCAAAAATTTATTTATTTCTAATAACTCTTGCACTTTTCTTGTTATTTACTCCATTTTTTTATACAATACAAACAACGACTTAATCAAAGCTACCGAACTAATGATCCATAAAATGCAGCGTCACTTTTTTTCATGCGTAACTTTCGTTTTCTCGTTAGAAATTTGAAAATTCTCTAAATCCATGCTGTATCACACTGTGATGAAATGACGGATGACAAACACGAATGATTCTTTCTCAGTATGTTTTTCTTTTCTTTTAAGACCTTCTACCTTCAGCTCTGGGCGGTTGGAGCGGCGTTCTAGGCTCTTGAGCCGGCCTTTGTCTTAGCGGCCCGAGCCTTTGCCATTCGGGTGTACCAGCTGGAGTTGTGCCATTCGTTTCTGGCGAACTATTTACATTCACGGTTAAAGGTGTTATAAATGGATGAGTATCTGAGAAAAAAGAAACAAAACAAAATATTGTACACTATGCTTATGAATAAGCTAAAAATCAAAAGAATAATAATGATAAAATTAAAATAAAAAATAAAAATTGAATCAAATTGAAAAATATAAATTACAAATTTTTTTTCTAATAGTTGCCAATTTGGGATGATAAAAAAATATTATGCAATAATAAATGTATTTAAAAGTATGATGGTAATGAAAATTTAGAAAATATATTGGAAAATATTAAAAATTTTAAAAATGTCATTATTGAATTAAAATAAAATTAACAGAACATGAGACAATTAACAGAAAATAAGACAAAAACATACGAAAATAAAATTTAATTTTATCAAAGTATGAAACAATTGATGCTTGATCTTCAAAATACACTCGGGATCTGGAATACCCGAGGCAAGGTTGAGGCTCAAATATGAACAGCTGGCCTTTTGAAAATTTATTATTGCAAGTCTTAAAATTCATTATTTTTAGCTTGGCAACAGTTTAAAGATGCTTGGGTCGTTTAAACCCGACTACTTTATTACCAAACAGTGGAGTAGGAGAAATAAAGAGTATTATTTAACTCACCGGGCTGATTAAATATTTGTCCGGAAAGAATGTGATAAGGAAACATCGCAGCAACGCTTTGCCAAGCATAAGCCTCCTGCAGCCATTTTTCCAATTTTCCAAAATATTCCGATCGTTCCTCGGCTGTACATATATTTTTCACATTTTTATCTTGTTTATCATCCACACTGTGACTTTTCTTGTTCGATTCCTCGTTTTTCTTTGCATCAGCCATGTTTTTTAAAACACTGACGACAACGAGAATACGAAACGAAAAAGAAATTTGGTTTTCGAGTGTTGTCGAGTGTGATAATCGCCGAAAAGTTCGTATTACAGAAAATATTATTGTTGGTCCAACTATCACTTTGCCATTGGATCGAATAATTGACACTCACATTTTGAAAAAATCGCTTTGGCACTCTACGTCCGACATGTTACGAGGTATTAACCTTCAATTTTGTGAGTTTTCTTAATGAACTTTTACAAAAATGAGGCACGAAGAATGTTCTCGATACCAGGTGAATTGGTCGCAATTGCAAAATACAATAGTATATTATTTACTCATGATCATAAAAAAAAAAAAAAAACATGGAAATAGGAGAAAGGAGAGAGAAAATGCGAAATAAACTGCTGGAACCGTGATCCATCCCAAACTCGATTGTGAATATTGTGGTGAGACGAGAAGACGATTGTGACTGGACGGAAAAAAGTTGGAAATTTCACCACAAGTGTCGCACTGTCGCTTCACTTTTTTGTGGAACTTTTATCGACTGCTGTCAGAATATTAACAGAGATAATGTTTATGACCCTGTCGGTGAAACAGTGAACTAAATTAGTACACTGATGAGAATTCTGATGGATTCAAATTTCAAAAAAGAAAGATGTTAAAAACGCGTTGTATATACTATTAAAATAATTCTAATAAAAATGAATATAGTTCACGACCGAATTCTGAGTCGTAAAGTCTCGTAATGTTTTTTGATCAAGTTCCCAAATATCTTCCCAAAGTTTTAAAAACCATTGGAATGTATTTTGAAAGTTACAGAGCCGAGAGCAAGTAGGTGACGCACGGGTATGTAGAAACGCTATACAAACTTTAAACCGTGTTTTCTCAAAATATCATTTTTATGATTTGTCCAATTTAGCGAGACTGATAGCAACAAAACTATTTGACCTATCGACTTAAAACAAGGCTTATTCTTTGGAGTATTGCCAAGCTTCCTAAATGAACAAAGAAAATTGTTAAAAACTTTATTTTAAACAATACTTATTGCAAAAAAAGTGATAAAGTTTTGTCTCAAAATCGTCACTTTTATATTTCAACTTTTTATTAAATTTTTCTTAGTTCATCGACTATGAAAAAGTGTCCAAATTAAAAATCTTTTTGGATTTTTTATTTCATGTTAAAATTACGGACTCCAAAGCTCTCGCCGATTTGAACTTCCTCATCAGGCGTGGCGCTTTGTTCATGTACCTTTAAGTACATCATTCCTTTATTATATTTCGATGAAAATTTTTTTATCTATTGTCGAAATGTGTATTAGAATGTCTGCAAAAGTTCAGAAAGATTAATTATTTTTTTCACTTGAAACAAAATTCCCGAAAATCACCTTTTTTTGACCCTCTAAACTAGACTACTGCGTTAAACATTATTCATTCAATGTACAATGGAGTCACGAAAAACGAATATTCTTTCTTTTTTTTTCTTTTACAGTGAGTTGTCACAACCTCTAGGTAAGCCTATCTGGTAGTTAAAGATCGGCAAGTAAACGCTTTTAACCACCAGATAAGCTACCTTGAAGTTGAAACAACCCGCCCTTAGAGCGTCGAATCTTTTTAGCGGTGCCTGTTTGGACAGTATGCGCGATCACAGACCGCGTGTCTTTCAGACTTTTCGACTTGAAATTCAGAGTCCTAAACGTAAGTTTACATTTATGACTATTGGTCATGGAACATCCTGTATATAAGAATAAAAAAAAGTATTGACTATGTGCTCAAAACCGATTCCTATCAGCTGCCATACATTAAAATAATTGAACATTAGACAAAGATCCACTTATTCCGATCGATGTAAATTTATTGGAATTGAACTAGAACATGCATCGCTGGCTTTTTCATAAGACAGTCGCATATAGGCAGACTATAAGAAGTGAAATGAATAAAGTTAAATTGTCAAAAAAAAAACGTTCTATCGCATTTCACTCGTTGTACTATTGGACCAAATATCTCGGGATTAATCCACTTTCAATATTGAAAAAAGGTGATCTCGAAACAACTCGTATTAGCATATTGTACAATTGTTTTCTCAGTATAGCTTATTGTTACGTGTTTTATGAAGTTACGAAAACGAGGTTAAAAATGCATCTCACCAACGAAGCTCCAATTTCCTTGATAGCGGATTATCTCGGTTTACTATGGCAATTCATCGAAACTTTGGCAACATGGCTGATTTCGGCTTTTTTTCAAAGACGCATCATCCTTACGATACAGAATTTCGTTAGAATCGAAAGAATTTCAAAAAAACTTGAAATTTCGAATACTTATGAAATACTAAGCAGTGAAATTCTTTACATTATAACAATCGTCAATTTGGTGTATTTTGCATCACTAATGCTTTCGAATGTAATATGGAGTTATATGGACAATTATGACCTGCCCATTTGGATAGTTTTCTACGTGCTCACTGTAGCATCTTTCAATGCAACAATAATTCATGTCTGGGGTCTTCTCATCGTTAAACGAAAATTTCAATTTCTCAACGAGAAACTTCGAGATTTGGTGGACAATGAATCGAGAAGTCATTCTCGTGGCACAGAAGTCATTTCCAGGTAAGCTGTGAACTTAAATCAACCAAACTTTCAAGTTGGCATGCTTTAACCAATCAATAATCTACACTTACAGCTATGATTACAAAGCTCTATTAAACAAAATCACCATGATCTCCCAACTACATCGAGAACTACGTAATGTTATTTCTCGTATGGAAGAACACATTGGCGTACCTTTTTTATTTAACATTATAAATAATTTTACTTACATGACTTGTATGACATACGCTATTTATCGACATCTGAAGTCATTGCAAGTTTGGATAATGCCATCAAACTTTCTATTCTTGACTTCCGTTAGCCACTGGATTATCCGTCCAATCATTATGTTTTTGATAATTTCCAACGTTTGTGGCTCTACTTTAGACGAGGTATTTAAATGATTTATGTTTAATATGAATGTAACAAATATACATAATCACTGAATCAAATTCATCTCTTCTAATCCATAAATACTTTTGTAGGCTAATAATACTGGTAATATTCTCCATGCGTTATTGAATAGTTGCAACGTGCGTGAAATGAGTCCGGAATACTTGATGGTAAGTTAATCAAGAAATGTATTTCTAAAAAAAAATCGATTACAGCTTTCTATAATTTTTTCAGCGACTCAGTCTCTTATCACTTGATCTACTCAAAAATCAATTGAACCTATCAGTATTCGGGTTGTTAAAACTCGATCATTTCTTATTTTACAGTGTGAGTTATGAACACAAATCTGTTAATCATCGACGACTTTTATATCAGTCGTTATTAAATATCTTTCACGTTGCAGATGATAGCAACTAGCACATCCTATGTGGTAATAATGCTTCAATTTGAAGACTAAATTAACCGGCAAATCCTAATTTTTTCATAACAACAATTTTTGACTATGTACATAAAATAAAAAATGAGAAAAATAAATGAAATAATAGAATGAAAAATGATAAAATCTTCTGTAGTCACTTTTTACTTGAACTACATATTTTTTTTTATTTATCATTTTCATAAATTCCCTAAAAACACATTTAAGGACGAAGCAATGCGTTCGAAGATTTTGGCACCCTGCCAGTCGATTTTTCAAAAATAGAGAGTTTTTCAAATCGAGTCGTATAGTCGCTTTTAACGTTTTCGTGGTTTGGCAGAGTAACATTGAAAAATATGTATAGAACCGTTTTGTTGCCCATAAACAAACGATTGAAGTCGCACATGATATACATTATAACTAATATATAAAATAAAAAAATATAAACAGGACCGTTTTGTTGTCAATAAACGATCGACTAAAGTCAACCACCACATATAGCAGACTCCATTATGGTAATTGAAGAAAAAAGTTAAGGTGGGAAGGGATAAGCTTAGGTGTAAATTCAGTTGTGAAACCACGGAGAAATGGCGGAGAACAAAAAACCAACGAAGAAGCATTCGCGTTCTTTTATATTAGTGTTTTATTGGGGAAAATTATTGGGTATTAATACATTCAAACTAACAAAGAGCAATCAATTAAAACGCTCATATCCAAGTATGATTTACGTCACTTTTCTCTTGATGATTTACGCATTTACAATTTATAGAATTGTGAATGAAAGACTAAAACTGACAGTACCTGGAGAGACGCCACTCAGTTTGATATTGGGTTATTTTAATCTGGCATTAGAAGTGATAGAGGTATTGCTTGGATGGTCACTTGTCCTCATTTATCAAAATCGTATTAAATCAATTGTAAATAGTCTCCACAACATCAATGAAGCTATGAAACGATTAAAAATAGAGGAAGACTGTGAAATGCATTACTTTCGATTAGCGATTAGTCTGACAATATTCAATAGTTTCTGCATCTTTCGAAATAGTAGCAGTACGACCATGCTAAAGTCATTTGGTGATGTTCATTTATTCGCCTGGATATCCTACAGCTTGCTCGCAATTATACCCTTGAATACAGGGCTCTTGTTTGTTTGGATTGTCGTTATTGTAAGAGATAAATTTCGTCGTCTCAATAAAAATTTGAGAAAATGTACTAGTAATAATTATGTTGGTTCATTGAGTAATTTAGCGAATGAAGCGTCGTTGGAAATTGAAGAAAATTCAAGGTACACGTTTCATTTAAAGCCTCAATTTTATTTTTCAATGCGTGATCCATTTTTTATTTAATTCTGTTCCATCTTTTATAATTGATGCAATTTATTATATTTTATTTCTTATCCGTTCGAGCAATTAAACAATTGAATAATTGTTTATTCCAGTTATACTCTGTGTCAATGGATCGACATCATTTCTTGGCTACATCGAGAGCTCAGATACGTGATCCGTCTTATCGAAAAACACTTTGCTTTATTCGTATTGTTGAACACTCTCGAGCAATTGTTCAATATCACTTGCTGCATTCACATCACTTATCGTTATTTGAAATTTCGTGAGGAATTCACATGGGAGGATTTTGTCGTCATATCACACAATGCTTTATGGATTATTTTCCCAGTTATATTGATGGCTGTAGTTTCAAATGTCTGTGGATCCACGACGAAGGAGGTGTACTTTGAGAACTCGTAAAATAACTAATTCATTTCAAATAAAGTCATGGTGGACTTAAAAAAAAGTTTTTCTTAAATAAAAGTAATAGGTTATCAATTTATTTCTTTTTTTTTAATAGCTCCAGAAAATTTTTCATTTTAGGCTAACGATACAGGGAATCTACTTCACGCAGTCCTCAATAATTGCCAGATCTGTAATAACAATCAGGATATGCGGGTAAGTACAATAATAATGATATCGATGAACTGAATAAAACAATGTCAATTTTTCAGGAATTCGACATTTTTTTTCTTGATCTGTTGCACAATAAGGTTGAAATTTCTCTCTTGGGATTCGTTCAGGCAAATTATATTTTAGTGTACAGTGTGAGTTTCAAGAATGCACTATTGTCATGGAACAACGATGTGTGTAAACGTTATTCATTATTTATTAAAATATTCTTTTATTTCAGATAATCGCAACAGCGGCTAATTATCTTACGATAATGCTGCAATTTTACGATTAATGCATAATATGCGATTCCAAATGACGAAGAATTGAAGGGAAGATCATAGCAACAAAAAAACATAAAAATGAATAAAAATATTAATAATGGTCGACGAAGACACGAGTTCGTAAAGAGGCATTATTCTAGGAGAAAGATCTCAAATGGAATTTTCTATTTTGCATATTGTATTTCGTAGTTCTTGTCATCGATTATCAAATTAAATAGTTGAATTATTTCGATGAAAAGTAAAATTCATATTTCCAAGCTGACAACACGCGAAATATTTGTTACTCAAGAGTCAACAACTCTGGCAACTTTTTTGACCCAAGAGAACCTACAGTGAGCAAACTTTTTCTTTTCCACCGACGGCAATCAATGTTATTTTTTTTTTTTTTTGATAATGTATCGCCCATTAAAATGTTAATAAAAAAGAATGGAGCTAAATCAGAAAATGAATATTCGAAAAATTATCACTCGAAGAATCATCGAAAAAATACTTGGATTCCAGGGGTCGTGCGAAGAACGAAGAAGAAATAAGGGATTTTTTCGATCTGCTCTCAAGACTAATCTACTGAAGATGGACAAGTATCGTCGAGAGCATTTTTGTAGAGACTTTGATGCTCTACAAGATTGGTCATATGATCTTTTGCTCCATCTACAACCGTTTGGGCAGTATTCACGACAACAGCACGCGTATCCTGCAGAATTTTCGACTTAGAATTTAGAGTCCTAAACATAAGTTTACATTTGTGACCATTGATCATGTGGCATCCTATATAAAAGAAAAAAAGACTATTGACGATAATAATACGTCGTAATTCGACGTATTCGACGTAATACGACGTAATTCAATATTACACAAAGCTCCACTTCCGGTCGATATAAACTTATTGGAAACGGACTAGAGCATACGACGCTGGCAACGTCATAACACAGTTCCACATAAGCAGATGACGAAGTAAAATGAATAAACTAAAATTATCCAAGAAAAAATGCTCTATCGCATTTCTCTCGTTGTATTATTGAACCAAATGTCTCGGTATTAATCCACTTTCATTATCGAAAAACGGTGATTTCGAAACAAGTCGCATCGGCATATTTTACAATTGTTTTCTCAGTACGCTTTACTGTTACGTGTTTTATGAAATAACAAAACAACGTATGCTAATTCAGATTACGACCAACGAAGTACCAATTGGTGCAATAACAGATTATCTCGGTTTACTTTGGCAATTTTTCGAGTGTTTGACAACGTGGCTATTTTTTGCTTTTTCTCAAGAACGCATTATCATTATAATAAAAAGTTTCGTCAGAATTGAAAAAATTTTGAAACTGCTTGAAACCTCGTACAATTACGAAATACGATGCAGTGAAATTATTTATAATTTTATGATTCTCAATTCTGTGTATTTCGTATCGACAATACTTTCGAATGTAATAGGGAGTTATATTGGAAATTATACTCTGCCCATTTGGATAGTGTTTTACGTGCCCACTTTGGCATCTTTCAATGCAACAATGCTTTTTATTTGGAATCTTATCATCATTAAACGGAAATTTCAACTTCTCAACGAGAAACTTCGAGATTTGGTGGATAATCAATCAAGAAATCATTATCGAGAATCGAATGGAATTTCCAAGTGAACTTTCAATCCGAAACTACTAAAATTTCATATTGGCATGATTGGGGCGCTTCAACCAACCAATAATCTATGTTTGCAGCTTTGATTACGATGCCATATCGAACAGAATTTTCATGATCTCCCAACTACATCGAGAACTACGAAATGTTATTTATCGTATGGAAGAACTCATTGGTGTACCTGTTTTGCTTAACATTGGAAATGACTTCACTTACATGACTTTTATTACATACATTGTTTATCAACGTCTTAAGTCATTGGGAATTTGGACAATGACATCAAACTTTCTATTCTTCACTTCTTTTAGCCCCTGGATTATCTATCCAATCGTTATGTTTCTTCTAATTTCTAACGTTTGCGGCTCTACTTCGGATGAGGTTTTTAAATAAATATAATGCCCAAAAGAAGATGAAAATTCGAAAACTAAATTTTATGTGATTCAATAAATTTCTGTTCTGATACGTAACCCTTATGCAGGCTAATAATACTGGTAATCTTCTCCATGCGACTTTAAATAGTTGCGCCATGCATAAAAAGAGTCCGGAATTCTTGATGGTAAGTTGTGTCAATAAATTCGCTTCTAAAAAAAAAATCGATTCTAGCTTTCTACAATTTTTTTAGCGACTCAGTGTCTCATCACTTGATCTTCTAAAGAATCAATTGAAGATATCAGTATTTGGGTTATTAAAACTCGATCATATATTCTTTTACAGTGTAAGTTATGAACACAAATCTATTAATCATCGATAACTTTAATAACAGTCATTATTAAAAATCTTTTACATTGCAGATGATAGCAACAGGCATGTCCTACTTAGTAATAATGTTTCAATTTTCTGACTAAATTAGCTAACTAATCCTAATTTTTTCATAACACGAGTTTACAACTATGTACATTGAATAAAAAAATAAGAAGAACAAACGAAATAATGGAATGAAAATTAAAATAGTATTTTTGATAGCTGTCTTGAAAGGTTGATTTGAGATTGAAAAAGCAATTGTAGTTATGTTCAGTTCGTCGATCCGTGCGGTAAAGTAAAACAAAAAGTAAGTAAATACAGTAGCGCTCAAAAGTATTTTGACAACATAAAATTCGTTATTATTTCTTGCAAAATAAAACTTTATCAGAAAATGTCTTGTGTACAGTGGAGAGCAGTATAACTGCGCTTATTTGAAAGCATCAGGTTTCGACTTGTTTGTTTATATTCTGCGCCGCTGGAGGAACGTGACCTACCGCGAGCTCAAAAGTATTTTGACACACAGTCAGCTTCACGAATTCACGGACGTTATTTGCTCCTTCGTTTTGATTTGTACTTATATTACTTATTGTGGTCATTTTAATATGCCAAAATGCAAGGAATATTCTAGTGACTTTAAAAAAGCCGTTATAAATGCACTAAAGCAAGGACTAAAACAAACAGAAGTTGCTTGTATGTTTAAAGTGTCTCGACAGCTCGTTAGTGCATGGAATAAAGTATATAATAAACGGAAGACAGTCAAAAATAAGCCTCGAAGTGGCCGTCCAAAAAAAACATCTCCTAAAGTCGATTGTATTATAAAAAAGCTATCAACAAGTGATGTTCGGAAGTCGGCTATAATGATTAAAAATGAATTGAAAGAAAAATATAACGTAGACATTCACGTTTCTACTGTCAAACGCCGCTTGAAACTCTTCGGATTACATGGACGAAGACCGACGAAAAAACCTTTAATATCTACAAAAAACCCCGACTTGCATTCGCAAAACGGCACATATCGTGGTCAAGTTCAGACTGGTTCAAAATTTTGTGAAGTGATGAGAGCAAATTTAATTTAATGTCATCTGATCGTATTAAGTACCTTCCACGTCCTAAAAACAAAAAATATGATTTTCGATACCAAATACCCACGGTCAAACTTGGAGGTGGTAGTGTGATGGTTTGGGGATGTTTTTCACGCTCTGGAGTTTGACCGTTAGTTCAAATTGAAGGGAATATGGATCGGTTCGTGTACACGCAAATATATTGAAGACTCAAATGCTACCGTACGCTAAACACCACATGCCAGCTGGGTGGTATTTTCAACAAGATAACGATGCCAAAAACAAATCCAAGTACATTAATGATTTTATAAAACGCGAAAAAGTGAAGGTTCTGGTGTAGCCAAGCCAAAGTCCGGATTTGAATCCTATAGAACCTCTGTGGGAGGAGGTGGATAGCAGAATAATTATTCAAAATTATTCGAATAAATACGCTTTATATGTAGTTCTCAAAAATGAGTGGGATAAAATTCCGATGAAACGATTACAGAAATTGGTCGACTCAATGCCGACGAGGTGGGAGGCTGTCATAAAGACCAAGGGATATGCCACTAAATATTGACTTGCTTATTACTGTAGATTATAATTATATGATAAAAAAGAATTTTTTCAACAGTGTCAAAATACTTTTGATCCACCAGTTTCTTCATTTTTTAAAAATTATTCTACCATTTTGTTGCGAACGAGGACCATTTTGCCACTACTCTGTAGAACATTGAATATCTTTCAAAAAAATAAACGATTGATTTTTTTGTTTCATATTTTGTTTTCAGTTCATCCAATTAATGTATTTGTCAAAATACTTTTGAGCGCTACTGTAAATAATAATGATAATAAAGTAAATAAAGCAATATCATGCTAAACCCATACTATGGTGATACCGATTTATTTATTTGGATATCCTACGACTTGCTCGCAATTATTTCCTTAAATACAGAGCCCTTGTTCATCTGGATCGTCATTGTTGTGAGAAAAAAGTTCCGTCTTCTCAATGAAAAAATCAGAAAATGTACCAACAATAATCATGTTTGTTCATTGAATAATTTAGTGATCGAAGCATCGTTGGAAATTGAAGAGAATTCAAGGTACAGTTTCATTTTAAGCCTCACAATGTTTTTTCAAATTCTTGATGGATTTTTTATTTTATTATATTTTTTGCGATCAATGAATTTTGTCCATTTTTTTATTTATGCCAAATTTTATTTTATTTACGATCAACTAATACGATTGAACAATTAAATATTCTTTTATTTCAGTTCTTTTCTTTTCCAACAAATCGCCACTATTTCTCGACTACAGCGAGAACTGAGAAATGCGATTCGTCTCATCGAAGAACACTTTGCTGTATTCATATTGTTGAACTCTCTCAAACAGTTGTTAATTTTTACTGGCTGCGTTCACATTACTTATCATTATTTAAAAGATCATGAACATTTCACGTTGGAGGATTTTGTCTACACGTCACATATTTCATTATAATGGGTTTGTTCAGTTAGAATGATGTCCATAGTTTCAAATGTTTGTGGATCCACGACTATGCAGAGGTCTATATTAAGGCCTTACATACGTCCAGCAGCGCCTAAAACGCGCTAAAAGAAAAACTGTTTTTAGAAGAGATAGCAATAGAAATTAATAAAAATAATTTTTACACATTGTTTATTAGTATTTAAACTTTATAAAAAAATTTATTTCATTTTTTTTTCAAAAATTACAACATAAAAAATCACGTTTCCCGAAGCACTATGAAAAAAAGTTGCTCCACGGTCAGCATCATTTCTTCTTGAAATGCTGATGGATCTGAAAAACGTAAAAAAATTCTTGTAAAATAAAGTTGTAGTTATAGTATGTCGAGCCGGATTTTTGAAATTCGAAAAATTTTGGCAATTTACGGCAGTTTAAAAAAAAGTGTGCATTTTGTGTCATAAATGTCACACTTTAATTATGTTTATAAAATGTTTTAATCACAACATCAAAAATCCGACTCGACAGACTATACAGAAAACAATTTCGAATATTTAAATAAAAAAGCATCAAAAAATATTAAAAACTGTATGAGTTATCATGCAGACCGTGCCAGAAAAAGTAATTTTGAGAAAAATGCATTTAAAGTTTCAAGTGCGTTTCGCTCGAGACATCTACCTGTGCGCATCAGACTCTCGTTGGGCAGTCACGTTTTCTATAATAACTTTCGATCTATGGGGAATTTGTACAATCGACTTACACAGAAATACGCCTAAAACTATAGAGAATAATAATCTGTAAAAAAAAATCGATTTTTTGAAAATTCTGGACGTATGTAAGGCCTTAAGAATTTATAAAATCAGCATAATATTATTACAATCATTCGTTGTTTAATAATACTAATTTATTTCGAATGAGGTCTTGGTTGAATTTAAAAAAAAAGTTTTCATTTTTACAAATGGTGTACTTTCATTTATTTCTATTTTGTATTGAATTTTTTTGAAAGCTAGAAGCGTTTCTGTTTCAGGCCAACTATACAGGAAATATACCTCACGCAATCCTCAATAATTGCCAAATCTATGATAACAATAAAAAAATCCCGGTGAGTACGATAATTAAAATATCCGTGAATTCAATAATACAATATCAAATTTTTCAGGAACTCAAAGTTCTCTTTTTCGATCTATTGCAAAATCAGGTAACAATTTCTCTCTTGAGATTCATCGAGGCAAACTATTTTTTAGTGTACAGTGTGAGTTTGAAGAATACGCTGTTTTCATGTGTCAACAAATTGTGTAAACATCATTGTTTAATTATTCAAATACATTTTGATTGCAAATAATTACAATGGCTGCTAGTTATCTTACGATAAGGTTGCAGTTTTATGATTAATAAAATGCGTTTTTCAATTACTTCAGATTGAAAGAATGACCACATAAAAAACAAAACATTTTTATATTATAAAATATATAAATATCAGATCGATCCTCGAAATATTGTCCATTGTTTTCGACGACCTTGCGCCATCGATCGGGCAACATACAAATACCATCGCGAAAAAAACTTGCAGACTTTGAGGAGATAAAGTCATTGACGAATTTTCGTACATCCTCCAGAGTTTGGAAGCGGCTATCCTTCGAGGCATGCTGCATTGACCGGAACAGGTGATAATCGGATGGGGCCAAGGCTGGTGAATATATCGCGTGCGGGAGAACTTCCCAGCCCAAGTTTAAAATGGTTTGCTGACATGAGTGGCGCAAGCAACATGAGATCGAGCGTTATCATGGAGCAGCATAACTTTTCGGCTACCTTGTCCAGTAAATGGCCTTTTCTCATCAAGTACCTCGTTCAATTCGTTTAATTGTTGGCTGTAGTAATCTGCAGTAACTGTTTGACCTGTTTCCAAAAGCTCATAATAGAGTACACCCTTCATATCCCACCAGATGCAAAGGAAAACCTTTTTCATGTGGATTTTTTGTTGGGGAGTGGATATTGATGGTTGTCCGAAATCCACCCATGATTTTTTGCGTTTGGAATTAGCAAAAAGTATATATTTTTCATCTCCCATCACAATTTTCCACAAAAAGTTTTTCTTTTGGTGCTTGAGAAGCAGCGAAAAGCACGTGTTCATTCGTTGATCTAGGTTATGTTCGGTCAGTTCGTGTGGAGTCCATCTTCCTACCTCTTGTATTTTTCCCATTGCATGTAATCGTTTGGAGATGGCTGCTTGTGTGACTCCTAGCTGAGCCGCAAGCTCTTTTTGGGTTTGCGTTGAGTCTTTGTCGAGTAATTCTTGCAATTCATCATCTTCAAATTTCGAAGGCTGTCCAGGACGCTCCCGATCACTGAGATCGAAATCACTACTTTTCAAGCGTCTATACCAATATTTACACGTATCATAAGATACAACATCGTTACCAAGAGTAGAACAAATCGAATTGCACGCTTCAATGGCTTTTTTTCCTTGTTGGAACTCGTAGAGTGCTGCAGTGCCGAACGTGCTGCTTATCGGTTGCCATCGTATACACTACTGTTTTGTGAGGTTATGCAGCTCTCCCCAGCATGACATATAGTCTATAAAAAACTTTAAGGTTAACTCTTCAAAACCGCAAACGGACGTGTAAACGTATCAATTTTAAATAGGACTCCCTACTCAATGAAAAAAAGGGAAAAATTAAGTTATACACCTATATAAATAAAAATGTTAATAATGATCGATCGAAACGCGGGCTTGAAAAAAGCATACAAAATCCAATGGCAAGATCTCCGATGGATTATTCGAATTTTTTTATAAAAAGTAAGTAACAAATAAAGAAATTTGTGGGTTTATAATCTAAGATGGAAATCATTGCATTGTTTGTTCGTCAAAACAAATTAACAACAACAATTTTATTACATTGTTTATTTTTTGCTTGTTATTGGGTTATTTGTTAAGGGGTTCCGGTGGTCTAGAATTTTCAAAAAATCGATTTTTTTTTTTAAATATATTTCGATAGTATAGTATTTCGAGAATATACCGTGAAATTTTCGTAAGGATATTCACAATATTCTTGCTTCTACAGCTGGTTTAGCAGGTAGAGAGCGGTCCGCTCGCTACGTCAGTAGATGTATTGTTCGGAGCTTTAAACTCATTTATCTCAAAACTACTTTTTTTGGTATGATGTTATAGAAAGAAAAAAAAACTATTCAACTGAATCACCTAAAATTTGGATATGTTATTCACAACATGAATGACTATCGATGGGACTAGAATCATGTTTTTATTCCAATAATTTCCTATTTTTAAATTAAATAACTAGTAAAAAAAAACCCGATTTTTAGAACTTCACTTTCAAAAGCGCGCCATTTTGTCAATTTTCATTTTTTTTTTTTTTAGTCCCGTCCATAACTGTACTCATACTGATTGACAATTTTTCTGGTTTTTATTTTTCAAATAAATAATAGATCCAAAATGACTAACATCGTCCAGGTCCAATTTTTCGAGAGGGTTAACTTTAGCGGCATTTCTACTATAATAAATTTTTTTTTTTAATTTCAAAATAAATTTTTTTGTATTCACAATTGATGTTGTAATAAGCCTGAAAAGTTGAAGTATCGTTTTTCTTTTTTTTATGATAAAAAAAAAATTCCGCAATATACTTACAATTTTCGAGCTCTAGATCACCGGGTTCCCTTAATGTACATCTCCCGTTAATATGTTGATAAAGAATGGAAATAAAAAAAAGATTGAACATTCGATTAAGAAGTTATTACAATTCACTAAGATGTATTTTGTACAATGAATTCGTCCATATATTTTTGTGTCATAATTCATTACTTTTGCAATCACGCTACCTCATAAAGATGTTGTAATTAAACCCTCTTATTATGTTAATTATCTATAATCTGGTAGCAGGGTAAAATTAAAAAATACTTCCCGGATTATTTTGCGGCGAACAATAAATGGATTGAAGTCAGACACGCGTGATAGGCGATTACATTATGGTAATTGAAAGATTACATTACGGTGTGAAAGGATAAATGTTGAGGTATGAAGTCAGTTGTGATACTGCGAGAAAATGGTGAAGAACAAAAAGCTAATGGAAAAGCATTCACTTATATTTCTATACTTGTTTTATTCCGGAAAAATTTCTGGTATCAATGCATATACGCTATCGAAGAGAAACCAATTAAAACGTTCATATCCTAGTAGTATTTACGTAATTTTTCTCTTGACGGTTTATGTGTACTCAGCATGTAGTTTTGTGATTAACAGACAAAATTTGTTGCTACCTGGAGAGACACCGCTAAGTGTAATAATGGATTATATAGGTATTACGATCGGATTTTTGGAAGTGGTGCTTGGACTGTTGCTCTTCCTTACATCTCAAAATCGCATAAACTCGTTTCTAAAGAGTCTCCACAAGATCGATAAAGTTCAGATGCAATTAAAAATAAGCGATGACTATGAAAAATATTTTTATAGATTAGCAATTAGTCTAGCTCTCTTCGATTGTTTCTGCCTCATTCGAAATAACAGCAATATCAAGGTGTTCGAATCTGAAGATGTTCATTATATTATCTGGATGTGCTACGGCTTGTTTGGACTTATACCCTCAAATACAGTAATCTTATTCATTTGGATCGTCGTTGTTGTGCAAGACAAGTTTCATCGTCTCAATGAAAAAATCAGAACCTGTACTAGCAATGATTATGTTGCTCCATGTTATAATGTAGCAAACGGAGCTTCGTTGGAAATTGAAAAGAATTCAAGGTAGACTGTTCATTTAAGGCCTCAATTTTTTTTTTTTTTTTTTTTCAATTTATGATCCATTATCAGTTTAATATTTCTTTTTGATGGAGCGATAAATCGATTAGATAATCGTTATTTACAGTTATATACTTTGCCAAAAAATCGGCATGATTTCTCGACTACATCGAGAACTGCGAAACGCTATTGGCCTTATCGAAGAACACTTTGCTTTACTTATATTGTTAAACTCTGTCAAACATTTGTTAAGTATTACTAACTGTCTTCACATCACGTATCGTTATTTGAAAGACTGTGATAATTTTACCTGGGAGGATTTTATTTACGCATTACATACTTTCGTTTGGGCGGCTACACCTGTTGTAAAGATGTGTGTAATTTCCAACGTCTGCGGATCCACGAGCAATGAGGTATAGGTTGAATATTTGTAGAATCAATTGAATCAATTTTTACAAGTATCAAAATATTTTAATTTTTGAAGTTTTAAGGCGATCTATTAGTTATTCGCGTTATGCTTGAGTGCGAGAGAGATAGTTGAAAAGCAGATTCTCATTATTCTCGAAGACGCTTAAAACTCCAAGATAAAGGAAATGCTCACCTTATTCTCTGCAGAAAGAAATTTTTATTTCTCGTTTATTAAAACTAGTTTCTTTAGATGTGCTTGATTCAGAATTATTGATCACAATAATTGATTGAATTTAGTTTTATTTTATGACTTTTTCAATGATTATTAGATTTTCCGTTTCAGGCTAACGATACAGGGAATATACTTCACGCAATTCTGAATAATTGTCGAATCTGCAGTAACAGTCACGAAATCCCGGTGAGTACGGTATTTTTAATATTCATGAATTAACCCATCGTTGGTCACGCTACTCACGTCGTAAGCATTGGTCGCGCGATGACAGATTTTCTCACTTCTATAATGTCAACTATTTAATTTAATAAATTGGACATTACAAATTATTTAGAAGCAGTAATAGTGACTTTTGAACATGTTTATTTTAAAAAACAATAAGAAAAACTACGACTGATACTAAAAAATAAATCAAATGAAGTAACGAAATAAAAAATAAATGTTTTCAAAACATTTTCTAACTTTTTCACCATACAGAAGAATCGATTTAAAGTAGTTAGAAATAATTTCAAATGCCTATGCAGTTTGAATTTTTCGGGTAATAATTGTTTTAATAGAAATATGAGAGAATTCTCATAGCGCGACCACTGACGGATTAAAAAAAAACAATATTAAATTTTTCAGGAACTCGACATTTTCTTTTTTGATCTGTTGCAAAATAAGGTTACAATTTCTCTTTTGGGATTTGTCGAGGCAAACTGTTTTTTAGTGTACGGTGTAAGTTTGAAAAAAGTATTATTATGATGTGAGAATAATTTGTGTAAACGTCATTGATTATTTATGCAAATATTCATTTATTGCAGATAATCGCAACAGCAGCTAATTATCTTACGATAATGCTGCAATTTTACGATTGATAAAATACGATTCTCAGTTATGGCTGACTGACGAAACCATCATATCTACAAAAAAAATGGGAATTTGAATAAAAATATTGACTACTTCGTAAAGGAGTTGAAATTGTCTATTAAATTTAATTATTCAAATATTTATATAATGCCTACGACTTAATATTATCACTATTTGCGTTATTAAAACTCGATTATTTGCACATTTACAATGTGAATTATGAAAACAAATCTGTTAATCATCGACGACTTTTATAACAATCTTTATTTTAAATATTTTACGTTGCAGATGACAGCAACAACCATATCCTATTCGATATTAATGCTTCAATTTTATGACTAAATTAACCCACGATCCATCTCGTTTCATAACAAGGGTTTACGACTTGTATGAATCAAAACTCAAGAAAAGCTAACAAAACATTGGAATACTGATACTGAACAAATCTTTTGTAGTGGTTTTTTATTTGAACCACTTTTTATTTAATTAATATTTATTATGTACCAAAATGAAACCCATTTGAGCAGGAAAATATTGGTCCCGAAATGTTTGCACCTAAAATGTTTGGATCGAGTTGTCTTATCGTGTTTTCATTCTTTCAAAGAGTAAAATTACAAACTACATAAAGGATCGTATTGTTGCCAATAAACAATCGATTGGAGACAAATATAACAATTGAAAGATCCATTATGGTAATTGAAGATAAAAGTTAAGGTGGAGAGAGAGAAAAGTTGAGGTGTAAGGTCAGTTGACAAACTGCGGGAAAAGGACGATGAACAAAAGTCAACAAAGAAGCATTTGCGTTCATATATATCGGTGTTTTATTGGGGGAAATTGTTGGGCATTAATATATTTAAGCTATCAGAGAGCCACCAATTAAAACAATCATCTCTAAGTATCGTTTACGTCATTGTTCTTTTGATAATTTACGCCTCCACAACATATAGCATTGTGAAGGAAAGAATAAAACTGATGATACCTGGAGAGACACCACTCAGTGTCATCGTCGATTATTTTGTTATAACGATCGAAGTTCTGCAGGTGTTGCTTGGATGGTCATATGTCCTCATTTATCAGAATCGTATAAAATCGATCGTGAATAGTTTCCACGAGATTGATAAAATACTCAAACTATTAAAAATAGAGGATAATTATGAAATGCATTATTTTCGATTGGCTATTAGCCTGACAAACTTCAATTGTTTCTACGTATTTCGGAATATTATCAATTTTAGTGATGCCTATTCCTTCAGTTGGGTATCCTACGCGTTATTTTCAATACTACCCTTGAATACAGGCGTCTTATTTAACTGGGTCGTCGTTGTTATGAAAGAAAAGTTTCTTCTTCTTAATGAAAAATCAGAAAATGCACTAACAATAATCATGTTCGTCCATTGAATAATTTAGCGAACGAGGAGTCATTGGAAATCAAAGAGAAATCAAGGTACAATTTCATTTCAAGCCTCAAATTCTTTTTTTTATCCCTGATGAATTTTTATTTTATTTTATTTCTTATGGCATGTATTTATAAAAATTTTGTTTATATAGAATTTCATTTTATTTCATTTTATTTTTGTGAGCCAAATATTTATAAAAATTTAATTTACATCAAATTTTATATTATTTTGCATTATTTATGTTCAATTGAAACGATTAAACAACTGAATAATCGTTTTATTCCAGTTATCTTCTTTTCGAACAAATCGCTACTGTTTCTCGACTTTATCGAGAACTGAGAAACGCGATTCGCCTTATCGAAGAACACTTTGCTCTATTCAAATTCGAATACACTTTTATTGCAGGTGATCGCAACGGCGGCTAGTTATCTTACGATAATGTTGCAATTTTATGATTAATAAAAAGTGATATTCAATAGCGTAGGATTGAATGGAAGATCACAGCAAAAACGAAACACGTAAATTATATAAATAAAAATATTTGTAATCATGGATTAAAACACAGGCGCCCAAAAAAGTATCCAATATCCAATGGAAAGATCTCCAATAAATGATTCGAACATTTTTTATGGAAAGTATGTTTTACATTCTATTTTTATTTTTATTTTTGATTGTTCCTGCGTATACCGTTGCGGATTTTTACGAGCCCATCCCATCACTTCAACCTCACATTTTCCCCCACTTCACTGTCCTGTAAGACTCCTTTTTTATTGTGTTGTGTTGTGTTGCCCACAGCCACTCATTCCAAATGCACTACTGTATGGCACTTGCACGAAGGTCAAGGAAAACTGTGGATCTGTTTACTGAGTTTCAGCTGGTTAGTACAATCAGCGATTAATGCGCGAGCCGGTGTATGGCTAAGTGCTCACCCAACCAAGTATTGGCCTCACCCAAGACTACGCAACTTGGGAGATCGCCGGAGCCGTACATCGATCGTGCACCCACCATCGATCCCATTTTTATGAAAAGTATGTAAGAAACAAACAAACGTTTGGATTTATGATATTTAATGGAATTTATTGCATTAAAAATAGAACAAAAGCAGAAATTGAACCTTTGATTATGAATAAATTATTATAGTTCACCAAGATGTATTTTACGATGAATTCGTCAATATATTTTTGTGTAATGATTCGTTAATTAGGCCGTTTCATAAATATTTTTTAATTAAACCGTCTTATTATGTTGATTATTTATAGTCTCGTAAAGAACAACTGAAAAATATTTTCAGTATCATTTTGCGGCCAACAAGAAATCGATTCAAGTCAGAAACGAGTGATAGGTGATTCCATTATGGTAATTGAAAGAATACATTACGGTGTGAAGGGATAAATGTTGAGATATAAAGTCAGTCGTGATACTGCGGGATAATGACGAAGAACAAAAAGCCTGCGAAAAACCATTCCCGTATATTTCTATTGTTGTTTTATTTCGGAAAAATCTTTGGTATCAATACCTATACGCTATCAAAGAACAACCAATTAGAACGTTCATACCCTAGTATCATTTACGTTATTTTTCTGTTGACAATTTATGTGTATTCAGCATGCAGTTTTGTGAATGACAGAAGAAAAGGATTGCTAGATGGAGAGACACCGCTTAGTATAATAATGGATTATATAAATGTTGTGATCGCATTTTTAGAAGTGCTGTTTGGTCTATCGCTCTTCCTTATTTCCCAAAATCGTATAAAATCGATTCTAAAGTGTCTCGACAAGATCGATAAAGTTCAAAGTCAATTAAAAATAGATGATGATGATTATGAAAAACATTTCTATCGATTAGCAATTAGTCTAATGATCTTCGATTGTTTCTGCCTCATTCGAAATATCAGCAATATCAGGGCGATTGAATCTAAGGATGTTAATTTCATTATCTGGATGTGCTATGGCCTGTTCGAACTTATACCTTCAAATATAGTAATCTTATTCATTTGGATCGTTGTTGTTGTGCAAGAAAAGTTTTATCGTCTCAACGAAAAAATTAGAAAATGTACTAGCAATAATTATCCTGCCCCATGTTGTAACGTAGCAAACGGAGCGTCGTTGAGAATTAGAGAGAATTCAAGGTAGACTGTTCATTTCAGACCTCAATTATATTTTTCAATTTATGATTCATTTTTGGACTAAATGAATTTTTTTCTGATGGAGTAATAAATTAATTGGATAATCGTTTAATTCCAGTTATCTACTTTTCCAAAAAATCAACATAATTTCTCGACTACATCGAGAACTGAGAAATGCAATCCACCTCATCAACGAACACTTCGCTGTACTTATACTGTTATACTCTGTCAAAAATTTGATAACTTTTACTACCTGTGTTCACATCATGTATCGTTATTTGAAAAATTGCGAAAATTTCACCTTGGAGGATTTTGTCTACATCTTACATGTTTCTGCTTGGGTGGCTACCCCAGTTGTAGTATTATGTGTAATTTCCAACGTCTGCGGATCCACGAGCAACGAGGTATAGCTTCAATTTTGGTAAATCAATAAAAAAATTTATAAGTATCAACATTTTTTTCGAGTTTTCATGCTAGCTTTAAGGGTTTCAAAGTTAATTGCTTGCGTTATGCTTGTGTGCGAGAGCCATACCTAAGAAGCACATTCTCATTTTTCTTGAAGACGGTTAATATTTCGAGAAAAAGGGATGTTACACCTTATTCCTTGTTGAACGAAGAACAACATGGAACTTTTATTTTTCTTGAAAATTGAACTGTGTAGGATAAAAGTACATAGCAGGATTTTTGTCGACTGGCCGATTGATAAATCGCCTCAAGGCTAATACTGAGTTTAACCTAATTTAAGAAAATTGAGGTTTATGAAAATTTTTGTTTTTCTTTTACTATAACTAGTTTTTTTAGATTTGCTTGATTAAGAATTTTCAATAAAAATTATTGATTTAATTTAGTTCTATTTTGATACTTTTTGAATGATTATGAGATTTAACGTTTCAGGCTAGTGATACGGGGAACTTACTTCATGTGGTGCGGAATAATCATCAACTCTGTAATAACCAGCGAGAAATCTCAGTAAGTATTAGGATAATTGAAATATTCTGGAATTGAATAAAAGAATATCAAGTTTTTCAGGAACTCGACATTTTATTTCTCGATCTGTTGCAAAATAAGGTTACAATTTCTCTCTTGGGATTCGTTGAGGCAAACTATTTTCTAGTGTACAGCGTAAGGTTGAAAAATATGTTATTTTGATGTGAGAATAATTTGTGTAAACGTCGTTCATGATTTATGCAAATATTCTTTTATTGCAGATAATCGCAACTGCAGCTAGTTATCTTACGATAATGCTGCAATTTTACGATTAATGAATTTAATACGATTCTCAATGGTGGATAAGTGACAGAACCACCCATAACAAAAAAAGAAATTTGAATTAAATAAAAATTTTAACATGTTCGTAAAGCAGTCGAAATTGTTTATTAAATCAAATTATTCGACTATTATTATAACAAGTACAACTTGATATTTGCAGGCTAAAAACAGAAAATATTCTTTACTCGAGGCTCAACAACTCTGACAAACTTTTTTTACACTGGAGAAATTGTAGTCAGCAAAATCGTCTTCCCCCCTCATCGACGGTAATTAATCTTGATTATTTTGTTCTAAGTAGATATTAAACGTAATCTTCTTAGACTTGCTCGTACAAAATGAGACGTGGATATTGGTGTTTGGTTTTTTTTCTATCCATATCCTGGCTAATTCATTGCAACAGCTGAGGACGTGCCTGCCTAAGGGCTTTTAGTGGCTGTGGATCGGCAAGGTTTACTGCAACTCTCTTTGCCCGTGGCGAATGCGATACAGTTGGGGATAAACCAGCTGCAGCTGCATAGAAAAGGAGACGGGAAGAAACGTGGTGAAAATGAAGTAAAAAATCGGTGGTTAAAGAGTTGGAAAAAGTAATGGGGGTTGTAATAAAATGGAGGACGCTGTAAATAATCAAAATTAAGAAAAAATGTAATTATGGAAAAATTTGGATTTCTTTTTAATTAACATTATACTTTTAGGATTTAAGTCGTGCTTATTTAAAGTTTTTCAATAAAGTAACTGATTTAATTTAATCCTATTTTGAGTTTTTTTTTTCAAGGCCAGAAGAGTTTCCCTTTCAGACTAACGATACAGGGAATATACTTCACGCAATCTTGACTAATTGTCAAATTTTCAGTAACAATCAAAAAATCCCAGGAAATGCCATCTCCCATTAAAATGTTGGTAAAAAATAAAAATAAAGGAACAATTGAACTTTCGTTCAAGAAATCATTATAGTTGTACGTCACTTTGTGACAACAACTTTTATTTTTCGTTCACCATTTTTCTACCTGAAACAAATAAGAAAAAAACGCAATTTGATTGAAAAATACGATTGAAAAATTTAAATGGGCTATGGAAAAAAAGCATAATACCTTTGTCGAAGCGCTGTGGAACAGGAAAAAGCCCTCGCTACTATCGAAAACCTGTAAATAAAAAGAACATGTGAATAATCCCCTATTTTACTAAAAAAATATATCATAATCCAATAACACATTTTTTGAAGTTTCTATAACGAGTATATAAGAGTGCGACAGCGCTCGCGCTAGCTTTTTTTTTAATACTTGGCATCGAGCTGCTACCGTAGCACTTGATTTATAGTTTGTAGTCAAGCAGTAAGTTTAAAAAATCCTAGTAATAACTTGCTCACCCTGCGTCCTTGAAAAAAGCCTCCTGCGCTGACTCCACTGACTCCGTAGACCTGTAAATAACCAAAAGTGTAAATATTCGATCATTTTTCTTCAAAATATTTCTTAATTCTAATATTCACTTTTAAAAAGTTAACTACAAGGTTAATAACTTTAAGAAAGTAATCTAAAAAATGTATCCACTTAGAAATAAGAAATACACTTCAGCAAAAAAGGATCCGGCGACTCCAAGTTGTCCCTGCAATGTTTCGTATATCCTAACGGATCAGCGAGTCCCAAAAAGTCAAAAAAAAGTCCCATTTGGGACTCGGGGCTTAAGTGGACAAAAGTGGCCTCTAACAATTTTCGACATTATACCCATTTTTGGAATATTTTTCTTGGATTCCAAAAATGGGTAGAGATTTAATACCATCGATTCTTGGCGAGGGTCCTCCTCATCGGAAGAGTGGTTAGCCTCCTTTCGGTAGCGTGTTTTGCCACCTTTCGGTAGCGAGTTTTTTTCTTCCTGTCGATAGTCCAAAACTCAAGGTATCAAATCGAAGAGGATTTTGCTCGCGAATTTCAAGACTCAGTGCGGACTTGATCGAGAGGCTTTGCAGTGGCGTCGACTCTCAGGAGTAAGCACGTACCTGATAGAGTAACTTACAAAGGTGTCGCTTTTGAGGGGCCAACAATTTTTTAGTATTTAGAGATTTTTGCGGTCGCGCTTTTGCCGCTTATTTTTAAAGAAGCTCGCGATGTTTTTTCGCGAGTTTGACAGTTTTCAAGTTTTTGCGATGTTTACAAAAATTCAAGTGCGCGATGCGAAAAGTTTATCTAATGATATACATTTATCATTTTGAATAAAATAGTAAAAAGTGAAACGCAAGAAAGAAAAATACCTCACGCGAAGGATATAAGTGTTACGTGCGGAGCGGCGCATACGTATATAGTTAATCTGTTTGCGAGAAGCGCAAACAGTTTATATTAATTTTTATGTGGGTCAGTTCCGATCTCGTTCTCTACAGGGCCATTCGTGGAGTTAGGTAGTTGTCAGGATTTATGTTTGAATTGATTTCAAGTCAATTTAAGTCGAAAAATTGGAATTGGCTCATTTATTTTGGAAGATGCTATAACAAGGAAACGAGAGAACAGCCGTGGTTGATGCTCGTTTCTCGCTACAGGGAATTACAAAATTACTTACTACTTCGCTGATCGCTCTCTGCAACGCGTTGCTCTCTCTCTCTCTCTCTCTCTCTCTCTCTCTCTCTCTCTCTCTCTCTCTCTCTCTTTCTCTCTCTCTCTCTCACTCTCTCACTCACTCTCACACGTTCCCACACACACTTCCACTCGACACACACAATTATAATTTGTAAAGTTATATAACAATTCTTTTCTTAATTTTACACGACGCAAGATAAGTTCGTGGCAAGAAGGTAAATCAACTAAATTAACAAGTGCAGGATTATAACCGCGGCGCAACACTCTTGCAACGCGCCTCTCGATCCCTTCGTCCTATGGGTACGAGTTTACGTGATCGCGGATTCGTTCAAGATTTTCAGGACGCTGTGCGTTGACTGAACAAGGAGTTACTCTCCGAGAAGCTCGCGCTTTTAAGATTCGTAAGAGACTGACTTCTTTTCGATTTCTCTCTGGAAACGTTCGCAGACGTCCAGCAAGAAACGGGAGCCTTTTTCGTCTGCGAGAAAATGCGACCGGAGACGTTCTCACGTCCGGTCAGCGCTTTCGGCGGAATTGTAACTCCTTATTGTTACTTTTCGCAAAAATCGTCACGACTGCACTTCGGTGAGAAGAACTATACCGGATGCAATGGCGACGGTATCTCAGCAAAATAATGGGTAATGATTAATAACATAACGGGACGTAACATAAGTTTGGTAAGTAATTTATGACCGTTTATTTATTTTTCTTATTTCCAACCTTCTCGTACCAATTATTATTTTATAATAATTGAGGGAGTTGTTTTATTCTACAAGTTAAAGTTCCGTTTACTAAGTTATTCGATAGGATAAATAATGCAAGAATGAGCTTCTATTCTAGACTTTTAATTAATCAACGTCTTTCTTTTTTCAGGTTCAACGCAATCCGTCAGTGAGGATTCTACGCGACAATCGGTAATAAAATGTAGTGTTGCTGTCGGTCCATTGAGCCCTGTAGTGTGTAGCTAGGGTTAAAGTTATTAACCTTCCAGTCAACTTATTAAAAGTGAATATTAGGATTAAGAAATATTTTCAAGAAAAATGAACGAATATTTACACTTTTGGTTATTTACAGGTCTGAGGAGTCAGTGAAGTCAACGCAGGAGGCTTTTTCCCAGAACGCAGGCTGAGTAAATTTTCACTAGGATTTTTTAAACTTACTACTTAACTACAAACAATAAATTATAAATACTTCAAAAATGAAAAGTGTTATTGGATTATGATATATTTTTTTTAGCAAAATAGGAGATTATTTACATGTTCTTTTTTTTATAGGTTTTCAACAGCGGCGAGGGCTTTTTCCCGTTCCGCAACGCTTCGACAAAGGTATTATGCTATTTTTCCATAATCCATTTATATTTTTAAATCATATTTTTTAATCAAATTGTGTTTTTTTCTTATTTGTTTCAGGTAGAAAAATGGTCGACGAAAAATAAAAGTTGTTGTCACAAAGTGACATACAACATAATTACGATTAATTCGTCGAAATATTTTTGTGTAATGATTCATCACTTGTGGAATCAAGCCGCCTTCTAAAGATTTATTCATTGAACCGTCTTATTATGTTACTTATTTATCTGATGATAGAGTAAAATAAAAAATATTTTCAGGGTCTTTTTGCAGCTAATAATAAAGTCGGAAGCGAGTGATAGGAGATTCCATTATGGTAATTGAAGGAATACATTAAGGTGTCGAGGGATAAATGTTGAGGTATAAAGTCAGTTGTGATACTGCGGGAATATGACGAAGAACAGCAAGCCAATGAAAAAGCATTCTTTCATATTTCTTTTGCTGTTTTATTCCGGAAAAATCTTTGGTATCAATACATATACGATATCAAAAAGTAACCAATTAAATCGTTCATATCCTAGTATCATTTACGTGATTGTTCTCTGGACGGTTTACGTATACTCAGCATGCAGCTTCGTGATTGACAGAAAAAATGCGATGCTGCCGGGAGAGACACCGCTTAGTATGACAATAGATTATATAGGTATAGCGATCGGATTTTTGGAAGTGCTGATTGGACTGTCGCGCTTCCTTATTTCTCAAAATAATATAAAATCTTTTTTAAAAAGTCTCCATAAAATCGATAAAATTCAGATGCAATTAAAAATAGAGGATGGCTATGAAAAACATTTCTATCGATTGGCACTTAGTCTAACAATCTTCGATTGTTTCTGCGTCATTCGAAATGACTACAATAACAAGGCGTTTGAGTCTAATAATGTTCATTATATTATCTGGATGTGCTACGGCTTGTTTGGACTTATACCCTCAAATATAGTAATCTTATTTGGTTGGATCGTCGTTGTTGTGCAAGAAAAGTTTTATCATCTCAATGAAAAAATCAGAAAATGTACTAGTAATCATTTTGTTGCTCCATGTTGTAATGTAGCGAACGGAGTGTCATTGGGAATTGAAGACCATTCAAGGTACACGTTTCTTTTTAGGCTTCAATTTTTATTTTTCAATCCATTATCCATTTTTAGTTTAATTTTCATTGATGGAGTGATAAAGCAATTGTATAATCGTTTAATTTCAGTTATCTACTTTCCAAACAAATCACCATAATTTCTCGATTACATCAAGAACTGAGAAACGCAATTCACCTTATCGAAGAACACTTTGCTGTACTTATATTATTAAACTCTGTTAAACATTTGTTAAGTTTTACTAGCTCTATGCACGTCATGTATCGTTATTTGAAAGAGTGTGAGAATTTCACCTGGGAAGATTTAATTTACACATTTCATATTTTTGCTTGGACGGCTACCCCAGTAGTAGTAATGTGTGTAATTTCCAACGTCTGCGGATCCACGAGCAATGAGGTATTGCTTGAGAATTTGTAAAATCAAATGAATATTTTTATAAGTACTAAAATATTCTATTTTTTCTAGTTTTAATGCTAGTTTTAAGCGTTTTAAGGTTAGTTCCTAGCGTTATGCTTGGGTACGAGAGGGAAAGCTGAAAAGCAGCTTCTCATTATTCTCAAAGGCGCTTATTGTTTCAAGAAAAAAAAAGTTACACCTTATTCTCTGCTGAAAGGAGGACAATGTGTAACTTTTATTTCTCTCGCAAATTCAACTGTGTTGGAGAAAAATGCGCAGTACTATTTTTACCGGCTGATCGTCTTAACGAGAGAAACCAGTTTAGGAGGCCGAAATTTTGGTGTTTTTCGTGAATTTTTTTTAACAGGGAAGGAATAATCAGAATTTATTTAAATTTGGAGAATATTTTACTCATGTTTTGAAGTACACTTTGTAATTTTTTCAAGTCATTTCCGCCGGAAATAGTAGAGTTAAAAGCTGTTGTCCATGGACGACTTTTCTTCAACTGGTGGGCATTCTAGCTCAAAAAGTTATTGACCAATCGTTCTGAAAATTTGTGTGAATATTCTTTATTCAATTACAATCTATATGAACCTAGCTCTGAGAGGATATTATTATTAAAAATATTTTTTTTAATGCAAAAAAGGTGAAAAAACATGGTATAAAACATGACATTGTGTTCAAACACCTCAAAAACATGCAATTTTCAACTTTTTTGGTCACAATTAGGTTCATATTCTTAGGAAATATGTTGTTAATGAAAAAAAAAATTGTAATGATTACAGATAAAAATTGTGACTTCAGGAATGTCCACCAGCAAAAAACTCGGATGGCGATCCTCCATGGACAGCAGCTTCTAACTCCACTATTTCCGGCGGAAATAACTTGAAAAAATTACAAAGGATACTTCAAGACATGAACAAAATATCCTCCAAGTTTAAACAAATTCTGATTATTCCTTCCCTGTTAAAAAAATTCACGAAAAACACGAAAATTTCGGCCTCCTAAACTGGTTTCTCCCGTTAAGGCTACCCAAAATTGACTAACTAGGTTTAACCGTAGTGAAGAAAGCTGGGTTGTAAGAATTTTTTATTTCTTGATTACTAAAACCGGTTTTTCAGGTTTAATTGATTAAGAATTTTCGATCAAAATAATTGATTTTATTTCGTTCTATTTTAAGATTTTTGCAATGATTATGAGAAAATTTTCCATTCCAGGCTAACGATACGGGAAATTTACTTCATGCAGTCCTAAATAATTGTGAACTCGGTAGTAAACATCGGGAGATTCCGGTAAATACGATAATTGAAATATAATTGATTTAAATGAAAGAATAACTTCAAGTTTTTCAGGAACTCAACATTTTTTTACTCGATCTATTACAAAATAAGGTTACAATTTCTCTCTTGGGATTCGTTGAGGCAAACTGTTTTTTAGTGTACAGTGTAAGTTCGAAAAATGCATTATTTTGATGTGAGAACAAATTGTGTGAACGTCATTCATTATTTATAGAAATATTATTTTATTGCAGATAATCGCAACAGCAGCTGGTTATCTTACGACAATGCTGCAATTTTACGATTGATCAAATGCGATTCTGAATGAGGGAAGATTGACGGAAAGATGATGGGGACAGAAAACATTAAATTATGAGCAATGGTCGATCGAGATACGTGCTTGTAAAGCGGGATCCATTATCCTAATGGAAATATCAAAAGTGGCATTTTCTTCCGTGTACAATGGAACAAAGCGTGGGTGTTCTCATATCAATAGACAATTTAAGCCTCGTAGTTATGACGAAATGACGAGAAACGAGACCCGCATCGAAAACCGATCGCGTACTCTTATCGTGTTGTATTACTGGGGAAAATTAATCGGTATTAATCCGTTTACACTTGCGAAAAGGAACGATCTCAAACTCTCGTTTTCCAGTATTTTATACGTTTTTATTCTCGTTGTTTTGCATTCGTACTTGTTTTATAACGCGTGGGTTGAAAGATTGGATTACTTGATGCCAAGTGAAACTCCGATCTCGGTAATCGTGGATTACTGGTCAATGTGCAGCATGTATCTCGAAGTTGTGTCTGCCTGGTTTTGTAATTATTTCTTTAAAAATCGCATCGTATCAATAATAAAAGGTTTCGAAAAGGCCGAACAAACTTCTAAGAAACTCGATATACCCGAAAATTACGAGAAATATTTGAAAAAACTTATCATTTATCTTGTATTCTCACATGCAATGTTTGTCGGAACTATTTTTTTTATCCATATGATATTGATGCATTATCCCAATTATTATTTGGGCCAGTGGATTTTGTTCAATGTGCCACGTACAGTATCGGTTAGCTCCGTAACTCTATTTATTTGGTGCCTTCTCATAGTGGAAGAAAAATTTCGTCGTTTGAACGAAAAAGCTTGTTTATTCCTGGAAAACTCTTGTATCAAAGTCCATGGAGTTATTTATCAAAGGGGATCAATGAATGAGGTCTCAATCGAAGAATCAAGGTACAGCAAATTCATCCGCACATCTGAAAATAACTCGTTGACATGAGTTCACGTAATAACATTGATTAAATGTGTAATTAAACTTCGAGTAATGTTTAATATTAAATTTCATAAGTGGTGATCTACTAGTTTTATAGTATTTGGATAATTTATTTAACATTTTATATAATTCGTAAAACATCACCTAATTTATAATATAACTAATTCGAATAACCAAATTAAATCATTTCAAATGACTGTCATAAAATAATAATTGCATTCCTTTCCTTTTTTATTATTTACAGCTGTGATTCAACACAACTTTCGGAAAGAATAACCGTTATTTTACAGTCACATCGTGAACTCAGAGACTTGATCCATCGGATCATAAGACATTTTGCTTTATTTGTTATGTTCAACATAACGACGCAACTGACCGTGGTAAACTTCAATGTGTACGCGATCTATCGCTATGTGAAGACGCATGACTTAACCGGACTACTCGACTTTTTATTCGTGACTTCATTTGGGGTCGAAATGTTTTTTCCCCTGGCAATCCTTGTCGTTGAATCTAACATTTGTGGTTCGGTGTTATACGAGGTTTTTTAAAAACGTTCCGGAAAGGAATAAGTTTAAATTCATTATTAAATTCAATTATTCATATATTTTAATGAAAACCACAACTCAATATTTGCAGGCTAATAACATGGGTAACATTCTTCACTCGATACTCAACCGCTCTGACAATTTTATCGGTGCTAGAGAAGCTACGGTGAGCATTAGTTTCTTCCCTTTCATCAACCTACGATTATTATTTTTGATGGAACTTAACGATAATTATTATTTTTTCTTTTTTCATTAGAGATTGAATATATTTTCCTTGGACCTGCTTCAAAATAAGACGCAGATATCAGTCTTTGGTTTATTATATCTGGACTATTTTTTCATCTACAGTGTAGGTTGAAATTATTTCACCGATTAAACCTGTCAGCGAATAAATATAATGTTCATTAATAAATTACTGCGTAAAATTACAGACGATACCAATGGCAACCATGTACCTTGTGGTAATGCTACAATTTTATACCTGATGAATTGCATTATTTGTACACAATGAACTATGATGCATTGGCACATTGATGGCAAAATTAAAATGAGAGGAAAAATTATGGATTGATCGAGAAATTATTATTTCTCTAATAAGATTCGTTGTATGAAAAATTCGTTTTGACAATAAAGTGATAGATGTTTCCTGGTTACTGTAAATTAGCAAATTTAGAAGTCCACCGTGAAACTGTTATGTTAAAAAGGATGATTTAATGGTATAAATGAACTATATCCAAGAATATCACTTTACGAGTCGACGTGGTCGTAAGACATCAAAATCCATTATCGTAATGAGAGTCGGAAAGATACTTGACGAACAAGCACACAGTACAGTCGATGATCCGCGTCGCGATATCCCCTTTTATCAGTTATGAAGAAATGTCAAACATCCAAAAGTGCATACACAAACGATCTCGTACTTTTCTCACGTTGTATTATTGGGGAAAATGTCTCGGAATAAACCCTTTAAATTTATCTCAAAACAACGAACTAAAATTTTCATACTTTAGTCTTTTCTACGCTTGTTTCCTTGGTGCATCTTGTTGTTACATATATTATTATATTTTCATCGAACGCGAAAATTTGTCGTTACCATATGAGACACCGATCGCAATAATCGTCGATTTCACCGAGATAATCAATGTTAGTCTCGAGATTTTGTCCACATGGTTGGTTAACGATTTTTTTTCAAAATCGCCTGAAATTGATAGTCAAGAGTTTCGCTAAAGCTGAAGAGACCTCGAGAAAACTTGAAATTCCGGAAAATTACGAAAAACACTTTAGAAAGCTTGGATCTTATCTCATATTCATCAACGGATCGTTCATCTTATTGATAATTCTGAATAATATTGAACTATTTCATGTGACTACTTACAATTCGTTTACATGGACGATTTACCATTTGCTACGATTACTTCCTTTTAACTCTGTCACAACTTTTGTCTGGAGTATTATCATAGTCAAACGCAAATTCCATCGTCTCAATGAAAAAGTACGTTTTTTGATGCTGCACGACTATGAAAAATTTTATGTTCTCGAGGAGAATGTGAACTCCAGATTAATAAGAAAGTTCAGGTAAATTATACAGACTATCGACGATAGAGCAATTGTTTTGAAGCCTCAACGAACTTATAATTCGAAGACTAATAATATTTTTTATCAAATATTTTTTTCACAGCAGCTACAACTCCACTATTCTCCCAAACACAATCGACATGATATCTCAACAGCGGCGAGAGCTCATAGAAGTGATAAATTGTATCAAGGGACATTTCGATCTTCTCCTTTTGTTGTGCATTATGTCGAACATCCCAAGTGGTATTCTTAACGCTTACTTAGCATATAAGTCACTAAAAGAAGATGAGCCGATGACTGGTAGTGATTGGTTATACACAAATTCGTTGCTGTGATGGCTCTGGGTTCCGCTTTTCAAACTGCTCGTTACATCCAACATTTCTGGATCAACTATCAATGAGGTATTCTTAAAAATGGCAGGAAACGTTTAATAAAAAATAATTGGCTTAAGAGATTAACTAATTTCTCAACTATTACTATTAATGGCTCCGAAAAAAGAATCTTTATTACTATTAGAATCGTAAATACTTGTAGGCAAATGAAACAGGAAATATTCTTCATGGCATGCTGAACAATTATGAAAATTTTAATGGTTCCAGAGAAGTCGCGGTAATAATTTTGTTTTTTTTTCTCTTGTCTCAAATAATTTCAAGAACTTAATAGATTCGTTTGATTTGTAGAAATTCAACATATTCTCATTCGATCTACTTCAAAATCCAGTAAAATTCTCACTGTATGGATTGGTCGATCTGAACCATGGGATGATTTACAAAGTAAGTTTGAACGATGGTTTGAAAATTAAACTTTCTAAAAGGGCAATTAAACTTCAAATTGTAATGGGATTTTGTTTTACAGGTATTAGTAACGTCGATTATGTATTTTGTAATAATGCTTCAATTTTATAATTAATAACCGGTGTATGGTTGATAATACCAGCAAATAACTGTACACCGATATGAAATGCAATGTGTAAAGGTCGTTAATCATTTATTCGAATAGTCTTTCATAGCAGAAGATGGCGACAATAGCTATTCATATGACAATAGTGGCTCAATTTTACTGTTCATAAAATGGAATTTTCATCGACAAGAAATTGATGAAACGTCGATGACAAAAAAAAATGTAAGAACAAGTAAATAAAATATTAACAACATTCTATCGAGACAGGATCTCCTAAAGGAGCGTCCATTATCCTAATCGAAAGATCACAAATAGTACTTTTCACGCTGCACATTAGGATGAAGAATTTTTGTTCTCACCTGAATAGTCAATTGAAGCTTCGCAGTTTTGAAGAAATGACGAGGAATAGAATCTACGTGAAAAAACGATCGCGTACTGTATTCGCCTTGTATTACGGGGGGAAATTCATTGGTATAAATCCCTTTACGCTTACGAGAAAAAACTATATCGAATTCTCGAATTCCAGCAGGTTATACGTTTTTATTTTGATTGTTTATTATTCATACGTGTTTTATAAATCGACGGTTGAAAGATGGAAGTTTTTGATACCTGGTGAAACTCCGATCTCCGTAATCGTGAATTATGGGGCAATGTGCAGCATGCATCTCGAAGTTATTTCTACGTGGTTTATTAATAATTTCTTCCGAAATGATATCTCATCAATAATAAACGCTTTCAAAAAGGCTGAACGAACTTCGAAAAAACTCGATATAGCAGGAAATTATGAGGAAAATTTCAAAAAACTTGCCATTTATATCGTGATAGCACAAACGATGTTCTGGATGTATGTTATTTTTGTCAATGTTATACTAATGATTTCTCGAAATCATCTCACATTCCAATGGATATTGGATATTCTACCTAGTACAGTATCGGTTAGCACCATGACCTTATTTATTTGGTGTCTACTAGTGGTGAAGGAAAAATTTTGTCTATTGAATGAGCGAGTTCAATTATTGACGACAAACAATAGTACTGAACCTCAAGGAAAATATCAACGTGCATCGTTGAATGTGAGCTGGATCAGAACTTCAAGGTAATAAATAGAATTTAATCTGTAGAACTATAAATCTCTGATTACTTTAATTTACTTAATAAATCCAATAATAAAAAAATATGTTTTGAATCATTATTAAAATGATGTTAGCTCTATTGAATTCTTGCTTTTTTTTACAATGTTTTAGCTGTGCTTCAACGAAGCTTTCAGATAAAATAAACATAATTTCGCAGTTACATCGTGAACTCAGAGACTTAATTGATTGTATCGTGCGACATTTCGCTTTAATTACTATGCTTAACATAATAACGCAACTCACGGTATTGACTTTCGACGTTTACGCAATCTATCGTTATGCAAAGATGCACAATCAAACCGAACTAATCGATATATTATTCGTGAGTTCATTTGTATCCGGAATGTTCTTTTCTATATCAATTCTCACCGTAAAATCCTACATTTGTGGTTCTACATTGCACGAGGTATCCTAAAAAATTTCTGCAAAGGTGTGAATAAATATTCACAATGAAATAAGAATTATTCACATATTTCAGTGACTTGTACAACTTGATATTTTCAGGCTAACAACACGGGAAACATCCTTCACTCAATCCTCAACAACTCTGACTATTTTTTCGATACTCGAGACGCTGCGGTAAGCATTAATTTTTTTTCTTTCATCAGTATCGGCTAACGATAATTCTTTTTTCCTCATTAGATAATTGAATGTACTTTCCTTGGACCTGCTACAAAATAAGACGCGGATATCGGTGTTTGGTTTATTTTATCTGGACCATCTTTTCGTCTACAAAGTAAGTTGAAATCGTTTGGGGGATGCAGCCTGTCAACAAATAGATATAATATTCGTTATTGAATTACTTTGCAATTGCAGGCGATAGGGACAGTAATTTCGTACCTTGTGATAATGTTACAATTTTATACTTGATCAATTACGAGATTTGTGCATGCCGCACAATAAAGTGTCACCCATTGACATATTGATAATAAAATTGGATAAAACATAAAATTTTTGTATCAATTTATTCCGGTACATCCTCCACAATAGGCGACAATCGATTAAACAGTATAAGGATAAAAGTTTACTGATTATTGATTTAATCTTATGACAAAATCAATTTATATTCAAATTCAAAAAATTAAAAATAGAAGTTATTGGGTTTTAAACTTAATTCCCGCTGTTTTTCAATAAATATCCATATTTATAGTTTACGGTGTATTTTATTTTATTCGAAGTATTGTCCTTCAGAAGCTGCGACCTTTTCCCATCTTTCGCGCAACAAATGGATTCCACGCCAATCGTTGCTTTTTGAGGCGATCCATTCATCGATCTATTTTTTGATATCTTCAAAAGACTTGAAATGACGTGATGACAAATCATTCTGAATTGCTCGCAACAAATGATAATCAGACGGTGCTATGTCCAGTGAATACGACGGTATGGTAAGACTTCCCAGTCCATGTTCTTTATAAACCTTTTTACGATTTTTCTGCTACATGTGGCCGAGCATTGTCATGGAGCAAAATTAGTTTGTTATGACGTTTGGCATACTCAGGTCGCTTTTTCCACAATTCCTGGTTTAATTTCATTAATTGTTGTTTATAGCGAATAACTGTGATCGTTTCACCCGGTTTCAGCAACTCGTGGTACAACATACCTTCTTGATCCCACCAGACACACAGCATCACCTTTTGAGCATGAATATTGCGTTTTGGTGTTGATGGGCCTGGTTCACCTGGCAGTACCCATGCTTTTTTCGTTTGAGATGTTCATAATAAATCCATTTCTCATCTCTCTCTAAAAATGACTTCCTTTCGCATCGTTCAAGCAGCAATTCACAAATCGTTTTTTTGTTTAAGGGGACCGTATGGTCTAGAAATTTGAAAAAATCGATTTTTTTTTTTTTCGATATGTCGAAAGTATAGTATCTCAAGAATATACTGTGAAATTTTCATGCGGAAATTCTCAATATTACAGCTTCTACAGCCCATAACGCAGGTAGAGAGCGGTCCGCGACACGAAAACGTTCAAAGCCTTATTGGACACAAAGCCTTACGGGGATGATTTTTTAGTTTGCAAAAAAGAATGTGTTTTGCATGTTAAAAAACGTTTGTACAAACGTGCTGTTGATGCGAAAAAAAAACATGCACAAATAAAGAAAGCAACAAAGAAATTGACAGAAAAAGAAGAGGGAAAAAAGACACAGCGGAAATCGATAAATAAAACACCGAAGCGTCAACAATTGACGAATAAATTATTGCAAGAGCTGTCAACTTATTACGGTCTAGCAATTAGACGTAATTCAGATTCGACTGAAGGGATGAGAAGTGAAATATGGGCAGCATATTATCACAAAATTTCAACAGATGAAAATCCGCAACACTCGTACTGTCCTCCAGGTTCCGAATCGTGGTGCAAGTGGCGTCAAAGTGAGGCTGCAGGTACTTTAGACACCTACGAGCACCCACCTGCTCTGTGCGATGAAGCACAAGAGATATTAAAACCAATTTATGAAGAATTGACAGCAGAGACTTTATTGGAAAGGTGTATTGGCAGTAATACGCAGAACAATAACGAAAGTTTCAATGCTTGCGTGTGGCACCTTGCGCCGAAACATCTGTTTGCCGGAAAAAAAATCATTGATATTGCCACTCACATTTCCGCTTGCATATTCAATGAAGGATTTGCATCCCTATTGAAAATAATGGAGACCATGGGCATAACAATCGGGCCACAAGCGGAGCAACTAGCGCAAAACCGAGACGAGCTGCGAGTATCGAGCGCCAACCGTAGGAGCACGGACAACTCCAAAGAGGCTCGGACAGCTCGAAGAAATGAAAGGAGTGAGGAAATCTTGAATTATGAACGTTCCGAAGGAATCCTATATGGTGCCGGAATCGCGGATTAACTGTAAGTATTCAAAATTTGCTCAATTTTTGAAAATATCTGTACCTCAAACTTTAAACTCATTTATCTCGAAACGACTTTTTTCGGCACTGCGCAGGTGAAAACAAAAAAACTATTCAACCGAATCACTTGAAATTTGGATATGTTGTTCACAACATGTATGGCTATCGTCGGAACTACAATCATAATTTTATTTAAATAATTTCTTATTGTTTATACTAAAAAACTAGTGAAAAAAAACCCGATTTTACGAATTTTTTTTCAAAAGCGCGCCATTTTGTCAATTTTTAATTTTTTCGATTTGTTCTAGTCCCGACCATAACTGCACTCTTTCTGATTAAGAATCTTCTTGAATTTTGTGTTTCAGATGAGTAGAAGTCTCGGATCGATCTTCACCGTCCGGGTCGGATTTTTCGAGAGGGTCGTCTTCAATGCCAATTATATGATAATAAACACTGTTTTTAAAATTAAAAAAAAATTTTTTTGTATACTTAATAAAGGTAGTAATAAACCCGAAAAGTTAAAACATCGATTTTTAAATTTTTTAAGGCAAAAAAAAAATCGTGAAAATAGGTGAAATTTTCGTGCTCTAGACCATACGGTCCCCTTAATTGATGTGGTAACCAATTTCCCCGCTTTTTGAGCCAGTCCAAGATTATGCAAACGTTTGCTAACAGCCATTTCCGTAACGTTCAATGTATCAGATAATTTTTTAAGTGTCTGACATCGATCTCTATTGAGTAAGACCTCCAATTCTTCATCTTCAAATTGTTTCGGCTGTCCTGGACGTTCTTTGTCTTTAAGGTCAAAATCGTCACTTTGGAATCATCTAAACCAATCTCTGCACGTTGTCTCAAATAGAGCATGTTCACCAGAAGCTTATTGAAGCGAGCGATGACTTTTAGCAGCACTTTTTCTTAAATTAAAGCAAAAAAGCAAAACTTCCCGCATATGCTGTTTCTTTGGTTCAAAACCTGACATTTTCGATATTATAAAAAAAGTAATGTGTACAGATGAATTCACTCTCGAATACTGAACATTGCAGGTAATGTCCAATACTTCAACACAGTATAGATTTAGTATTACTTCTATGAAAATAATGCTAGTTACCCCATCTCATATGAAACAGCGGGAATTAAGTTTAAAACCCAATATAAAACGATTAAGAAAAAAATAGCGATTAAATAAGAGAAATGAATAATATGGTGTAATAACTTATTTTCTTTTACGATCGCTTCCTTGACACGACTTACTCGTATGGTTACATGTATGGTCATATTTTTCACAAACGATTACTGTCTGATGAGACACCGATCTCGACAATTGCCGACCGTTCTCAGATAATAAACGACGGTCTTGTTTACATGGTTGATGAACGGTTTATACCAAAATCGCCTAAAACTTATCGCCAGGAGTCACACCAGAGTCGAAGAGACCCCAAGGAAACTCGAAATTTCAGAGAATTACGAGAAACATTTCAAAAAGTTTGGATCTTATTCTGTATTCATCAATAGATCGTAGTTCTTATTGGTCATTTGGAACGATATTAAGCCATCACGATTTCCCACCTGCCGTCCAATTGTATGAACCGCTTAGAATATATTACAATCACCACTTTTCAACTCCGTCACAATTATTCTCTAGAGTATTATCCTAATCAAATGTCAGTTTCGTCGTCTCAATGACAAATCTTATGTTCTTAAGAAGAACGTTTTTTTTTGTTGGTTTCATCAGAAATTCTAGATAAATTACGCGTATAAATTCTATATGAATAATGGTTTACAAAGGAATTTCGAACGGTGGTTTGAACATTTATCTTTTCAAGAGGATAAAGAAATTTCAATATGTAATCGAATTTTATTTTACTGGTTTTCGTTACAGCAACTACGTATTTTGTGGTGTACGGCCTAAAGATCCTGAGACAAAATATCCCGTGCCAAAATATCCTGAGGAAAAATATCCTCGGACAAAATTTTCTTGGGACAAAATATCCTAGGGTAAAAATATCCTGGGATAAAATATCCTGGGACAAAATATCTGAGTCAAAATGTCCTAGTGACATAATATCCTCGATTTGAAAATATCCTAACAATATAATATCCTTAATTTAAAAATATCCCAATAATATAATGTACTTAATTTGGAAATATGCCAACAACATAATATTGTTTATTGAAAAATATCCTACAGTTGTAAGACTAAATGTATTGGATATTTTTATTACTATCGATCAAGAAAAATATCATTATCATTATTAACGAAAATATGTTGGATCTTGATCCCCTCCTTGAACAAAATATAATTGTAGTATAAATCACTGTGATATTTGTATCGATGAATATTGATGAGTATTGAATTCAACGGATTCAATGAATATAACATAGAAATTGATGATCATATGTGTGTGTATATGAAAGCAAGTGGCAACATGTATTCATGTACGTAAGATGTGTATGTAAAAGAATATAATTGTATCCTGAGGTTAGTGATGAGTTTCGTCTCCAGTACTGTACGGGTACGGGTACTGATGTGTACTTTTTTATTATTCGTTATGTTGTTGTTTGGTTGTTTGGTTGTATGGGTGTTCGGTTATTTGGTTGTTCGGTTGTTTGATTGTTTGGTTATTTGGTTCTCTGGGTTTGTTTCAGTTCGTTTGGTTGTTTGGGTTTGGGTTAGTTTGTTTGTTTTTAACATTTGTTTAATTTTTTTATTATTTTGATAACTTATATTTTTTATTTTTATTTAATTTATTATTAATGTTTTAATATTGTCTCGATGATATAATGTCCTAAGGATATTCCTTATCAGGATATCTTGTCCCAAGAATATATTGACTCCGGGATATTGTGTCTTAGGATATCTTGTCCTGAGGATATATTGACTCCGGGATATTGCGTCTCAGGATATTTCGTCCCGAGGATATTTTGACTCCGGGATATTGTGTCTCAGGATATTTTGACCGGGATATTTTGACCCGAATATTTTGTCCTAGGACGAATTGTCATGTAACCGTATTTTGTAAAAATGCGTCATTTGTATAATTAATACTAGGAATATGGTTGATAATACCGACAAATAACTAGACACCACTATGAAATGAAATGTGTAAACGTCGTTATAATCATTTATACAAATAGTCTTTCGTAGCAGGCATGAGCGACTATAACTATTATAAACTATAATTATCATGTAATGTTACCGTTGATAAAATGACTTTTCAACGGCAGAAAATTGATAAAACGACAATGAGGAAAGAAAAAAGTAAAATAAAAAAAATATCAACAATGGTCGATCGGGATAGGAGCTCTTCGAGAAGTATCCATTATCGTAATTGAAAGATCACAAGTGGGATTTTCCACGTTGTATATTGGAACGAGAAATTGTTGTTCCATCTGAATAGGCCATTCAAGCTTCGCAGTGTTGAAGAAATGACGAGAAACCGGGCCGTTATAACAAAAAGATCGCGTACTCTGATCGCGTTGTATTATTGGGGAAAATTGATCGGTATTAATCCGTTTACGCTAACGGGAAACAACAATCTCAAATTCTCGTATTACAATTGTTTATACGTTTTAACTCTATATGTTATTTATTTTTACATGTTTTATGAATCGACGCTTGAAAGATGGAACTATTTGATACCTAGTGAAACTCCGATCTCCGTAATCGTGAATTATGTGGCAATGTGCAGCATGCATCTCGAAGTTGTGTCCGCATGGTTTGCTAATCTTGTCTTTCAAAATCGTCTGCTATCTTTGATAAAAGCCTTCAAAAAGGCCGAACAAACTTCGAAAAAACTCAATATAATACAAAATCACGAGCAATATTTTAAAAAGCTTGCCATTCATCTTGTCATTGCGAATGGGATGTTTTGGACGTACATTATTTTTATCAATATTACATTGGCAAATTCTCTGAATTACACAACAGGCCGGTGGATATTGTTCACTTTACCTAGTACCGTATCGATTAGCTTTATGACTGTATTTATTTGGTGTCTTTTGATGGTGAAAGAAAAATTTCATCGCTTGAATAAACGAGTTCTTTTATTGATGGAAATCTACAATACTGAATTGCCGGTAAAGTTTAATCAGAGTGCATCGATGAACGTGGGCCGCGTCAGGAATTCAAGGTAGTGATATGTAGATGCGATATTTTATAAAAGTCACAAGACAATTATAAAATGCAAAGAAATCATTTCAAATCACTATCAAAATAATTCTAGCCCTATTCAGTACTTCCTTTTTTTCAATATTTTAGCTGTGTTTCAACATTGCTTTCGGACAAAATAAATATAATTTCGCAGTTACATCGTCAACTCAGGGACTTAACCCACTGTATCGTGCAACATTTCGCTTTATTTACTATGTTTAACATAACAACGCAACTCGCGATATTAACATTCGACATCTACGCAATCTATCGTTACGTAAAGATGCACCATAACATCGACTTATTCGATATTTTATTTGTGAGCTCATTTGGGTCCGGGGTACTACTTTCTATCACAATCATCACCATAGGTTCTAACGTTTGTGGCTCTACGTTGCACAAGGTAGCCTAGAAACATTCTGCCATTACTAAATAAAATGATTCAAATATTTTTACGAACTGTACAAGTTGATATTTGCAGGCCAATAATACAGGAAATATTCTTCACTCGATGCTCAATAATTCCTACCATTTTTTCAATACCCGAGAAGCTGCGGTAAGTAAGCATTCATTTTTTTCTCCCTCTCCAACGCCAATTAAGGATAATATTTTTTTTTCTTATTAGAATTTAAATGTACTTTCCTTGGATCTGTTGCAAAATAAGACGCGAATATCGGTGTTTGGTTTATTTTATCTGGACTATTTTTTCGTCTATCAAGTAGGTTGATATCGTTTGGCCGATGAAACCTAGCAGGAAATAAGTATAATATTCATAATAAAATTGCTTTGAAATTACAGATGATAGCAGCAGCAACGACGTACGTTGTTATAATGCTACAATTTTATACTTGATCAATTGCGACGTTTGTATATAGCATACGATTATGTATTACTCATTGAAATATTGATAATAAAATTTGAAAAAAGAAAAAAAATTGTGCAACAGTTAATTGAAGTGTATTTTGCATAATGCCACTATCGATTAGATAATAAAATGACGAATATTCCCTAATTATTAAGTTGTCATAAATTCAATACTCAATGCCGAAATAATCAATTTAAAAAATAGTGATTGAATGGTGGAAATGAATAATGTTGTAATAACTTAATGGTGACAAGAATATGAATTAACCATAAGGTAACAAAGTTCATTACAATAATAAAAGACCGAACAGGGGCTCGACAAACAACTACAAAGTACAGTCGATGATCAAACGCCAAGACGGCCATTTTTATCATTCATGGAGAAATGTTAACGATTCGAAAGCATTCTAAAGAAAGATCGCGTACTTTTCTCATGTTGTATTATTGGGGAAAATTTCTCGGAATAAACCCTTTAAATTTATCTCAAAACAATCAACTGAAATTTTCATACTTCAGTCTTTTCTACGCTTGTTTCCTTTGTGCGATTTATTGTTACATGTATTATCATTTTTTCAATGAACGATTAAACCTGTTGCTGCCTGATGAGACGCCGAGCTCCGTAATTGCCGATAGCTCAGAGATAATAAACGTTGGCCTCGAAATCTTGCTCACATGGTTAATAAACAGCTTCTACCAAAATCGGCTAAAACTGATCGTCAAAAATTTCGCCAAAGCCGAAAAGACCTCAAGAAAACTCGAAATTCCAGAGGATTACGAGAAACACTTTAAAAAGCTTGGATCTTATCTCATATTTGTCAATGGATCGTGGTCCTTATTGGTGATTTGGAATGATATTGAACTGTCACAATTTTCCACCTTCCGTATAATGCTATGGACCAGTTACAATTTACTACGAATACCACCTTTCAACTCTGTCACAACTGTCCTCTGGAGTATTAGCGTAATCAAACGAAAATTCCGGCGTCTCAATGAAAAAGTGCGTTTTTTGATGTTGCATGAATATGAGAAAAACTGTGTTCTCGAGGAGAACGTGTGTTCTGGATTGATAAGAAATTATAGGTAAATTACGGACACTCATTAATTGTACATTGCAGAAATATTTACTAATGATCCATTGAAATATTACTTTTTACATTGCAGCTACAAGCCTAGTATTCTCTCAGACAGAATCGACGTTATTTCTCAACAGCGTCGCGAGCTCATAGAATTGATTCATAGTATCAAGCGACATTTCGATCCTCTCCTTCTCTTGTGCATTATGGCACATGTGTCAAATGGGTTGGTCAATGCCTACTTAGCATATCGGTCAGTGAAGGACAATAAATCGATGACTACTAGTGATTGGGTTTTCACGTTTTCGTATGTTAGCTGGTTCTGTTTTCCTATATGCGCACTGCTTGTTATATCGAACATTTGTGGATCTACGATAAACGAGGTATTTTCTAGAATCACAGATGACATTTTTGTTATTTTCAATTTTATCTTATTTTTTCAAAAACATAAAATGAGTGAAAACACGAGAAAACCGTCTTCATTACTATGAGCGTCAAAACTTGTAGGCCAACGAAACAGGAAATGTTCTTCATAGTATGCTCAACAATTATGAAAATTTTCGTGATTCCAGAGAAGTCGCGGTAATGTTCTTGTTTTTCCTACTGCTCCAAAGGATTAGACGAAACGTTCAATTTTTTTTCGGTTTTCAGAAATTCAATATGTTTTCGTTCGATCTGCTACAAAATCCATTAAAAATCTCTCTGTTTGGCTTGGTCGATCTGAATCAGTAGATGGTTTACAAAGTAAGTTTGAACATTGCAAACGTTTCAACAGAGTAAAAAAGAACTCCACTTGTAATAGGATTTTAATTTGCAGGTCTTAATAATGGCAACTATGTATATTATAATAATGTTTCAATTTTATAATTAATAAAAGGTGTAAGATCAATAAAGTGATCGAATAACTGTATACCATTAATTTAATAAATTATAAGCGTCAATGATCTCTGCCATAATATCCACAATGTTGATGACGTGCGATTCTCAATAGCAGGAAATTAAAGACGCGACGATGACAAAAGATATATGTGAAAATAAATATAAATGTTAACAACGGTTACTAGAGATACGAGCTCGTAAAAACCTGTCCATTATCGTAATGGAAAGACCACAAATGGAATTTTCTACGCTGTAGATTGAGACGAGGAATCGTCGTTCTCACCTGAATAGACAATTGAATTCTCGCAGTTATGAAGAAATGACGAGGAACAAAATCCGTATAAAAACCCGATCGCGTACTCTGATCGCGTTGCATTACTGGGGAAAATTGATCGGTATCAATCCATTTATATTTACGAAAAGCAACGATCTCAAATTCTCGTATTACAGCATTTTATACGTGTTTATTCTGGTCGCTTGTCATTCATACATATTTTATAACTCGTGGGTTGAAAGACTGCGATACTTGATGCCGAGTGAAACACCGATCTCCGTAATCGTGGATTGCGGGGAAATGAGCATAATCTATCTCGGAACTGTGTTTACCTGGTTTACTCATTGCTTATTTAAAAATCGTCTCGTATCGATAATAAAAGCTTTCGAAAAGGCCGAAGAAACTTCGAAGAAACTCGATATACCAGAAAACTACGAGAAATATTTGAAAAAACTTTTTATTTATATTGTCATCTCAAATACAACACTGTTCTCGGCTATTGTGTATATCAATGTAATATTGACATATTTTCCGGATTATGAATTTGGCCAGTGGATATTATTTAATTTGCCACGTACGGTAACGGTTAGCTCAATGGCTCTATGTACTTGGTGTCTCCTTATAGTGAAAGATAAATTTCATCACCTGAATAAACGACTTTATTCATTGATGCAAAACTATCCCACCAAATTGCGGGGAAATGTTTATCACAGACGAGCCATAAATGCGTCGACGATCCGGAATTCAAGGTAAAGAAAATCTTGTCCACAAAATGACAAATCTCTCATTAACTCGATTTTAACTCTTAAAGTACACTTGTGATCAAGGTAGCTCAGCCAAAGTGGGAGCAAAAATTTAAGCGACTGGCCTTTTAAAAATTTGCAATTGTTTCAAGTATGTTGATGGTTTTTTCCGATATATTCACTATTCTGTCTCGGTAATACAAATTTTAAAAAGTTACTCAAATTTTGTGAAGCTTTAATATTCATCACTTTTAACTTGGCAACAGTTTAAATGTGCTGGGCTAGGCTGGACCCCATGTAACCTTTATGTTACTTCAGGGAAGTGTGTACTTTGGGGGTTAAAATTGTCAACATGATTATATTTTGATCAAATGCTTTTCTTTCCTTGTTAAACTATTCACAGCTATGATTCGACGCTATTTTCGGATAGAATAAGCATGATTTCACAGTCCCATCGTGAACTCAGAGACTTGACCCATCATATCGTGGAATATTTTTCTTTAGTTATCGTGCTTAACATAACAACGCAACTCACGAGTATAACTTTCGACATCTACGCGATTTATCGTTATATGAAGACCCACGAGCTAACCAGGCCAGTCGATTTTTTGTTTGTGAGTTCCTTTGTAGTCATTATGTCCATTTCGGTGATGAACCTCGCCATAGGATCTAACGTTTGCGGTTCTATGTCATACGAGGTATACCAACAACTTTCCTCGAAGAAATAAATAAATGTTAATTATTAAATAATACTATTAAAATATTTTGAGAAAACATGCAATTTTATATTTGCAGGCTAACAACACGGGAAACATTCTTCACTCGGTTCTCAACAACTGTGACAATTTTTTCGATACTCGAGAAGCCGCGGTGAGCATTTTTTCCCTCTCATCAGGATCGGCTAACGATAATCATTTTTTCCTTTTTAGGAATTGAATGTGCTTTCCTTGGACCTGCTGCAAAATAAGACACGGATATCGGTGTTCGGTTTATTTTATCTCAATCATTTTTTCATCTATGAGGTCGGTTGAAGACGTTTGGCCACTAAAATCTATCAGCAAATAAATATAACATTCATATTAAATTCCTTTTAAATTACAGACGATAGCAAAAGCAACAACGTACCTTGTGATAATGCTACAATTTTATAATTGATTAATTACATTATTTGTACACAACGTACGAGAGTGTATCACCCATTGGCATGTTGATGGTAAAATTAAAATGAATGATAAAATTATTTATTAATTAAGAAATTACCGTTCCTCTGAGATTCATTGTATGAAAAAAAATCGTAGTGACAATGTGGCTCTATATTTTTCCTGATTACTGTTCGTCGCAAGTTTAGCACTCTCGAGTGAAACGATTGAGTTAAAAATAGCGATTTAAGGGTATAAATGAATGGTCTTAAGAGTCCAAGGTCCATTATAATAATGAAAGAAGCAGAGGATGCTCAACCAACGATCACAAACTACAGTCGACGATCAGCTTAGAAACAACCCTTTTCATGAGTCATAAAGAAATGTCGAATAACCAAAAGCACATACACAAACAATCACGTATTTTTCTCACGTTGTATTATTGGAGAAAATTAATGAGTATCAATATATTTACGCTGACGGGAAGCAATGACGTCAAATACTCGTATTACAGTCTTCTTTACGTTTTTAATCCGATCGCTTGCCTTTCATACTTATTTTATAACTCGTGGATTGATTGCCGGACGAAACTCCGATCTCCGTAATTGTGGATTTCAGGGAAATAAGCAGTATCTACCTGGAAGCTGTGACAGTCTGGTTAACTAATTGTTTCTTCAAAAATCACCTCGTATCGATAATAAAAGCTTTCGAAAATGCCAAACAAATATCAAAGAAACTTGATTTACCGGAAAATTATGAGAAACATTTGAAAAAACTTGTCATTTATCTCGTATTCTCGAATACAGTATTTCTCACAAATACTGTTTTTATTCATGTGATATTGACGTATTTTTCGGATCATGATTTAGGCCAATGAATATTATTTAATTTGCCTGGTGCGGTATCGATTTGGTTCATGACTCTATTTATTTGGTGTCTCCTTATAGTGAAGCAATAATTTCGTCGCCTGAATAAACAACTTAATTCATTGATCGATAAATTCGTCCACGATTAGAAGTTCAAGGTAAAGAAAATATTATCTACAAATCACTATGTTCTTATTTACTCCTATTTAACCCTTAAAGTACACTTGAGGTCAAGAATATCTCATGCTAAGTGTGAGCCAAAATTCAAGCAACTGGTCTTTTGAAAATTGACAATTTATTTTAGTATGTTGATGTTTTTTTTCCGACATACTCACTGTTCTGTCTTGTTAAAGCATATTTTAAAAAGATATTGAAATTTTTTCAAGTTTTAATATTCATCACTTTTAACTTGGTAACAGTTTAAATATGCTCGGCTAGGTTGGACCCCATGTAGCCTTTATGTTACTGCAGGGAAATGTGAATTGAATGATTTTCTTTCATTTTTTCACGATTCACAGGCATGATTCTTCACTATTTTCGGACAGAATACGCTTAATTTCACAGTCCCATTGTGAATTCAGAGACTTGATCCATCGTATCGTGAAACATCTTGCTTTAATTATTGTGTTTCAAATAACAACGCAATTGACGATTTTAACTTTCGACGTCTACGCAATTTATCGTTATCTAAAGACACGATCTAACCAGGACAGTCGATTTTTTATTCGTAATTGCTTTTGTAGTCCCTATATCCATTTCGGTGACAATTCTCACTATAGAATCTGACGTTTGCAGTTCTACGTTGCAGGAGGTATTCTAGAAACATTCCCCGAAGGCATAAATAAAAAATGATTATTAAATAAAATTATTTGTTCATTTTAATTAATTGTACATCTTAATAATCGCAGGCTAATAACACTGGAAATATTCTTCACTCAATATTCAACAACCCAGATAATTTTTTTGATACTCTTTTCCTCTCATCAGCATCGGCTAACGACAATAATTTTTTTCTTATTAAAAATTAATAATACTTTCCTTGGACCTGCTGAAAAAAAGGCGCGGATGTCGGTGTTTGGTTTTCTTTGGTCTCGACCATTTTTTGATCTACGAAGTACGTCCAAATGGTTTGGCCAATTGATTGTGTCAGAAAATAAATATAATATTCATTGATAAATTGCTTTGAAATTACAGGTGATAGCAGCATCAACCACGTACCTTGTCTTAATGCTATAATTTGATAGTTAATTCATATCGTCATTTGTATATGACGCACAATAATGTATCTCCCATTAAATATTAATAATAAAATCAAAATAAAGAAGAAAGTTATCCATTGACTATCACTCCATCACGATTTATTACGTTATTGATTAATGAGTATATTTTCATGTTGCTATATTGATTCGACAATACAATGACAATTTTTCAATGATTTATTATCCATAATTAATTCAATAGACAATGGCGAAACGATTATGTTAAAAAATAGCGATTTAATGATAAATCAATATTTCAACAATTTCATTTGTATGAGTCTATGCGAAACCATCATGATGCATCAAGAGTCCATTATAGTAATGAAAGAGAGCGGGTACTTAATAACCAGTTATAAAGAATAGTCTATGGTCCGCGTCGAGACAACAATTTTTATCACTCATGAAAAAATGTCGACAATTCGAAAGTATATTAACGAAAGATCACGTACTTTCCTCACGTTGTATTATTGGGGAAAATTTCTTGGTATAAACCCTTTATATTTATCTCCAAATAACGAATTGGAATTTTCGTACTTGAGTATTTTTTACGCTTCTTTCCTTTGCTTGACTTATTGTTATGCATATTATCGTATTTGCAATGAACGACTAAATATCCTACTACCAGATGAGACACCGGTGTCGGTAATCGCCGAATGGACTGAGATAATAAACGTTGGTCTCCAGATCTTGTTCACGTGGTTGATTAACGGATTTTTTCAAAATCGCCTGAAACTCATCATCAAGAGTTTCGCCAAAGCCGAAGAGACATCAAGAAAGCTCGACGTTCCAGAAAATTACGAAAAGCATTTTAAAAACCTTGGCTCTTATCTACTATTTGTCAATGGATGTTGGTTCGTGTTGATCATTGTGAACGATGTTGGACTCTCCCGTTTTCCCGCTTTCAGTTTGTCGTTATGGACCTCTTATAATTTATTACGAATACCATCTTTCAACACTGTTACAACTTTTCTCTGGTGTATTATCATAATCAAACGCAAATTCCATCGTCTTAATGAAAAAGTGCGTTTTTTGATGTTGCACTATCATGAAAAATCTTCTGCTCTCGAGGAGAACGTGTGTTCTGGATTGATAAAAAAGTCCAGGTAAATTACGGACACTCACTAATTGTACTTTTGGAAAAGGTTCACTAATTTTCTATTGTATTGCAATTTTTATTGTTGCAGATACAATCCTGGTGTTCTTTCAGACACGATCGACATCATCGCTCAACAACGTCGAGACCTTATAGAAGTGATAAATATAGTCAAGCGACATTTCGACCTTCTCATTCTTTTATGTATTATGGCTCATATGCCAACCTGTTTAGTCAACCTCTATTTAGCGTATAAGTCACTAAAGGAAGATGAGCCCATGACTGGTAGCGATTGGTTTTACACATGTTCTTACATTTGCTGGTTCTTTTTTCCGATATTCACCTTGCTTGCGATATCCAATGTTTGTGGATCTACTATAAATGAGGTATTATCAAAAATAAAAGGTCACGTTCTACAAACTATTACCTACAGTTATTTTCGTTTGCATCTAATTTTGATGGACCAAAAATGATTCGTAACACGTAAAAAATGAGTCTTTATCATTATGAGTATTGATAATTGTAGGCTAATGAAACAGGAAATATTCTTCATGCGATGCTGAATAATTATGGAAATTTCGATGATTCCAGAGAAGTCGCGGTAATGTTATTATTTTTCTCATTGTTCCAAAAAATTGCCAGAACTTTGTACTTTTGTTCAATTTTTAGAAATTCAACATTTTCTCACTCGAACTGCTACAAAATCCATTGAAAATGTCTCTGTTTGGGTTGGTCAATCTAAATCATTGGATGGTTTACAAAGTAGGTTTGAAAGTATGGACATCAAACTTATTGAAACGTTGAAGAAAATTCAAATTGTAATGGGATTTTGTTTTGCAGGTTTTAGCGACGGCGACTACGTATTTCGTAATAATGCTTCAATTTTACAATTAATAACATGTATGCGGTCGATTACGCTGAGGAATGACTGGGCGCCACTAATATAATGGATTACGAGCATTGTTGATGCCTATGATAATATCCACGGTGGTTGAATTATTGCGATTATTATGTTGCTCTGCGTAGCGTCCACAAAATGAGTTGAATATAGTGAAATTGAAGAGGACCCTCGAGTGCATTATGTTATTTCATTTATTTTGATAAATGTCTGTCATTTAGGTAACAAGTGTAGTATGAGTGAGAAACATCGTCTTGTTGGTACCGTGGTTAATAGGAATAGTTCTTTTAAATACGCGTGATCGAATCAACCGCGTGTTCACCTACTTTCAGTCAATTCAAATTCATCATCAACAAATACCGTTTAAACATTCGCTCATTCAATGGCAACAAAACGAAAATATTTTTGTCCACTGCCAAAAGGCGTTTACGTTTGGTGGAAAATAATCGGTTTGTGTCCTTTCATTTTCGTTGAGGACGAAATAATACACTTCAGTGGAATAAGATGTGCATATACAATGATTTTGATAATCGCTTATGTTATTTTATACTGCAGAGCAATTTTGAATCGTATAGATTACATGTTACCGCGAGAAACTTTGATGACTGTGATTGCCGACTTTTTTGGATTATCGATAGAATGTCTGATGGTAATATCGTCATGGTTGTACATAACTCTTCGACAAAGCGAATTGAAAAAAATCTTGAAAATGTTTGCCAATCTTAGTGCGACCTTAGAATTAATTGGAATCAGCCAAAGTGGTAACAAATTATTAAGACGTCTTATGATCCACGTGATTACTACTAATGCCATTTGGATCGGTATATTCTGTTTCGATCATGCGATACTCATTAACAACAAATTGTTTAGATATGATGTTTGGGTGCCTTTTAATTTTCCTCGTATAGTTAGTCACAATGTAGTTATTATGTTCCTTAATTCATTATTGATTGTCAAGAAATTTTTTTATCTTTTGAATCAAAAAATTCATACATTGCCGGATGCTTTGACCTTGAAACCGATTTTACTTCGGAGATGTTTACAATCTTCGAAACACTGCGGGTCAGTAATGTTGAAATAAAAACTCGTTTACAACGAGCTATTTTGATATCTCACATGTTTAAGATTTTCAAAAATAATATCATCTTGAAATTTGATTACAGCCTCGAGTCCCATGTTATGCCAGGTCCATTGGAAGTCTGTGGCCAGATCCATTCCGATCTCGTGACATTCACGAAAATAATAGTCAAATTTTTCTCTCTCTCGATTTTACTCGTTCTTCTTGTACACCTTGTTCAAATGGCCTCGGATCTTTACATGCTATGCATGATGATGAGAGTTCAAAGATTTTGGACAGAAACGGAGACGATGGCGTTTGGAATACTGATTTCTTGGTTCATTATTCATTTTAGTCAAACTGTGGCTCTCTTGGGTATTCCTGATTCTACAGTTAACGAGGTTTTTATCACAAATCCATGAAAAATCGAGGAATCGAAAAAATTTTACAATTAAATATTCAATTAATTTTAATCATTCGATTTGAAATGTCATTCTAAATTCCAATACGAAACAATGAGATTTTATAAGATATGTAATCAATTTGACGTTCAACAGGCAAATCGGGCTGGAAAAATGCTGCACAGAATGCTAGCGTGTGACGATACTCAAAAATACATAGACACGGTAATTTTTACAATTATGCCTATAATTTATAAATAAAGGTCGATTTCAATAATATTTTTTAAGTACACATAACTGCTACTCACAATTTTTCCTAGACACAGAACTTATTGTATATTAGTTGAAAATAATATTTGAAAGAAAAATTAAAAAATTTCTCATCTTATTCAATGTTTCCCCAGGGTCAGATTCTCTCGCTTCGTTTACTGCAAAGACGTTTGACTATATCGTTGTGGGGTTTGTTTCAAATGAGGCTCTCGATAGTGCATACGGTAAAATTTAAATAAAATAGTGAACCTAAACCCACGATTCTTAGACAACAATAAAAATGTACATTTTCATTCACATTAGATCATTGGTACAGTGGGCACTTATCTAACGGTAATGATGCAGCTCGATGGTCAGGATCTTCATGAGAAGATGTTGAACGAAACAATAGTTCAATCTCTACGAACCTAGGACATCGATTAAACTTCGAAGTTCAACGAGTACTGCAACTTAATCGTTTCAATTATACAACAATTAAGGGGACCGTATGGTCTAGAGCACGAAAATTTCACCTATTTTCACGATTTTTTTTTTGCCATAAAAAATTTAAAAATCGATGTTTTAACTTTTCGGGTTTATTACTACCTTTATTAAGTATACAAAAAAATTTTTTTTTAATTTTAAAAACAGTGTTTATTATCATATAATTGGCATTGAAGACGACCCTCTCGAAAAATCCGACCCGGACGGTGAAGATCGATCCGAGACTTCTACTCATCTGAAACACAAAATTCAAGAAGATTCTTAATCAGAAAGAGTGCAGTTATGGTCGGGACTAGAACAAATCGAAAAAATTAAAAATTGACAAAATGGCGCGCTTTTGAAAAAAAATTCGTAAAATCGGGTTTTTTTTTCACTAGTTTTTTAGTATAAACAATAAGAAATTATTTAAATAAAATTATGATTGTAGTTCCGACGATAGCCATACATGTTGTGAACAACATATCCAAATTTCAAGTGATTCGGTTGAATAGTTTTTTTGTTTTCACCTGCGCAGTGCCGAAAAAAGTCGTTTCGAGATAAATGAGTTTAAAGTTTGAGGTACAGATATTTTCAAAAATTGAGCAAATTTTGAATACTTACAGTTAATCCGCGATTCCGGCACCATATAGGATTCCTTCGGAACGTTCATAATTCAAGATTTCCTCACTCCTTTCATTTCTTCGAGCTGTCCGAGCCTCTTTGGAGTTGTCCGTGCTCCTACGGTTGGCGCTCGATACTCGCAGCTCGTCTCGGTTTTGCGCTAGTTGCTCCGCTTGTGGCCCGATTGTTATGCCCATGGTCTCCATTATTTTCAATAGGGATGCAAATCCTTCATTGAATATGCAAGCGGAAATGTGAGTGGCAATATCAATGATTTTTTTTCCGGCAAACAGATGTTTCGGCGCAAGGTGCCACACGCAAGCATTGAAACTTTCGTTATTGTTCTGCGTATTACTGCCAATACACCTTTCCAATAAAGTCTCTGCTGTCAATTCTTCATAAATTGGTTTTAATATCTCTTGTGCTTCATCGCACAGAGCAGGTGGGTGCTCGTAGGTGTCTAAAGTACCTGCAGCCTCACTTTGACGCCACTTGCACCACGATTCGGAACCTGGAGGACAGTACGAGTGTTGCGGATTTTCATCTGTTGAAATTTTGTGATAATATGCTGCCCATATTTCACTTCTCATCCCTTCAGTCGAATCTGAATTACGTCTAATTGCTAGACCGTAATAAGTTGACAGCTCTTGCAATAATTTATTCGTCAATTGTTGACGCTTCGGTGTTTTATTTATCGATTTCCGCTGTGTCTTTTTTCCCTCTTCTTTTTCTGTCAATTTCTTTGTTGCTTTCTTTATTTGTGCATGTTTTTTTTTCGCATCAACAGCACGTTTGTACAAACGTTTTTTAACATGCAAAACACATTCTTTTTTGCAAACTAAAAAATCATCCCCGTAAGGCTTTGTGTCCAATAAGGCTTTGAACGTTTTCGTGTCGCCGTCTCCGATATAGTTCGCGTATTTTACGTTGTACAACTCTTCCGATCTCTTGAACATTTCCACGATGCCGTCTACCTCCATTTTGCCAGCACTTTCGGTATGATTTGCGTCACAGTGATCTTCATGCTCTCGATACCACGCTTCATATTCAATCGTATCCTCTTGGCCTTTCCATTGAGAGCAGGCTTGACATATACTGCATTTGACGACAACATCTAAAATTTTATTACTGTATTTCCCTATTAACGAGGCAATACCGAGAAGCGATGAGAATCCACGTTTCGCCCACGATCCATCACCAGACACAGAAAGTTCATCCGCGGGACGCCCAGCTTTTACATTCAACTCGACTTCTTCTTTCAATGCTCTTTGGAAAACGATTTTCGCGACGGCTTCAGCTGCAATTTTTATATTGTCCACGATGCCGTAATATGTACTCTTACAAATTCCTTGTCCAAGATCCATGAGACCGCAGAAATTTTTCAAGCCTTCAAATCCTACTCCAAGCATTCTCAGGGCGAGAACAAGTCGACGGTTGATTTCAAATGCCTTATCAATTAACGGCGAAGACAAAATAAAAGTTTCTTTACACTCACACTTCACAGAGAGTTTGAATCCTAGACCACGTTGTCCGTTTTTGCTAAAAGTGACCGCACCGTTACAATCTTTACACTTCAACAACTGTTGCAACGTTAAAAATATCATGCTGAATTCGATGATGCAATAATTGAAAGTAGGATTAACGTTTACTTCCAATTCCTCATTGCCTTTTAATTTTTTCGCAGACGTGCTCGTAAAATCAGTAGTATTTTCGATAGTGAATCGATTGCCCTTGAAATATCTTTTGCGACCTACAGAAGATGGTCGTATAGAACAGTCACGGCCTTGCTTTCTATCCATATTTTCTGATATTTTATTTCAAAATTTTCGATGTTCGTTCGTCAAAACGTAACGTTGTACTGATCAAGTCAGGGGAAAGCGAAATGACCGTTTCCCTCACAAATGTTCGACAATAGGTATATTTCGGGGAAGGGAAAAGTATATATAGGTATATAGTATGTACTATATACAGGTATATATTTTCGGAGAAGGATTGGGACAGCTGCTGCGCTCCGATTAGGTTACCGGTTAGCGCTAGACCCGTTAGGAGCGCGCGGACCGCTCTCTACCTGCGTTATGGGCTGTAGAAGCTGTAATATTGAGAATTTCCGCATGAAAATTTCACAGTATATTCTTGAGATACTATACTTTCGACATATCGAAAAAAAAAAAATCGATTTTTTCAAATTTCTAGACCATACGGTCCCCTTAATCATAATTAAATTAATATGTCAATTCTTATTCGAATATATGTTTGCAACATTGTAAACGATTAAATCGATCGTTCAAAAATGAGCATTCACTATGTATCAAAACATTGTAGACACATGATAAATATCCTGTCAGTATGTCCTTTTCATGTCCACATCAATTGTTTCACGTGCTCCTGACTACGATGACGTGGAAAATATTGTACATTTTCTGGAGAATAATCGGTGTTTGTCCTTTCAGTTTGAAAAATTGGAGAAAGATTCGCGTATCGTATTTCGGTGCTTGTCAATCGGTGATTGTTTCGTTAGTGTACTTTGTGTGTTACACACAAATCGCAGTATACAAAACAAACTTTTATTTAAAACACCAAACGACAATGAATAAAATAGCCGATGTAGTTGGACACACACTGGAATGTACGACGATGGTTACAATCTGGATATCATTTGGTATTCGTCAAAATCGATTACGTACGATACAGAAATCGTTCATCAGAGTAATGGAGACTTACAAATTACTTGGTATTCAAGAAACTCACAGTAACGTAATGAAAAAAGTTCAATACCAAGCGGCTATTGGAAACATCGTGTGGTTTCTCTTTTACATAGTTACCATAATTTATCCACCGAGGGAACTAAATTTCTACTTTTCGTTTTTCTTCTGTACTTGCCACTGTATACTTCCAAATTTCGTTATATTTTACTTAGGTGTCGTAACCCTCATACGCGATCAATTTCGATCTTTTAATTGCAAATTGCAAGAAACCATCGAATTGAATGCAGCGAAAATATCGATTGATCAATTGGAACGAAACGATAGATCGAAGATAACTGGGCAAGTAAAAAACCTTACGATGCAGCCTTAACGGGGTCATCCCATGTGACAGCTATTTTTTTTTGGCTTTTTTGGGCATTTTTTTTTATGAACCATTAAAACACAATATCTTTGAATTTTTACCACACATTTATTAACATTTTTACAGTCCCTCAGAATTTTATCAAACAAAAATAACAAGTTGAATCGACTTTATACCGTTCGGAAGACACTCATGCGTTGGTTGACGGCTGCCATGATTTCGGAGGTTTTGCTCATTTGAAATCAAAAAATCAAACGGCATTTTAATTTGTAGACCCGAGACTATCGCTGGAACTAGAGTAAAGTAAAAATATGGAAAATTGAATTTTTGGCACGGTTTTAAAAGTCGAAAAAAACGACGAAACTTGGAACTTAACATTTAAAACCGTGCCAAAAATTCAATTTTCGATATTTTTACTTTATTCTAGTTCCAGCGATAGCCTCAGGTCTATACATTAAAATGCCGTTTGATTTTTTGATTTTAGATGAGCAAAACCTCCGGAATCATGGCAGCCGTCAACCAACACATGAATGTCTTCCAAACGGTGTAAAGTTGATTCAGCTCATTATTTTTGTTTGATAAAATTCTGAGGGACTGTAAAAATGTTAATAAATGTGTGGTAAAAATTCAAAGATAGTGTGTTTTAATGGTGCATCAAAAAAAATTCCCAAAAAAAGTGAAAAACAATAGCTGTCACATGGGATGACCCCGTTAATTCTTTCTTTGCGCAATGTATTCCAATAAGACTTTCGGTTTTTCCACGTCTCGGTAAATTTTATCTGATGGTTAAAGGTCTGGAACCCAATACAACAACCGTCAGCAAAATGTACCTGAAGGTGGACCAACCTGCTCTAAGACTAATACATATTTATTTATTTATGATTTATTAATCAGTGTAACCAAAAACACCTTTGTATTATAGGATCGGACTTCTCGTCGAATCGGATCCTATTGCTGTACTCGGTCGAATCCATACAGAAATGGCGAACCTGGCGAGATCCATCATTGGTTTCTTATCACCTCCTTTGTATTTTGTACTCATGGTCCATTTGGTTCAATTGTCATCGATTATCTACAGTTTGACTCACGCTGTAGTAACCAAGATATTCTGGACACAAAAATATTGGGCAGGCTATATGGTACTTTTCATATGGTTTTTTATTCACATGTTTGGATTGATTGCTGAGATCGGCATCGCTGATTCTGCCACCAAAGAGGTCTCGTTTTATATTTTATTATATTATCAAATGAAAATACATACATTTTTTTCCTTAATTTCATTTACAAATACGTACGAATATACAAATTTATCTGTTTTATTCCTGACAGGCAAACAAAGCTGGGCATATTCTTCACGGAGCACTAATTTTAAAACCATCCAGAAAACGCTTCGATTCGGTAATTATCCTTTTCGTATGTTAACGATGAAGAAAAAAGAACATTGTTTTTATGGGAATTTGTAAACTAAGAGCGTTCTTTGACAGGTCATGATTTGGTCTCTGCAATTGCTCCAAGAACCTTTGGCCATGAATCTCTTTAATATAATTCAGCTGGAATATTCTGTAATTTATAGGGCAAGTTCACGATAGTACACCTATACGTACCTGTAGATATCGTTTGCGATTCACAAATTGACGGTTTATGGAAGATGCACAAAAACGAATTTTTTTTTTTCAGATTGTTAGTCTAACCATTGCTTACAGTACTCTGTTGATCCAAATGGACGATTAGCAAAGTTAGAAGGACAATGGTTAGCATTCGCCTCTTTATTGATTGAATATTATTATAAAACTTTTGTATTTTGATACATTAAAACTTCGTTTCAATATTTTCTGATTCAAGATTTTATAAAAAGGGTTTCATAAAAATGTACATTTTACTTTGTATAACTTATATTTTGTAGATGGTATATAACACAAGAGAAGAAGAAGAGCCCATCATTAATTTGATGGATTCGTAATGCTACGATGCACTCCAATATCAGCCACGTCAACTTGAACGTGATGATTGACAGATAATAAAAGAAACTGCATCAATTTAGTGTTTATGCGGGCGAAAGGTTGCCAGAAGTAAAAAGTATGATACCGCATCGTGAACTGAGCCAAGAATGTTCGTTTTTTCTTGAACCTGAATGAAAAACAATAAATAACAAAGGTGAAAAATGTTTAAAATCAATTAAAAAACAGTTTTATTCTCGAACAAATAGTAATATCGAAATAATGTTATCGTAAAACGCTCGAAATGATGGTGCGTACAATGACAACTTTAAAAAATAAAGATGGTCTCCGGTTACCAAAATGGGTTTACATATATTGGAAAATTCTCGGTATATGCCCTGTAGTTTTCTCCGAAAACAACATAATTATTTATACAAAAGGAGGATTACTCTACGCTGTGTTATTGACACTGACATATATATTTTTGTACTCTCGAGTCGTCGTAGCTCGTGTTTTTTTAGGCCAACCACACAAAACTTCGGCGACAGTAACTGCTGATTTTTTGGGAGTATCAATGGAATTTCTCACGATCATTACGTCTTGGTTGTTCTTCGCATTTCGACAAAACGAATTACGAAAAATCGTTGAAACGGTTAAATTGATTGACGCATCTCTGAAGATTTCTGGGATTGATCCAAATTCCGACAATTCTATTCGAAGATTAGAAATTTCTACGATTTTCATAAATTTATTTTGGTTGGTGCTCTACTGTTGCGATCATGTGTTCATTTATAATACTAAAACATTTCAATATGACGTCTGGCTTCCTTTCAATATTCCACGAATCGTTAGCCACAATATAGTCGTTATGTTCGCGAATTCTCTCTTAACAATAAAAAACATCTTTTATCTCGTGAATAATAGTATCAATAATTTACCGTGTGATATTACGTTCGAGCTGAGGTCTCTCCAGAGGCTTCAAAAACTCACGAACTCTCAAGCAAAACCTGGTTCACTGGAAATGTACGGTCAAATTCATTCGGATCTTGTGAATCTTACAAAAAAAATTGTGCATTTCTTCAGTTTCTGCATTATTCTGGCAATTCTTGGCCACTTATATTTAATGGCTTCAGACCTCTACATGATTTGCATGATAGTCAAAGATAAAGATATTTGGAGCTCCGAGGAATGCATACCATTTTTACTCATCAGTTCTTGGCTTGCTTTTCACGTGGTCGAGACCGTGGTAATCGTGGCCATTTCTGACTCAACTGTCAACGAGGTGCTTATCGTTGATTAACAATGATCGTCCAAATTCAACCAGCATAATAATTCATTGGAATTTTAAAATTCAAGTATTTTTGTACCATAAAATTTGATTACCGACTTCAAAAATAGATTTGCCCCTGATAAACATTTTGCTTTTATTTTTGAATATGAACATTTCTGCAAAATCTCATGTATTTTATGTTGAACAGGCTAATCGAGCTGGAAAAGTCCTGCATCAAATTCTTATAAGCACAAACATGGAAAATTACGCATGCACGGTAATTTTTTACATAAAAATCTGCTTACAAAATTAAAACTGAAAGGGCAGTCGAAAATACGAATTAAGAAAGTAAAGAAAATTATTTGTAATTTTTGCGTATTCTTGTTTTCATTCTATAATAATCTGCTTGAATCTGCGGCCTTTCAAAGTCAGTAATTTTAACTTCAAAATTAACTTTATTGAGTTTTACTTTGTTTTTATCTGTATCGTTTCAGGGACAACTTCTATCTCTTCGTTTGCTGCACAGACATTTGACTATTTCATTATGGGGTTTGCTTCGAATGAAACTCTCGACGATGCACACGGTATCTATTAAATAATTATAATTTCAATAAGCGTTTAAAATAAAGCCCGTCGTAATATTCGGCTTTGTATATTTTAATTTCAATAATTGTTTTTTTTCATTAACTAGATTCTTGGTACGGTGATAATTTACATAACGATTATGATACAGTTCGACGGTCAAAATATTCATTAAATGAAGTGAAACGAATTCAGTGTTGAAGTAACGAATACCTCGCAGCAAATTGGAAAGTCTCTTTGAACTGCTAGCAGGTATCTGCAATTGATGATAGGAATAATCATTCAACAATTTATCATTTTTTTCCATGACTAATAAATACAAAAAAGTTTTGATCATTGGAAAATCGGTGTGGAGCATTCACCATTCAACCTCCTAATTAAAAAAACATGGTTTATAAGCTTTCACTTCTAATCGATAAAAATGTTGTGTTTGTAAATATATTTTGATTCAAAATGTTGTAAAAAGGATTTTATAGAAACGCCGTACGTGACTTTTATTTTGTAAATAGTGTACAGCTTACGCGAATTATGGCCCATCTTTAATTTGATGGATTGGTACCGCTACGATGACTTAAAGATATTGAACGTGTCAACTTCAACGCGATGAAAGAAAAATATTGAAGGAAAGCGTTTGTGTAAAACGTTTGTGTAAAACGTGTAAGATGGTATCGCGAAGTGAACCAAGAATGTTCGTTTTCTCTTGTACCTTGATGAAAAATATTAAATCACTAAGACTCAAAAAATAAAACAATCAATTGAAAAACAGGTGTACTTTTGAAAAAATCGCTACGTTGAAATTGTAGTATCATAGAACGTTCGAAATGATGGTATATTCAAAGGCAACGTTAAAAGACAAAAATGGCTTCAAACTGCCAAAATGGGTTTACATATTTTGGAAAATTATCGGTTTGTGTCCGATAGTTTTCGTCGAAAAAGACATCATTATTTACAATAAAGGAGGATTATTCTACGCTGTGTTATCGACGCTAACATTTATATTTTTTTACTGTCGAGTTGTCGCAGCCCGTATTTATTTACGGGAGCCTCGTGAAACTTCGATAACAGTAATAGCCGATTTTTTAGGGGTATCGTTTCAATTTTTCATGATCATAACATCTTGGTTGTTCATCGCAATTCGCCAAAACGAATTACGAGCATTCATCGAAACGTTCAAATTAATTGACGAATCTGTGAATATTTTTGGGATTGATCAATATTGTCACGATGTTATTCGAAAATTGAAGATTTCTGTGATTTTCGTTAATATTATTTGGTTGATTCTTTTCTGCTGCGATCATTTATTTCTTTACAACAATGTTATACTTCAATATGAAGTCTGGATTCCTTTCAATGCTCTACGAGTCATTAGCCACAATGTCGTCGTTATATTTGCGAATTCTCTCTTAATAATGAAGAACATTTTTTATCTCTTGAATAAAAGAATTAGTGACCTACCCAGCAATGCTACGTTCAAATTGAAATTTCCTCAAAGATTTCGAAAACATTCGGAACATACGAGGTTAGTTGTATTATAAGAGCATACAAGGTAAGTTCACGGTGATTGGTAAATTTTCCCACATTAGATTATAATCGAATCAATATATAATTATAGCCTCGAGTCTTACACCAAACCGAATCCACTGCAAATGTATGGTCAAATACATTCGGATCTGGTGGTACTTACGAAAAAGATAGTACAGTTCTTCAGTCCGTGCATTATTCTGGCAATTCTCAGCCACCTTATTTCAATGGCTTCAGACTTCTACATTATTTGCATTATTCTGTCAAATAAAGACTTCTGGAAATCGAAAGATTATCTATCATTTGTACTAATGTGTTCTTGGTTTACTTTTCACGCTGTCGAGACTGTGGTACTTATGAGCATTTCCGACTCAACTGCCAACGAGGTGCTTATTGTTCAATTACAAAAAACGAAAAGTAATCAATAATTGTTCATCATAATAATGTATACAAATTTTTAATTCGAATGTTTTTGCACTATAAAATTTGACTACAAATTTAAAAACTGAATTTCACTCTAATAAACTATTTGCGTCTATTTTTGAATCTTGAAATTTCGGCAAAATTTCGTTTCTTTTATGTTAAACAGGCCAATCGAGCTGGAATAGTCTTGCATCAGATGCTCACATGTGCAAGTGTGGAAAATTTCGTAGACACGGTAATTTATCATATCAGAATGTACTAACATAATTATAATTATAAGAACGGTTTAAAATATGAATTCAGAAAGCGAAGGTTATTTTTACACTTTTTATAGGATCTTATCACATTTCGTAATGGTTTCATTTTTTATCTGGTGTCATTCGAACTTTTTCATTTTTATCTTTTTACAGGGACAACTTCTGTCTCTTGGTTTACTGCACGGACATTTGAATATTTCACTATGGGGTTTACTTCAAATGAGACTCTCAGTCGTGCACATAGTAATTGTTAATTAATATTATAATCTTAAATAATATTAAGAATAATTTTGTTCGTAATATTCGAGCTTTGTCCATTTAATTTTGATCACTTGTTATATTTGTGATAATAATTAATCAAATGTTTTTATCAATTAGATTCTTGGCACGGTCGTAACTTACATAACGATTATGATGCAATTTGATGGCCTAAATCTTCAGGCGACGGCGTAGAACGAACTAATTGTTTAAGAGACGAACAATTCAGAGCCGATTGGGAAGACTCCCAGCACTGCGAGGTCGGCCATTCATTGTAGAAATAATTATTCAACGATCAATCATTTGTTTCTATATCTTCGTTGTATTTGATCGCATCACGATATTTCCAGTATTATAAACGATTAAATATTCCATTCTAAGACAATGAATCGATTACTTATCGAAACATTTTACATTCTCGATAAATGAATTCCCCTTCCTAAAAACTTAACTCATTTATCCTTTAACTGTCTCGTTGGCTCGTAACAAAGTACTGAAAACGTTTCGTCCTGACTGTTGCTATGTTAACTACAAAAATTGTGTTCTTTTTGTGGAAAATCATAGGTCTGTGCCCTTACGGTGTGAGCGCAAAACGAATAGTTCGTTTCTCTTACATCGGTCTTTTTTATTCGATCGGCCTCTCCTTTGCGTACAGCATTTGTTTCGTTAGAGCTATGATCAGAAGTACCAGTTATTACGGAATGGATCATAGCCCAATGTCAAAAATATCTGAGCTAGTCGCCAATACATTCGAATGCTGTATGGTCGTTATAACTTGGTTGACTTTTGCATTTTCTCAGCATCGATTTCGCAATATACAAAAATCTTATCGAAAAATCATAACGTCCTGCGCAAAACTTGGAATCAACGAAGTTCCTGTCCACGCGATAAAAAGAATCAGCAAACTAGCCGTTATTTTCAACTCTATCTGGTCGCTTTGTTTTATTCTTGGCAATTTGAGTCTACCTAATGATATCGACATTGTTATTTGGATACCCTTCAATTTGGGCCATATCGTTTTTCCTAATTTTATCTTTTTATACATTGGCATTATGAGTTCAATATACGATCTTTTTCGTTTGATAAACAAGAATCTTCGAGAAATTTCGGAATTTGATACAACAATCGCGACCATCAGAGAATCAATTGGATCCATACAATCAGGTGATCATGGGTAAGTAATACAAAATTCGTCCGTAATGTTTTAACTTTGTCCTTTAAAAATGCATTTAAAAAAATTCGGATTTTGATATAACAATAGCGACCATCAGGGATCAATTGGGTCTAAACCATCAGGTGATCATGGGCAAGTGATAAAAAATTTAACCGAAATGTTGTAAATTTGTTCCTCAAGAAACATTTTAAAAAATTACAATGGTCCGGTCGAATCTTTTGAAGTGCATTTTTGAAGGACAACTATTTCGTTTTCAATGAACCTTCCATTCCATCCTCAAACCAAATCATGAACACTGAAATTTATATTTGAGTATACATATTGACGCACCTTAAAAAATTAATTACGTTAACCAACAGTGTAGCTGCTTCAACTTAATCACATATTTCAGAATTGAATCTTGCTTCACATCAGACCATTTAGCCACACTTGGCCGCGTTCATACAGAATTGATTGAACTTACCAGGTACATCATTGATTTGGTGTCACCTTCCTTATATGCGACAATCTGCATCCATTTGTTTCAAATGACAGCGGTCTTTTACGCCTTGTGTGTCGGTGTCAAAGAGGGCAGACTCTCGCAATTAGACTCGCTCGGATTTTACATCGCACTACAATTCTTATTTGGAACTCATGTCCTAAGTTTGATCGGTGAGGTTTCCGCTACAGAGGGCGTCACCAAAGAGGTTTTGATTGATTGTTCTATGTTCGAACATATAAAAAAAAATTCAAACCGGGATGAGAATGGGAATAGACCAAATTTTTCTAAAAACCGAATTTGATTTATTTCCAATAGGCTAACAATACCGGAAACATTCTCCATGAAGTTCTGACATCACAGCCAACGAAGCAAAACATCGAATCGGTAAAAATGCCATTTTTACATTTAAAAATCGAAAATAATTTTTCATTTGTATGTAAATTGAATGTTCAATTTCATAATTAATAGGCCACAATATGGTCGCTTCGGATGCTCCAGGACCCATTGAACATTAAGCTTTTTGGTGTACTTCCTATGAAGTCTTCTTTATTTTACACGGCAAGTTCCTAATAATTATTTTTGGCTTCCTCGAAATTATGTAAGCGAAATTTATTTCGTGTCCTAAACTAATATTATTTGTGTTAGATTGGCAGCAGCATCACTGGTTACGCGACAATAATGCTGCAATTAGATGACTTGGAACGTTCGAATAGAGTCGTTAATATTTAAGTACCAGAGACGAAAAACAAATAAAGTACAAAATCAAATTCCGATTACTTGAGCATCATGTACAAGGGACTTTAATAATCGAAACTTATTATTAATATTAGCAGCCATGTCCCGTCGAATTTTGTTTTAACAATGCAATTGTAACTAATAAAATGTTTATGTTTTTCATTTTATCACTTCATTAATAAGCACCCCGCGCCAAAAAAACTAGTCTCGCCGGGAGGGCTCGGCAAGCCATCTCGCAAGTGTCACTGAGAACGGTTTGCGGTACTTTTTAAATTCTTCCCGAGAGTCTCGCCGAGACTGTTTCCAAGATTTTCTACAAATTTTTACGAGAGTCTCGCCATGATTGTTTCCAATATTTTTAAAACTTTTTTTGGGAGTCTCGTCGAGACTGTTTCCAAGATCCCGCGCAAAAAAAAGTAATCTCGTCGAGATTCTTTCCAAGCCTTTTCTAAAGTCTTTTTCGACAATCTGGCCGAGATTCTTTGCGAGATTTCCCAAAACTTTTTTTTCTCTTTACATTGATTGATGGTGATAATGAATGACATTGGATGTGAAATTTTTTTTTTAATCATTTCAAGGCCTTAGGCAAAACAAAGTGCATTAGTTGCAACGTCTTTGATCTTTGGGAGCAGACCATAATCTGTAATTTGATCATATTGAGTCGAAATCCCGATGAGACTATATAGAAATCGGGCGGACTATCCGTGAACGCGAAAGAAGGCCACCTGTCGAGTAAAATTGGAAGCTCTACAAACTTCTGTTTTTTCGACCGGTAGGCGGCATCAAGCTGTTGTCGTTTGCATCTTCGTATAGCCTACAAGGTTCTTATATAGTCCAGTTAGAGTTTTATCTCGATATAAAAAATCGCGTCACTGATCGCGTTGTTTGATCTTATTCCGATCAATACCAACATTTTGTCTTGCCTGAAAGAATCGGATGTTTTTTCTATCTCTTAATCTTTAAACTGTGTATAGACTATGCAATATATCGCAGCGATTCCCAAAAAATCGCGCCATGAATCTCAGATAGATTTTGATATCTAAGACTCATGACTAGATAGAAAGTATCGCAAAGGGACTCGGCGAGAATATCGAAAAGAATTTAAGAGGATCTCGGTACGAGTCATGGCGAGACTGTCGAAAAAGCATTTGAAAAAGTCTTGGAAAGAGTCTCGGCGAGACTCGTTAATAATTCATAAAAATCTTGGAAAGAGTCTTGACGAGATTCGTTAATAATTCATGAGTCTTGGAAAGAGTCTCGGCGAGACTCTCGAAACTAATTCAAAAGAATCCCGGAAAACAGATAATGCGGGCCTCTCGGCGAGCGTCTCGGCGAGACTACTTTTTTTTGCGCGGGATCTTGAAAATAGTCTCGCGCGAGACTCTCAAAAAAAAGTTTCAAAAAATCTTGGAAACAGTCTCGGCGAGACTCCCAAAAAAAGTTTTAAAATATATTGGAGACAGTCTTGGTGAGACTCTCATAAAAATTTATAGAAAATTTTGGAAACAGTCACGGCGAGACTCTCGGGAAAAATTTTAAAAAGTACCGCAAACCGTTCTCGGCGAGGCTCTTGCGAGACGGCTTGATGCCGAAACTCCCGGCGAGACGCCCCGACAAGACTGATTTTTTTTGCGCGGGACTGTACATTCTGTAAGGCAATCAATCATTTTATCAATTCTTATCACATCTGTTCAATCACCTAATTTATATATTTTTATATGCATCATTTATAGATCAAATGGGTGAACAAGCTATTGCATGCAAGTTTAATATCATTTCAATACATTTGCTAAGCGCTCTATCGACTCATTTCCATTAATAGAATGGAATAAAAATGGGAGAAGCTCGCATTACGAAAATCGTTTATGTAGTTCAAAGTGGCGCATATGTTATGAGTGACGGGACTCAATATTAAAAACTCTGCAATGATAATGCCTTAAATGATTTCAAACAAATAGCGACATTCTATTAAAGTTTTTTAAATGACACCATCATTAATATCGATACATTAAAGAGAGTGTGGGACTCCTTTCCAAATGATTGTATCGAAGATTCTGTACGTTTTTTGGAAACTAATCGGCTTGTGTCTTTCGAATTAAGTAAAAATGGAAAAATACGTTGTTCTTACGGTGGTGCATTCTACTCAATAGCATTGACATCTGTCTATTCTGTTTGTTATATAAAAGCGATGGAAAATCGTCTTCCATTCTCGAAGCCTCGAAAAACTACGATGTCCCTCATAGCGGATATTTTGGCAAAGAGTTCAGAAACTTCAATAGTCATTGTGACCTGGGTATCCTTCGATTTTCGTCAAAATGGGTTCCGAAGTTTACAAAAATCTTTTAACAAGTTTTCTGCAACTTGCATGATTTTTGGAATTCGTGATATTCCTTGTAACCTCATCAGAAATTGGATAATTCTAGCAGTCATTCATAATAGTGCATAGAGCGGCATAGTATTTTCTGGATCTTATCAACACTCGAAGAAACCAACTTATAAACGCTTGATGTGGATGCCATTCTATTTTGGACTATTTTTTTATCCCAACATTATGATTATTTTTTCAAATGCTATGCGCCTTATTCGGAACCGGTTTCAATCATTGAATGACGCAATTGGTGATCTTTCTCGAATCAACTCAAGGAGGCAGATCGTTCGTGAAAAGAAGCAGCAAAGTAGCTCAGGGCAAGTGCAAACAATGTCATTTGTTTCCAATTGTAAATTCGTCCATTTTTTATAAATTAATCAACGTTACTTTTTGGCTAATTCTTTCATTCTTTCAGGATTAAATTACTCAGTAAATCAGGTTCCTTAAGCAATTACATTCAGCTACGGTCCGAGTTTGTGCAACTGACAACATCAGTTGTCGAATTTTTTTCAATCTTGCTTTATCTCACAATGGCAGCTTACGTATTAGAAATAGCATCGAACTTCTACGATATTTCTCTTAACATTAAATATGATAAATTCTGGTCGAATGAGAACAATGTTTATTTTTCGACGCTGATCGTTTGGCAGATTTTTCATATAATTGGATTAATCACCTTATTCGCCATACCGGATTCCACTGGACAGGAGGGTCTCTCTGAAGTATTAAAACTCGTGGTGGATTTGTTCTGCTCAACATATATTTTCTGATATTTTATTTACACGCCAACCGAACGGGAAACATTCTTCATGAATTCTTAACTTCACATACATCTCCAAGGCATGTTCGTGAAGTGAGAATCTGTTTTCAAAAGTTTCATCACACGCCATAGTTTCAAAGACGTATTGCACCTCAATCAATTAAAGGGAATGAAAGATAAATTATTTCTGTACAGAAAATGATGGAATCGCTTGGATTGTTTCAAAGGCCTTTAATCATTCAACTGTTCGGTGTATTCAACACAAAAGTCTCGACAATTTACACGGCGAGTTCCATTTAATATTTATGAGGAGCTTTTTAGCTGATTATTGTAATCGTAAAGTTAAGCTTTCTATTTTTATATTAATTGTTTAGTAATCATTAAAAAGCAATATTCCATTTAATAAAATTTTATACATTCATATCAGCAGCTTTATCATTACAGCCGTTACGATAATGATGCAACTGGATGATCAAGACAGTGAAACAAGACATTATCCACTAAAACGTCTAATCGATAGATGATCATCGTGTTTGATTTCATACATTTCATACATTCTAATTTGAGTAAATAAACATTTATTAGATTGTAAAACAACTGATTCCACCGAAATACTTTGAGTGAACTTTATACTTTTGTCTTTGTGGCATAAATTGACAGTTAGATGGATCTTGAGTATATTCCAAGCAAAGAAAAATTTATTTCGTCCGAAGATTAATTATAAGAAGCCTTACAGCGGGGCTTCTATGAAACTTTGATATTTTCGAGGTGATTTAACTGCAAAATTAAATTTCAATTATTCAATGTACAAATAAATTTTTATTAATATTGTTCATGGTAATGAAAAAGGGTTTTTTCTGTTTCAACAATGCAATTATAACTAATAAAGTTTTCATGCTATATTTTGTCATTATCCCATCAATAATCATCGCACGTTCTACAAGGCAGTCCATCAATCCATCAATTTTTATCGCATCTGTTCAATCACATAATTCATATATTTTTATGTACATAGTTTACAAATCGAACTAGTAAACCAGTCGTCACATGCGGGTCTAATATCACTTTAATCCATTTGCTAAACGCTACTCCGACTCATTCGTGTTAATGGTGTAGAATAAAAATGACAGGAGTCAACATCAAGAAAATCGCTTCCGTAGTTCAAAGTGAAAAATATCTCATAAGTGAAGACAAAAGAAATAATTCTATACATAAATCCAAGATAATTGTGAAATTCTACTGAAGTTTTTTTTAAATGGTACTACCATAAAAATCAAAAAAGTGAAGAAAATTGTAGGATCACTTTCCAAATGATAATATCGAAGATTCTGTATATTTTTTTGAAAATAATTGGTCTGTGTCCTTTCGTAATAAGGAAGAATGGAAAAATCCGTTTTTCATACGGTGGTGTATTATATTCAATAGCATTGACTTCTGCCTACTTTGTTTGTTATATAAAAGCGATGAAAAATCGTCTCTTGTTTTCAAAACCTCGACAGACTACAATGTTTCTCATAGCGGACATTTTGGCGAAGAGTGCACAATTCTTGATGGCTATTGCGACCTGGTTGTCCTTTGGTTTTCGTCAAAATGGATTTCGAAGTTTACAAAAATCATTCAATGAGTTCTCCGAGGCTTGCATGATTTTAGGGATTCGCGATATTCCTCGTAATATCATTAAAAATGGGACAATTTTAGCGGTCATTTATAATGTTTTATGGGGCGGCGTATTAATTTGCGGACATCTTCAACACTCAAAGGCATCAACTTATAAATTCTTTATATGGATGCCATTCAATTTTGGACGAATTGTTTATCCCAATTTTATGATTATTTTTTTAATGGCTATGAGCCTTATTCGAGACCGTTTTCGATCGTTGAATGACGCAATTGGTGAACTTTCCCGAGTCAATTCGAGGAGGCAGATCGTCCGTGAAAAGAAGGATCAAAATAACGCAGGGCAAGTGTTATATGTTGTATTTGTTTAATTGTGAATGAGCCAATTGTTTAAAATTTTGATCAACGTTATCTTATACCAAATCAATTCTCTTTTTTCAGGATTAAATTGCTCGATGAATCAGATTCCTTAAACGCGTACATTCAGTTACGTTCCGAACTTGTGAAACTGACAACATCAATTGTAGAATTTTTTTCAGTCTCAGTTTATCTCACAATGGCGGCTTACATATTAGAAATAGCATCGGATCTCTACGATATTTCGCTCAACATCAAATACGAACAATTCTGGTGGGATAAAAATGGCGTTTATTTTTGGGCATTAAACGTTTGGCAGATATGTCACATAATCGGATTAATCGCTTTATTCACCATACCTGATTCCACCGGACAAGAGGTTTTTTCTCATGTTTTAAAGCTCGTGTGGATATACGTATTTTTTTTGCTCTATAGATATAGAGCAAAACAACATACATATGTGGTTTTTAATATTCACTGTACAGGCCAACCGAACTGGAAACGTTCTTCATGAATTTCTGATTTCACATTCATCTCGAAGACATATTCACCGAGTGAGAATTTTTATTGTTCATTTTATCGGACATCGTAGTTTTTAAGTCTTATTGCGCCTCTAACAATTCAGAGGAATGAAACATTAATTATGTACAGGCAACTATAGAATCGCTTGGATTGCTTCAAAGAACTTTGATCATTCAACTGTTTGGTGTACTCGACATAAAATCGTCAATGATTCATACGGCAAGTTCGATTCTTTATATGCGTGAAGAGCTTGTCAGCCTGGTTGCCAAATTTTATGTTACTCTTTTTATTTTCATATTAATGTTCTGTTAATTAAATATTATTTATACAGATTAGCAGCCTTATCATTACGTACATTACGATAATGATACAACTGGATGATCAAGGCAGTGAGCAAGACAGTATTCACTGATACATCTGATCTATAAATAAAAATCATCGTACGCTACTTCAAAAGTAAATACTTTAATACGATGTCACAATCTTTATGTAATGTATAAACTAAATGAAGTAAATAAACATTTATTAGATCGTAAAACAAATGATTTCACCGCGACACTGTGAGGAAATTTTAATCAATCATTTATCTGTATATGAGATAAATTAACAGTATAATGGATATTATGTAGGTTCGAATCAAAATGAAATTATTTGATGAATTAATCAGAGAAACATTAATTTCATCCGAAAATCAATAATCAAAAATTTACTCTTCCCAATAACACCCTCTCTCTTCCTGTACTTAATTCTTTGGTAAAAAAAAAAGAAACTTGATCTATTAGCATCAAGAATAATTCAAGATACATCCATATTTATCGGATAACAAAACTCGAAAAATTCATACCCGAAATAAATGTCAATTAAAACGAAGAGATTCAGGTTTATAGCGAATTTTACGTCGGTTATGTGTCAATTCTCGGAGAAACGAATTGATAAATTATTCTACGGAGCAGAAGTTTATAAATTACAATGTCGATTGATATACACTATATTTAACTCAGTTCAACTGGTTGACCGAGACACTTTCATTGATTGAACATTTTTCTTCTCCCTTCTACGACTCGGTTGTTAATAATAAAATTAATATACGCAAACATTTGTCACAATCGTAAAAGCGAGTGTGAACATAATTTAAATAGACTGAATGTCATGAATTTACTCGAATGCACTTATGACAATTTTCTATTTGTTCAAGTTCACGCCGCAACATGGTAATAAGAGCTAACGCACCCTCGCCCAAAGTAATTTTAATTTGGACCAAAGTATGTTCGAAGTGGCAGTTTAAGAAATAATTATTTTTGCAGGTTCTTGTAACTTCGGATGTTTGTGCTGAACAATTACGTTTTATATCAGAAATACATTACAATATGTGTGCAGTAGGAAAACGAATAAATCGTATCTTTGATTGGAACGTGGTAAGTTATGATGTTTTTTTCTAATTAGGAATAAAAAACTAATCAATAAATTAGTTGCTGGAAAAAATGATTTATAAATCGATTAGATATAGAATTTATATCATTACAGGTAATTAATGTGTTGGTCGCTTTTGTTATCTTAAGCACAACCTTGTATTACATTTTCTACGAAGTCCAAAGAACGGGAGAAACGGATATACCTCAAATTTTTGCTTACATTCACTGGGAATTGTACCATAGTGTTCCAATAGTAATTATTGTAATAATCTGCAATTTGACATCGCATCAGGTTAAAAGAAATTGCGATATTCGAAATTCCATTCACGGAGATCAATGCGAATTTCAATTCAATTTACAGAGTGTTTGTGCTGGAAAAATAATTCACGAGATTCGAGTGGAAAATATGGATTCAGAACTGTACCAGGCTTTCAAATCGTTTTCGCTGCAAGTGCATCATCAGAAACTTGAATTCACAGCCGCTGGTTTTTTCCCCGTTGATTCGTCGTTCTTTCAGACGGTATGAATGAATGTTTTTGCATAAAACAGCCTTGCAAATGTATAATTTTATTAAAAAGAAAAAAATCGTGTAAACAATTTGAAAATCATGCCTTTGAATAATTTTTAAATTTTATTTATGTACAGATGATTGGAAAAATTACTACTTATTTGATTATTCTAATACAATTTAACCCAAAGTTGGACTAATTTTCTGGGACCCAGGATTTATTGTGTATGGGACCCAGGACTATACAAGAGATCCTCTACGAATCCACCGCGTAGGTTTTTTTCTAAACTTGTTAATATGAAAATTACAACATTGGTTTATGAACATTTTTCTTAACCAATTAAACAATTGGCTGCAACAGTAAAACGATGAAACTCAGAAACAAAATCCATACCATTCGTAGAGGATCTCTTGAGAAACAAGATAAGACGTGGTGCATTAAAATCGATTGAAAAATACGGATTATTCTTTGAAAAATCACGATAAAAATATGACATTGTGGAATTTTGCATTTATCAGTTGAAGGTTTTGCAAATCTATTGTTTTTCATATTTTTTTTAGGTTAATAAAGCATGCTGTAATACAAATTACCCGTCAATTCATTTAATTAGTGCATTAAACTTTGCATAAATGTGTTTTGAAATGTTAGCATTCATTTGACTAATCTGCATCAGTTATTTTACCTTAATATTTGATCGAGCTGAATACATAAATTGTCGTCTATGAAAAGTATTGTTTACGGACAAAGGTATTTTACTCATGATAAATTTTCTACAAAGAATGTCAGAAGATTCCACAAGGGGATAATGATGTTTTCCATTCAAAAGACATTCGACGCAAAAGTAAAAACAAAAAAAAACAATATCAATCGAAACGTCTTATGCTTTGGAAATGAATACGTCGATGTGATGTAAAATTCTTTGAGTAATAAACATTCTAAATGAAGTAAATAAAAATTTATTAGAATGACAAAAAATGATTTCTACTATAAGCATCGTGAGTGAACTTCGGTAAATCATTTGCCTTCATCTAGAGTCGCGGTAACGTCTTGACGCCTAGTTCAGACAAACTGAAACTGTGATGGATCTTACGTATGTTCGAGGAGCAGAGAAATAAATTGATAAATTAATTAGAAAAAAATTGTTTCATTCGAGGATTAATTATTTCAAGTTCTTTTTTCCGAATAAGTTTCTCTTTTTATTCTTCACTCTTTCGTACGAAGTAGACGACTTCATCGGTCGGCATCGTGGTGAACAATAATTCGAGAAATATTAATTGAGATGCATTCCCATATTTTTTGTTCACGAAACTGGAAAAATTAGAATCCAAAGGAAATATGAATTTAAACGAAAAGGTCCAGCGATATAACAAACTTATTTATAAATCTGTAGAACGCGGTGAATAAAAAAAATATAAAGTAAAATAAAATAGGCAAAAAAGGGATCCGATCGATTTTCTTTTTATACGATTGAATTTATGACTAATAATCCATCACTATAATGACTATAGAAATAATAATAATTTTCCTTGTCCATCAGGAAAACGTAAAAATTCATCACGTACAATGGAAATTGAACTACATGAATTAATGCAATTAAGCTAATAGATCGAGCCGCTTTCTTCCATTGAAAATTATTTGTTCCCCATCTATGATCGTTTGTTGATATTAAAATTCAAATATTCAACGGCGAAGCCTCAATTTTTTTCCATTTGTTACTGCATCGAACAATATTTTTCGCAATCGTAAAAGCCAGTGCGATAATAATTTGATGTATGATGATAGTCATGAATTTATCCGAATGCACTCAGGATATTGTTGTATCAAACGAAAGCATACTTGCTTCGATTCTTTAATTTGTCGAAATCATAAAATAATTGGATGACAAGTCAGGAGAGATAACGATAAATTAGCAACCTACTAAAAAATGGACAAACATTTCTATAGCTAAATGTAATTCAACAATAAATATTAAATTATTAGAATGATTCTCTTACGAAAAAAAGATGAAAAAATCGCAAATTCGGGACTTCTACGATATTTTGGAGAGTGCAGCATGGCTATGGCGTATTTTCAAAGTATTTCCGATTGCAATCGAACACCCGATCGGCATTAAAAGATACAATGTAAATAATTTTGGGTGAAGGTTAATATGTAGAATAACCAAATTGTAAAACGGTTAATATTTCGAAATTTTAGTAATATAAATTATATAATTATATTACTAAATATAAATATAAATATAAATATAAATTTAATTATATATATATAATTATATATATAATTAAATATAAATATAAATATAAAAAAAAAATATAAATATAAATTATATAATTATAAAAGATAACATTTGATTAACGAAAAATAAGAAATTCGAAGTTTATATTTTCGATAGTATATTAAGTTGAACGCGTATTTGATGTAATATTTTTTCTTTGATCGCGCATTTATTCGAAAATATATATTCAGACTGTTTATACTTCAAATGCAGATAATATAGATTGTCCTAATGTAATAAGTTTATATTTTCTAGATTCGAAATGGAGAGCAGTTCTTTTATTGAGAGACTAAAATATATAGTATGAATAATTCGAAAGTGAATTTTTCGAATGACTAAAAATTAGAAGTACAGAATAGCGAACGTTGTGAAGCACGAAGAATGACAAGCAATACTTTACAGGCCCAGGGGCTCTCGCTATTTCGACTGTTCGATTTTCTGGTGTTTCGCTATTTTGACCACATTAATATTTTGTCTTTCATTAAACTATATTTGAAATTGTAAATATTCATAATATTGCCGATTTCGGTATTTGACGACTCGAATGCGTAATAGTCGAACTTTTATAAAATCGCTATTCCAGCCTTCGTCATTTGGGCTACGTTATATTTTCTTTTCGACGTAAATGTACTTCGAACTCTTTAATTTTTCATGTTTTTATTTTCAATACAAAGACTTAAACATAAAGAGTAGAATTAATATGTCTACATACTACTATTCTTCAATTTAAAAATTCGAAGTTTTAGCCGTTCGAAGTTTTAATCATTCGAAAATTTTACTCCCACCCATAATTTTCTCGCTATCTACAACTTGTTAATATTCAGAATATGCTTGCGGAATTTTTTATACGTATAACGATAAACTCCCATTTATACTTGAGTTCATTATTTTCTAGAAGCATTACAATCTCAATTGTACTCCTGAGGAGTTGTTATGTTTTGACCTAAACAGCGGACTTTTTCGAGTAACGTCGAATACGATCAATATGCAAGCGTTCGAGAATTTTTTGTGCACAGTTGCATCAATGCAAATTATTGACATTCAAATTATAATACGATAATGAGTGTTATTTACCAAACCTGACTATAACTTCTTTATCCGAATGGAAAACCTACAACGGGTAACTAATGACTCCCATCTGCTCTTCAGCATAAAATATTCCCCGCGTATGCAGCAACAAGGTTTAGTCATACACAATTCTCTTCATTTTTCAATAACGAAAAGTATGGTACATGTTAAAGTCGCACTCGGTGAACATTGAATAATGAAAACTCTATACAACGATAAAAAGTTTCGGAAAAATGCAAAATAGTATATCACGCAACGAGGAAGGAAAAGTAGGCTTTTTCGTACGTGGTTTGAATTTTCTACGTGGTTCGAGACGACCTTTTTCCCTTCCACGTTGCGTATTCGATTTTCACCATACTTCCGCGGAAAATTCGACTTCCGCAAGGCGGAAAATTGAACTTTCCGCGGAGATGTAGTAAGGAAAGTTATTTCATCATTCTTTATATTTTCGTCAATTTATTATAGTATTTTCGTCAAGATCAATTATCTCGAATTGCCTTTCGATTATAATTCTTTCTCTCTCTCTCTCTCTCTCTTATTCACCGTTCCATAACGAACGAGCAACTTGATCAGTCAGCGTCGTAGCAAACTAAAACTCAAGAAACACCCATTGAGACACATCCCTGTACTTGTTTGTTTACGAAAATCAACTAACAAAATTCACATCCGAAAAAAATACTAATAATAAAAAAAGCTAGAGATTCAGCTTCGCAACGAATTTACGTCGGTTATTTGTAAAGCAACAGAGCAACGAATTAAGAGAAATTATCTAACAGAGCGAAAATTCAGAATTTACGATATCAATTGGTACACCCTTTCTTTAAGGAGGGAAAGTCCTGTAAACGTACGTTTTTTAAAAGATTTTTTTATAAAGAAATGGAATAGCTTATTGAATTAACATAAAGCATATCTCAAAATATACAATGTAAGGTATATTGACAAATTTTTTTAGACCAAAATATTTCAAAATGGCGGCGCCATTTGGACGATTCCGCTCAGCAGGCTGTAAATTCTAAAATACTTTAGATATGAAAATATCCTTGTACCCACGTATTCTAAACACTTTAAGGATGCAAATTTGCAAATTATGTAAAAAAAACATCGAATTTTTCATCGTCATGAATGGTAACCTTCCCTTAATACAGTTCAACTGATCGACCATTTCACTTTTATTGATTGAATATTTTTCATCACTGTCTATGACTCAGTTGTTGATAATAAATAAAAGTAATATACGGAAACATTTATCACAATCGTAAAAGCGAGTATGAACATAATTTGAATAGACTGAAAGTCATGAATTTACCCGAATGCACTTCAGATAATTTTCTATTTGTTCAAGTTCACGCCACAACATCATACTACCAACATAATAGCATCAAGCTAAGTATCAAGAGTGGCAGAAACCTTTGGATCCAGCCACAAGAAAACACAGTTCTAAAACAGCTCAGTTTTGATAAAGTTTTCGGGGACCAAAAAAGTAAAACATGCAAAAAAAAAATCTGCAACTCCCGAAGAGTGATACACCGAGTTTGAAAGCACAAAATAATTGGATGGCGAGTCAGTGAGAGATAACAAAATATACGATCTACAATTTGTTTTTCTGCAATCCCAAATTAATTTAACATTTATAAGAATAAATCGATAAATTTTTTATTCCATGGAATGCAGATGAAAAATGGCGAATTCGTGACTTCTACGATATTCTAGAGAGTGTAGCATGGCTGTGGCGTTTTTTTGGAGTGTTTCCAATGACAGTTAAAGAACTGACGAGCAGCAAAAGATACAAATTAAACAAAATCTTTGCTATTTACAGTGTATTGATTTTTTCAGTACGCATAGCAAATTTTACATACGTTATGATAAAATTCGATGCGCATTTTGGGTTACTATTTTTGAAAACCATTAAAATCACCATTTTAACATTAGTTCAAGAACATTATTTTATTTTATTTTTTTCTTTTTTAGAAAAGAGTCGTTTCGTATAACGTCAGCGACGATTCTGGTACGAGCGATTGGCAATATTATGTGTATGTTTGCATCAACCATTGCTCGAATCCCTCAACTCAGTGTGGTAATTTTTTTTTCTGTACAGACATGACGTAGCTAAAAAAAAATATTTATACCCGAAGTAGAAAGGGCAATGATTGAAACCATGTTCATTTTATTATAAAAAAATAACCACAATTTAAACACGATCAATTTACATTTGATCTAGTTATCAGAATCGATTAACATCATCTCAGAGCAAGATTTATTTTTGAATAAAATGAATCGTCGATCAAACTACGAATCCACCATCAAAATTATACGAGCATGTGTTTGGGCTTCGCTCTTAGCTGTCACATTTTTCATAGTATATGACATCAATGGTATTCGTCGTAACTACAATGTGTCAGTGTCAAATACGATTTTTTTAAAATTTATTTGTTATATTACAAAATTGATCTAAACTTTAATCATCTTACGATTCTTTAGTGTATCGGTGGAATATATACTTTGGCACGCTGGACTGTTAGTACAAGCAATCGATCTCACAGTATTGGCGACTTTGTTGGGGTTGCTTAGATTGAACTTTCATAGCCTGAACAAAAAAATACGAGCTGTCGTAACAAGAGCTAACGCATCCTCGCCAAAGGTAATCTTAGTTCAGGTCCAAAAATGTTCAACTTGGGAGCTTAGGAAATAATTATTTTTACAGGTTCTTGTAACGTCAAACGTTTGTGCCCAACAATTACGCATTATATCAGAAATACATTACAATATGTGTGCAGTAGGAAAACGAATAAATCGTATCTTTGACTGGAACGTGGTAAGTTATGACGATTTTTCCAATTAGGAATAAATAAAATCAAAACATTAGTTGATGGAAAAAATTAATTATAAATCGATTAGATATAGAATTTATATAATTACAGATAATTAATGTGATGGTCGCTTTTGTTATCTTGAGCACAACCTTGTATTACATTTTCTACGAAGTCCAAAGAACGGGAGAAACGGATATACCTCAAATTTTTGCTTACATTCACTGGGAATTGTACCATGGTGTTCCAATAGTAATTATTGTGATAATCTGCAATTTGACTTCGCATCAGGTTAAAAGAAATTGCGATATTTTAAAATCCATTCACGGAGATCAATGTGAATACCAATTCAATTTACAGAGTGTTTGCGCTAGAAAATTAATTCATGAGATTCGAGTGGAAAATACGGATTCAGAATTGTATCAGGCTGTCAAATCGTTTTCGCTGCAATTGCATCATCAGAAACTTGAATTCACTGCCCGTGGTTTTTTTCCCATCGATTCGACGCTCTTACAGACGGTATGAAAGCATGTTTTCGCACGAAACAGCCTCGCCAATCAATAATTTTATTTGAGAAACAAAATTCTATAAACTATTTAAAAATGATTCCTTCAAAAAATTTCTTAAATTTTATTCCACCACAGATGATCGGAAAAATTACTACTTATTTGGTTATTCTCATACAATTTAAACCAAAGTTGGACTAACTTTTTGGGACTCAGGACTTATGGTTAATATTTTGTGAAGCTGAATACATAAAAATTCGTGAATAAAAAGTGTTATTTATCGACAAATGTGTTTTTATTCATAATAAATCTTGTACAACGCATATCGGAGGATTCTGAAAATGGATAATACTGTTTTCCATTGAAGACGTTTGACGCGAAAGTAAGAACGTAATATTGACCAAAAGGTCGATATCAACGCAGCAATAGATTTGTCTTTACAAGATTTTGACGAGAGACTTTGCGTATTCTTGGAGTCGATATTAGTGCAGAGGTACCGAAATTACATTTGCATCCCAGTCTTGCGGCTAACTGGGAATAATGGATTTCTGTGGCTCTCGAGAAAGGCGAGCAAGTAGAGATTCTCACAAAATATGCTCATGTTAGCAATTGCCGGCTAGAAACTCCGAACGTAAATCCGGAGGTGGTTGCTTCACTTTCCGAGACCGCTGTTAACCAAGATAAGTATCTCGCAAATGCCCAAAATATTCGTAGTTTCGTCATGGTTGCTTTGGGCACTGCGATTACATTGTTTGAGAATCAAAAGGATGAGGGCATTGATCGACACCAGCTGTTAAAATAGGAGGAAGAAATTTTCGGATCCTGTAATCAACGTTTTCTATGTTCGCTTTCCAAAGGAATATGGAAGCAGTAGAGTGAAACATTGAATCATGGTTACCATTTTGCTCTAGAAAAGAAGTGGATCCTTTTAGCGGAGACGTCAGTTCGACTTTCGCGTTTTCACAAGATAAATTTAATACAGAAGCATCATATAGGACGTTAAATTCAACTTATGCAGCAATATCGTTAATTTTCGATCATAATATATCTGAAAAATCCAATATTAGTCATTTTTTCAAAGGCATATTTCGTCTTAAACCAGTCAAACCAAAATACTACCAGACTTGGAATGTGAAGCCTGTTTTAGATTATATGATCAAATCCTATCCTCTGGAAGTGTTAAATATTCAAGAGCTAACAGAACGTTTGGTGACTTTACTGACATTGCGAACAGCTCATAGAGAACAAACATTTTCCGTCATATCACTTGAGAACAGTTCCCATTCGTTGATTGGATATGAAATATCCAGATCTTATTAAGACATCGCGGCCTGGGTCATGTCAATCTTTATTGTTGCTCCTGTATTTTCATGAAAAGCCACAATTATGCATAGCGAGTACATTGAACAGGCATATTAAAATTACGAAAATCTTAAGAGGGGAATGCCTGAATCTTATAATTAAATAGTCTATTAAAATATCTAAACATGTACTTTGTACTCTCGAGAACGAGGCTTGCAATTTAATTAATCAATCAAACGAATTTACCTAAGTGAAGTTCGATCGTAATTATATATGAAGCCTCGTTCGCAATGATTACATCCCTCTCTAACAAGTGGACATTTGTTCTATTTAAGGGGGGACAACCATTTAGAACGCCGAAATTGAGCAGATTTTTAAGAATTTTTTTGAAAGGGAAGAAATAAATGGATCTCATTGAAATTTTGACAGTTTATTATAAATATTTCAACAAGTATTTTCCATTTTTAATCATTAGAAAAGATTGAAAATTGACGGAGATATAGCATTTTTACGCATTGGGCATTTTTTTTACGGTGCCAATTGTAGCGCCGTGAAAAATGATCTGAAACAGAAAGGCAAAAAGATATGGTCAACATATGCCTGTGGTCACTTGATAAACCTAATCTTTTAATAATAAGTTAAGAATTGGAGAAATGGCAGACAAAATTTAAAAAAATCGATATTTTTTTTCTTCTTCGCTGATCAAAAAAACTAGTTTATCTTGAGAAATTAAAAATATGTTTAGGTTCACCAAGTGGTTTTACATGTTACGAAAACGTGTGCAAAATTTAAGCCCGATCGGTTCAATAGTCTCTGAACAATCTTTGGCACCAAAAAAACACATAGTGAAAAAAAAAGTTCCGAGAAAAATGCGTTTAAAGTTTTGGCAATGGAAAAGTGTTTGATAAAGCCACTTACGAACTAATCTGCTATGCCGCCTAATCTACTATTATTACTATTTTTTATTATTATTACGAACTAATTATTATTACTATTATTACGATTATTACGATTATTACGAACTATTATTACGATTGTTATTATTACTATTATTACGATTATTACGATTATAACGAACTAATCTGCTATTGGCCTAAGTCATGAAGCTTTTCGTATTCTACAAATATTAAAGTAACTTTTAAAGCAACAAAAAAAAATCGATTTTTTGAAGGTTCTAAATGGTTGTCCCCCCTTAAATAAGCCACCCCTTTTTATATTTGTATTTTGTTAGACAACAGTTCGTTATTGTTTATTTATGTATAATTTATATAATTCTTGAAATAATTTGAAGTTGGGGAGGGTGCGAATGGAGCGCCAGGTTTTTTGGGTTTCATTTATTTTTTAATATGCTCTGAATTCGTGATTCCATCGCTGACGAGTCGATTTTCTTTTGTTTTTGGCACAAATGTGCTTTGGCACAAATGCTACTCGACCGTTCCATCGTGTGGACACTGTAATCAACTCGAACGAAGATCTTCATATAATTACGACCGAACTTCACTGCGGTAAGTTCATTTCTTCAATTAATTCTCTCTTTCGAATAACTTTCTCTCTCTCGTCTTCACTCTTTCGTAAGATGTAAACGACTTCATCGATCAGCATCGTGGTTCAAGAAACATTCCTTGAGATACATTCCCTTTTCTTTGGTCTACGGAATTAGGGAAATTCTAATCCGAAAAAAATGAGAATTAAAACGAAAAGATCCAGCACTGTGGCAAAATTATTTGTAAATCTATAAAATAAAAATAAATATTATCAAGTGAAATAAAATTGACTATGCATGATGATCAAAAGAGAGAGGTTTCGATCGATTGTCTTTTCACACCATTGAATTTATTATCAGTAATCCATCGTTATAACGACCACGGAAACAATAGTAATTTCTCTTGTCGATTGGAAGAGTGTAAAAATTCGTCACTTACGATGGAAAATGAACTACATCAAGTAATGTAATTAGACTAATTGAGCGAGCCACTTTCAATGATTGAAAAATGTAATTTTCCCATCTAGGACTCGTTTGTTTACAATGAAATTCAGATAATCAATGGCGAAACCGTAAATTATTTTCTATTTGTCATTACACCTAGCAGCATTTATCGTAATCGTAAAAGTGAACGCGAAAATAATTCGATGTATCATGTAGTGATGAATTTATCCGAATGCACTAAGGATAATGTTGTATTTGATGTGAAGTTTACGCCGCAACTTCACGCTATTAACATTTAAGCATCAAGCCGAGTATTAAGTCGAGACAAGTGTGGGATCCAAGCTCCAGAAAACGTGCTTTGATGACGGAGAAATTTTAACAGAATTTGCGAAGATTTAAAAAGAAACTATGCCTACTGAAAACAGGAAAATCCCGCAGAGTGATACGCCGAGTTTCAAATCACAAAATAATCGGATGACAAGTTAGTGAGATATAAGAAAAAACTAGCAGCCTGCTAAAAACATGGACAAACATTTCTATAGCTAAATATAATTCAACAATAAGTATTAAATTAATAATATTATTATTTTACAATATACAGATCAAAAATCACAAATCCGGGATTTTTACGACATCCTGGAGAGTGTTGCATGGTTGTGGCGTATTTTCGGAGTATTTCCGATTGCTATCAAAGACCCGATCGGCATTAAAAGATACGAAATAACTAAATTCCTCGCTGCTTACAGTGCGTTAATATTCGGAATATGCTTCGGGAATTTTCTATACGTAGCGATAAACTTCGATTTTTACTTCAAGTCATTATTTTTAAAAAGCATTTTACCATGTGTCAATTATATTCTTGCGGAGTGGATTTTGTTATTAAATTTTTTATCCTTAGTGGCGGACCGTTTCGAGTATCATCCGGTACCACTATAGTACGAGCGTTTGGGAATTTTTTGGCCATGGTAGCATCAATGGCTTATCGACTTCCAAATCATTATGCGGTGATTAGTATTTTTTTTTTACTAAACCTGCCAATAACTTCTTTTTCAATTGATTGTAAAATTTCTAATTAATCCAGCTATCAGAATCGATTAACACTATCACAGCGCAAGATATAATTTTAAAGGCAACGAATTGTAGATCGAATTTCGAAATCAGCGTCAAAATTGTACGAATATACGTTTGGACATCGCTTTTCGCTGTTATATTTTTTATGCTGTTTGAAGTAAATGGCGTTCGCCGTAACTACAGCATGTCAGTATAAAATACATCGTTATTTTCAAATACAAAGAAAACCCGTATTTATCGGTAAAAATGTATCTACACTGAAATTATTATCATTATTTATACGTCCAGTGTGTCACCGGAGTATGTAGTTTGGACCATTAGCCTGTTAGTTCAAGTAATCAGTCTCACAGTATTCACAACTTTGGTAGGTTTGCTTGGACTGAACTTTCAAAGGTTGAACAGGAAAATAGAAACCGTCGTGAAGAGAGCTAACGCATCATCGCCAAAGGTAATTTCACTCAAGAGTTTTTTGAAGCGAGAGTTAAAAAAAAAAATTTTGCAGGTCCTTGTAACTTCGAACGATTGTGCTGAACAAATACGTTTCATATCAGAAATACATTACAATATGTGTGCAGTAGGAAAACGAATAAATCGTATCTTCGACTGGGAAGTGGTGTGATATGTTTTTTTGATATTCGAAATAAAAACTAATAAATATAGCTTCTGCAATAAATAATTGATAAATCGACTACTGATGCAATTTTTATCATTACAGGTAATCAATGTGACAGTCGCCTTTGTCATCCTGAGCACAACCTTGTATCACATTTTTTACGAAGTTGAACGAGAGGGAAAAACAAATATACCACAAATTTTTGCTTACATTCACTTGGAGTTGTTCCACAGTATTCCAATTATAATTATTGTTATAATCTGTAATTTTACATCGCATCAGGTAAATCAAAATGATAATATTCGTAAATTTATTCAAGGAGGCGAATGTCAATTCAATTTACAGAGTGTTTGTGCTGGGAAATTTATCTACGCAATTCGCGTAGTAAATACGGATTCAGAATTGTATCGAGCTCTCAAATCCTTCTCGCTGCAATTGCATCATCAGAAACTCGAATTCACAGCTGGTGGCTTTTTTCCTATTAATTCGACGCTCTTACAGACGGTACGAAATGTTTCCTTCATATAAAAAGATCTTGGAAAGTTTGTAATCCTATGTAGAAACGAATATTTCTATAAACAATTTAAAATTTATTTCATTAAATACTTTTTTTAATTTTTTCCGATAGCAGATGATAGGAAAAATTACTACTTATTTGGTTATTCTGATCCAATTTAAACCAAAGTTGGACTAACTTTTTGGGACCCAAAATATAATTGTTAATATTTAATCGAGGTAAATTCGCATATATGCACCAAGGAAAATTGTTCTTCCTCGACATTTATGTGTTTTTTTGGAAACAAAACTTCCACAACGAATGTCATTGAATTTACAAAATTTTAATATATTTTTTTCGTGAAAAAGACAATCTTATCCAAAATATATTATGGATACTTCGGAAATAAAACATTCATATGATATAAGATCCTTTATGAAATAAATATTTTACATTAAGGGCTTACATACATCTATGGAGGCAAAAAAATTATTTTTTTTAGGCGAAATCCCGATTTTCCGATTCAGATCTCTGCCATTTTGCAAAAAAAAAACATTGAAAAAAATCGACTATGACAAGGACTAGTTTTCTTTTGCCAAATGTAGGAAAAAAATTGGGTTTTTTTTTTCAGGTAAAGCATACGGTCAGAATCATAATTACCCCAAAATGCATTTCGCAAAAACTGTTCTGCAAAAATGGCAATCACGGCACATCTAATTTTATTTCAATAATATTCTGTAATTCCAGAGACAAAAGAATTTGTATTTTCAAATGTACACGCAACTGTTTTAATAAAAATAAATTTTCGGTATGAAGAAAAATATTCATGATGACACCACTTTTTCCATCTCTAGATGTATGTAATGGATGTTAGATAGCCCGTGAATAAAGAAAAATTTATCAGGATGTGAAGGAAGTGATTTCTCCTAACCATATTGAGTGAAACACGATAAATCTTTTTTCTCCGCATGATGTACTCTAAGAGTATCATGAATATTACCTACATTTGCGGAACAGAGAAACAAATTAATGAATTGATCAGGAAAAAAGTTTTTCCATCCCAAGATCAATTATCTCGAATTTTCTTTCCCTAATAATTTCTCTTCTCTCTTTCTCTGCCTCTCCTATTCACTCTTTCATAAGAAATAAGCAACTCCATCAATCAGCGTCGTAGCAAACTATAATTCAATAAATATCTGTTCAGATGGATTTTCATATTTTTTTTTTTTTACTAAACTGGGAAAATTCGAATCTAAAAAAAAAGTACCAATTGAAATGAGGAGACCGAGTGTTGCAGCGAACTCATATTGATTATTCGTACATCCATAGAATGACGAATAAAAAAAAATAATCGATAATAAATAAAAATGACAATGATGACAAAGGAAGTGGCTTTGATTTAAGGGGCTACCCTAATTAGAATTTTCAAAAAATCGATTTTTTTTTATTGCATTTTTCGAAAGTATACATATTTAAAAGTATCATACTAAAATTGTATGATGATCCTAGCAGTCTACGTGTACTTTTGAGGGTACTTTTGACACGAAAACTTTCAAAATCCTGCTCAATACACAACCATATGGCGAAGATTTTATCGTAAAAAAGTTAGAGTGCGTCTTACACGTTGCAAAAAGAATTTTCAAGCGTGCTAGTGAAGCTAAAAAAATTCTTACACAGGCACGAAAAGCTGCAAAGAAGGACGAGAAAAAAACCCCAGCGAAAAAAAGTGCAGCACGAACAGTTGTCGCGAGAAAGAAAAAAGCCGTCATTAAAAAAGTTCCGGTTGTAAAAACTCAGGATTTAACGATCAAATTAATGAAAGAACTGTCAAAAAACTATGGTTTAGCAATTCAAAGACATTCCGATTCCGTGGAAGAAATGCGCAAGGAGATCTGGGCAGGATTTTATCATAAGATTTCAACTGACAGCAATCCACAGCATTCGTACTGTTCTGAATCCTGGTGTAAATACAAGAAAGTTGTAAAAAATAATTCTGTTCATAAGTTCAAACATCCTCCTGCTCTCGCTAAAGATGTTCAAGAAGTTTTAAAACCGATCTACGATGATTTGACAACACGAGAATTACTTGAAAGATGCCTCGGCCGAAACACGCAGAATAATAACGAATATTTCAACAACTGCGTCTGGTCAATGGCTCCCAAACACATATTTAGCGGAAAAAAATTGTTGAAATAGCGCGTCGAACAGCTTCTTGTATTTTTAACGAGGGATTACAGCCAGTATTAAAAATCTTGGAAGTAATGGGCGTCAAAATCGGCCCGACCGCCGTGCAGTTCGTCGCTGACCGTGACAGAACACGTATACAAGCTGCGAACCGCCGCAGCAGCGATGCCTCTAAGTCTACTGTCTACTGTGTCAACTGGATCGCGCAACTCGCCATTGTGCAACTCTCCAACCGTAGCAAGTCTACCCTGTGTGGAAAGTCCCCAACCGTGTAAACTGGATCTAGCGCGAGCTCTAATCCGTAGTATTTTGATATTTCCCCGACGCTCGCGCTAGATACACACGGCAAGTGGGGACTTGCCCGGCGTGTACCTAAGAAAGGCGGTGAAAGTGGGGATACGCGAGCGTCGGGGAAATATCAAAATACTACGGATTAGAGCTCGCGCTAGATCCAGTTTACACGGTTGGGGACTTTCCACACAGGGTAGACTTGCTACGGTTGGAGAGTTACACAATGGCGAGTTGCGCGATCCAGTTGACACAGTAGACAGTAGGCCCGTGACGACTTGACACCCTGCCTGTATGGTGCAGGTATCGCTGATTAGACGTAAGTAAGATTTTTTCACGATTTTTCGTTAAAGAAAACTTTAAACGTGTTTTTCTCAAAATGACGTTTTTGGACGGCTTGTTGATAAAATCTCCGAAACTATTCAACTAACCCTCACCAAAATTTTACCACATGTTCTTTATGACTATAGCTATAGCGCATATCATACGAATTTTGAAATTTTGAGTGTGACTATTTTTTTTTTTTTTCAAAAAACGTGATTTTTCGTAGTTTTTGAAAAAATGGCCGCCGTTTTGTCATTTTTGAAAAAATCAAAAATCGTATGATATGCGCTATAGCCATTTACCTAATGAATCTAAAACCATTTTTTCCCCCCAGATCATCCATTCCAGAGATTTCATCAACGGCGCACACCCATCTTTTTTTTTGGACCTGTCTTCTCCCCCATTTTTGAGTACAAAAACTGAGTGAAATAAATATGAAAAAAAATTTTTTGTGTATTTTAAGAGTATATTTTTTAGGCCTAACACTTTTTATATCCATATTTATAATTTATACCGATCAAAACAATTCGTGAAAATAGTATTTTTTTTGCCCGTCTAATTAGGGTAGACCCCTTAATTGATTTTTCTTACGCGATTCAATTTATCACGAGTAATCCACCGTTATTATGATCACGTAAATAATAATAAAACAGACGTAAAAATGCATTATTTACAATGGCAATTAAACTACTTCAATTAATGCTATTAGACAAATTGATCGAGGCACTTTCAATGATTGAAAAATGTTATTTCCCCATCTAGAAATCGTTTGTTAATGATTAAATACAGATAATCAATCGCGAAGCCTCAAATTGTTTTCTAGTTGTCACTACACCTAGTAACATTTATCGCAATCGTAAAAGCTGACGCGAAAATGATTGGGTACATAATAGAAGCATGAATGTATCCAAATGCACTCAGGGTAATGTTATAATTGTTGAAGTTTACTTCGCAACATCACACTACTAATATTAAAGCATCAAGAGGAGTATCAAATCGACAAAAGTGTGGAATCCAGATGGAAAAAGTAGCGATTACAAAGCGCATCATTTTTAATCAAATTTTCAAGAATTAAAAAACATAACATGAGCAAAGGAAGTTCGCAAATCCCGAAGGGTGATACACCGTGCTCGAAATCAGAAAATAATTGGACGGCGAGTCAGTGAGAAATAATGACAAAAAATTAGGGACCTGTTGAAATATGAACAAACTATTCTATAACTAAATTTAATCCAACAATTAATGTTAAATTAATGATATTATTAATTTACGAAATACAGATAAAAAATCGCAAATTCAAGACTTCTACGACATTATAGAAAGTGTAGCATGGCTGTGGCGAATGTTCGGAGTGTTTCCGTTTAAAATTAAAGACCCGCTCGGCACGAGAAGATACAATACAAATAAATTTCTTGCTACTTACAACCTATTATTGTTCGGAGTGTGCATTGGGAATTTTATATATATAATGATAAACTTCGATTTCTACTTTAGGTTAAAAAGGCCTTCTCAATTTCAAAGAGCATTACAATCACAAGTGTTTTCTTGAGGTTAGCATGGTCACTACATTTTTTGTCCTTAGGAGAGGCACTTTTCGAATAACTTCAGGTTCAACGATGGTTCAAGCGATTGGGAATATTTCGTGTATTTTTGCATCAACGGTTTATCGACTTCCTCAATACAATGCGGTAAATACTATTTTTATAACCAAACTTATGTAGCGATAATAATATTTAATTAAAAAGTAATTATGAATAATTGAACGATCCATTTTTATTTAATACAGCTATCAGAATCGATTAACACCATCGCAAAGCAAGATCTAATTCTAAATAAAATGAATTGTCGATCTAATTACGAATCCAGCGTTAAAATTATACGATCTTACGTTTGGACATCACTCCTAGCTGTTATATTTTTTATCCTATTTGATATAAATGGCATTCGTCGTGACTACAGCATGTCAGTGTTAAATGCATCAGTGTTTAAAAATCCAATAAAAAAAATCCATTTTTGTCCTCTAAAATTTGTCGACACATCAATTATTTTTTTTTTTTTCATCCAGTGTATCACCGGAGTATGTACTTTGGAACGTTGGTCTTTTAGTACAAGTAATCGATCTCACGGTATTTGCGACTTCGTTGGGTTTACTGGGAGTGATCTTTCATAGCCTGAACAAGAAAATACGAGCTATCGTAACGAGAGCTAATGCATCCTCGCCGAAGGTATTTTCAATTTGGGCTCAACAATTTTTAACTTGGAAAATTACAAAAAAAAATAATATTTTCGCAGGTTCTTGTAACGTCGGACGTTTGTGCTGAACAATTACGTTTTATATCAGAAATACATTACAATATGTGTACGGTAGGAAAACGAGTAAATCGAATCTTCGACTGGAACGTGGTGAGTCATGATTATTGTTTAAATTAGTAACAAATATATACTCAATAGATTAGTTGCTGGAAAATATGAACGCGTTGATAAATCGATAAGATGTAGAACTTCTATAATTACAGATAATTAATGTGATGGTCGCTTTTGTTATCTTGAGCGCAAACATGTATTACATTTTCTACGAAATCCAAAGAACAGGAGAAACTGATATTCCTCAAATTTTCTCTTACATTCACTGGGAATTATTCCACAGCGTTCCAATAATAATTGTTGTTATAATCAGCAATTTGACATCGCATCAAGTAAATCAAAATTACAATATTCAAAAATGAATTTACGGAGATTAAGGCGAATATGAATTTCATTTACAGAGTATTATTGCTGGGAAATTAATCCACGAGATTCGAGTGAAAAATACTGATTCAGACCTGTATCAAGCTGTCAAATCATTCTCGCTGCAATTGCATCATCAGAAACTTGAATTCACAGCAGGTGGCTTTTTCCCTATTGATTCAACTCTCTTGCAAACGGTATGAAAATTGGTTTTCATAAAATTCTATCCATAACCCTATGTGAGAAAAATCATTCCGATAGATAATATGAAAAATATTTCTTTAAATAATATTTTTAACTTTCTTTGACCACAGATGATTGGAAAAATTACTACTTATTTGGTCATTCTAATCCAATTTAAACCAAAATTGGACTAGATTTTCGGGATCCAGGCGTATTATTGTACATATTTAATGGTGCTGAATACCTAAATACATATATTAGTCAATAAAAATTGTTCTTTATTGAGAAATGTGGTTTTTGTTGAAAATAAAATATTCACAGCAGATGTGAATGGAATAAAAAAATTCTATATTATTTGAATGCGAAAGTCATTCCTAACGAAAAAGCGGTCGGGAAAAGAAATGATTTGAAGAGCCGCGGTAGCGGCTCGAAAGCGCTGACTTTTTACTTTTTATACTTAAAAAAGTATTTAAAAAAAGCCAGCGCGAGCCCTGCTCCACTCTAATATACTCAAATATGACGGTTTTCGGACTTTTTTTTAACACGCTCTCACGGAGGAACGGATTGAGTAAAAAATCAGACTGTATTGCTTGTGACGGAGGTTACGGGAGGTCACGGCTGCACCTGTTCGTAAACGTTTTTAGAACGCAGACTCTAACTGCGCCCAACGAACACGATCCGATGTTTTATATCTTGTAACACCACGGAGCCAAAACAAATACTGTTGACATAAAAATATTTTGAAAATGATCTTTGACCTTGAACGTTCTAAAACATTCGATGTCTCTCAAGGTTACATGTAACCCGATACCCTTTAGTCCCTCACACCAAACGTCGTGACGTCAAATTCCTAGAAACATCCTTCTCCTCCTTCCCCTCTCATGGCAATCGCAGAAACTTCTGGAAGGTCGTGACCTCAAATTCCTGGAATCACACTCCCTCTTTCCTATAATCCTATTTCCTATTTTTGAGAAAAATCATTCCGATAAACGATATAAACATTATTTCTTTAAATAATATTTTAAACTTTCTCTGATCACAGAAAATTGGAAAAAATACTACTTATTTCGTCATTCCAATCCAATCTAATCCGAAATTGGAGTAGCTTATTGTGATCCAGACATATTGTGATATTATTTGATGTATCAGAATACGTGCATATATTCGTTAATAAAATTTTTCTTTATCGGCAAATGTGGTTTTTGGTGAAAATAAAATATGTACAGCAGATGTGAATGGAATAAAAAAAATTCTATATTATTTCAATGCTGAAGTCATTCCTAACGAACGTACGGTCGAAAGCAAATTTTTTTTATTCTATTGACAATTTCATCAACTTACTGTAATGCACTCACGATAATTTCTTATCATTAGTAAAGTTGTCATCGCGTAGCGAGGTCACGTCAAACGTAATGCATATTACAATAATATATTCGTCCGGAGGTATTCATCGAGTATGAGAAATGTAGTCAGAAAAGTGTGAAGTTTAGTGAAAGGTCTGGCGAATTAACACGAACATTATGAATAACAAAAAATCACGATCGTTCAAGACTTCGTTGACACTGTCTGAACTGCGGAATCCTCAGTTCACGAGTCAGTAACATTTTTTTTTAAGTATTCCTATAGAAACTTCGAATAAATTCTATAAAAATATAAAAATAAATCGAATATTTGTACAATTGATTGTTAATTCATTTGAGTATTGATAAAAAAAAAATACAGTGGTCGATTCTCCGGTGGGGTATAAGAAGCCAAAAATATACAATTTTTATGGAGTTTTGGAAAGCGTTGCATGGATTTGGCGATTAAATGGAATTTTCCCAGTGACAATTACGGGTCCGATTGGCATGGAAAGATACAAATTAAATAAATTTTATGCTACATACAGTTTCCTACTGTTACTCGCTTGCTTGATAAACTTTTTTGACGCAATGATAAAATCTGGAGAATATTACAGGTATCATTTTATCTATTAATCCCTTTACTGCTGGAGTGATTTGGAAATCATGTTATTTGCCCGCCATGTGGCGGGCCTGCCAGTGAAGGGATTAAATATTAAATAAATGAAATTCTGTTGACTCTATTATATTTCCTTTTCTGTATATTTTAAAATTAGACATCACGTGCCCATGACTTCAATAACATTAACGATACGAACAATAGCAGGTCTACTCTGCATGATACTGACAAGTTTTTGGCGTATCGTTCGGTCTAATAAGGTAACTTGATTTTTTTTCTTGTATTAATTGTCTACAGCTAAAATATTATTTTTCTCATAATAGAAAAAGGAAATTGATTTAAATCTACTTTAATAGTTGACAAAAACTCTCAACGAAATATCGGATCAAGAATTAATTCTGGAAAAAATAGGTTGTCGAAGTGATTACGAATCTGGTGTTAAGTCAATTCGGAAGTACGTTTGGACCACCCTCATCATTGCAATGTTCCTTATGGGTTATGATTATTATGCATCGATATACAAGTTAAAAAAGTCAGTATTAAATGTAAAAAAAACTGCATTCCAATCAGACATAATGTGCTTTTTTTGTAGCTTATCATGTCGATGGTTTTTTTGGATGAGCTCATTAATGGCACAAATACTGGACCTGACCATATTAGTCGTACTCGTTGGCTGGCTCGGATTAAAGTTTTCTGCTATAAATGAGAAAATCAGTAGTGTTGTCATGAGAGCAAATGCATCTTCGCCAAAGGTTATACTGTATTGACACTTCAACACTTTTGACGTACATTTTGGAAATAACTATTTTTTTTCCCAGATGGTAATTACATCGGATGTTTGCGCCGAAAATTTACGTGCCCTTTCGAAAGCTCATTATAACATATGTGCATTAGGTAAACGAGTGAACAGTCTTTACGATTGGAACGTGGTAAGTGGGTCACGTGTCCAATGTTATATATTTATTAGACGTACCCTCGAGCCGAGTTCCATTACAAAAATGTATTCTTACAATGGTATAATACACTACAATAGCTCTGAAAACTTAGTTAACGCCTTACATACGTCCAGCAGCGCCTAAAACGCGCTAAAAGAAAAACTGTTTTTAGAAGAGATAGCAATGGAAATTAATAAAAATAATTTTTACACATTGTTTATTAGTATTTAAACTTTATAAAAAAATTTATTTCATTTTTTTTTTTTTCAAAAATCACAACAAAAAATCACGTTTCCCGAAGCACTATGAAAAAAAAGTTGCTCCACGGTCTGCATCATTTCTTCTTGAAATGCTGATGGATCTGCAAAACGTATAAAAATTCTTGTAAAATAAAGTTGTAGTTATAGTCTGTCGAGTCGGATTTTTGAAATTCGAAAAATTTTGGCAATTTACGGCAGTTTAAAAAAAAATGTGCATTTTGTGTCATAAATGTCACACTTTAATTATGTTTATAAAATTTTTTAATCACAACATCAAAAATCCGGCCCGACAGACTATAGAGAAAACAATTGCGAATATTTAAAAAAAAAAGCATCAAAAAATATTAAAAACTGTATGAGTTATCATGCACACCGTGCCAGAAAAAGTAGTTTTGAGAAAAATGCATTTAAAGTTTCAAGTGCGCGCATCAGACTCTCGTTGGGCAGTCACGTTTTCTATAATAACTTTCGATCTATGGAGAATTTGTACAATCGACTTACACAGAAATACGCCTAAAGCTATAGAGAATAATAATCTGTAAAAAAAAACATCGATTTTTTGAAAATTCTGGACGTATGTAATGCCTTAATATTGATTGAAATATCGAGATAAAGCAAAAGCAATTTTTGAAGGTTACCACCTGTCCCATACATTTCCGTAGAAATATTGCATTTTGGAATATCGCACACTTTCAAAAGTGCAAAAATTATTTAAAAATTTCAAAATTTTAGGTCATCAATGTGATGACTGCATTTATTGTGTTAAGCACAACGCTTTATTACATATTCTTCGAAGTTGAGCGTCCAGGAGAAACGGATGTAACTCGAATTTGTTGCTACATTCATTGGGAATTTATGCAAAGTGCTCCGACAGTCGTTATCGTAATAATTTGCAATTGGACGTGTCGTCAGGTAGAACTAACAAATACACTGAATAAAAGAGGATAATTTTTAAACAATTTACATTGAAAAAAAAAAAAAAACAAGAGGATACTTTTTTCGAAGGGAACATATGCCGGAAAATTGATTCACCAGATTCGAGTAGAAAAAACGGATTCACGAATGTACGATGCGATCAAATCTTTTTCGCTACAGTTGCATCATCAGAAACTCCAATTTACGGCCGGTGGCTTTTTTCCTCTCAATTCGGCCCTGTTACAAACGGTACGATCATTCATCCCGAAAGAAATATTCCAATAAATTATACTCGTAATTATCCCAATCTTCTTCTCTAGATGGTCGAAAAAATAACCACATATTTGGTAATTCTCATCCAATTCCAACCGAATTTGGATGATTTGGTTGCATCAACGAGAAATAAAAGTGAAAATTGATGTCATCAAAACAAAATTCTCTAAGAAAACGTCGTACCAATATCTTATTTATTGTTATTTAGGTCGGCGAAAAAAAAGATAAGCTTTTATATTCATTAAAAACTACTTGTGATCGATATCCAGAGCTGTCGTCTTTAATAAATTAATACTGCAAATATTAATGGAAAAAACTGAATTCTTTTCGATTCTTCGTTCAACGAGCATTTGTAATGATCATAGAAATGATAGGTCAAACAATTTCATCGATGGATAATGCCATTAACTCTTTTGTGTGCAGTTTTTTTCGTGTGCATTAAGTTTTTCCATCAACAAAGTAACCATCTGCCGAGGCTACACTATAGAAGTTTTAATAATAATACGAAGGTGGAATAAAGAAATGAAGAAAAAAGTTTTCGATATGTGGAAAAAAGAGCCGTACGAAAAAGTACCTACAGTTTTTGTAAAGTTGTCGCGACATTGAGATCGGAATGATGAGGAAAAGTTTTACGGATTTGTATAAGAGTTCAACAACACCGTTAAGAACGCAAAATTATTGAAAGAATTATTGAAAGAAAGAAAAAAAATTAACTATTGATCACGAGTGAACACAAAATTCAGAAATACGAAAAATGGCGTCGTCAAATCGATTAAAACGTAATGTGCGATTATCTTTGTTAATTAAAAAGTTATTTTTGATAAAAATGATTGCATTGCGTACGATAGGTCAAATCTCCAAATTTCATGATTTCCATGAGGTTCTAGAAAACGTCGCCTGGTTATGGCGCATTTTGGGAATCTTTCCAATCGCCATTAAGGCTCAAAATTACAAGAAAAGATACGAGTTCAGCATGTTTTATGCAGCAGTCGGATTTCTCACATACGTGATACTAGTCTTAAATTTTATTTATGTAACGATGAAATTCGGACGTGAACTCAGGTATCATTAATAAAAACTAGTGAATTATTATAAGTTCTATTGATACATTGCAAATATCTATTTGACCACAATTCGTTGCTGTTACTTTCTTTCTGATTCAGACATGTTCCACCCCTTGTTGTATCAACAGTTTTCATAAGAGCGATTTCGAGTCTGTTATGCACGGGTATCACTAATGTGTGGAGAATCATCAAGTTCAAAGAGGTAATTTTTATTTTTCATATTTTCATATTCTGAACCTTTAGTTTCTCTTCGTACCGATCAAATAAAATTAGTAATTTTGTTTTTCGACGTTATGCAGTTGTCCCAATCAATCAATGATTTATCGGTGCAAGAGACCATTTTGGAAAAGTCAAATTGTCGGATTGATTACGATTCAAGCTCGAAAATAATTCGTACATACGTTTGGACAACATTACTTATAATGATATATTTCATTACTTGGGACACATGCCTTACTTATGGGTCCTTTGGGTCAGTGTGAAAGGGGCATTGTTTGAAAAAAATTAAATATTACAACAATCATCCTCCAGGAAAACGTCTCAAATAACTTTTTCTTTAGTTTTCAAATAGAATGGGTCGTTTGGCTGATTCCAATGTTACTTCAGATGATGGATATTACGATACTGGTCTCACTCGTTGGCTGGCTCGGATTGAAATTTCGTTCGATAAATAATAAAATAAATAACATCGTAACGTGGGCAAATACATCGTCGCCCAAAGTTATTTTCGAACTTATTTTGCAAAATTTCTTTTTTTGAGCTCGCTTCTCATTATAAACATAAAACTTTTTTTCTTCGATTCAGATAATCGTGACCTCAGGCATTTGCGCTGAGAACTTACGAATGCTATCGAAATTCCATAACGACATTTGCGAAATTGGTAAACGTATAAATCGTTACTACTATGCGATTGTCGTAAGTAATCGCAAAAAGTTTTACGTACTTTTAAATATTTTAATAAATATAATATTGATTGAATCAGTGTTTTTCGTTTTTGTTGAAATATTCAATGAAAAATAGATTTGACATTGAATCCAATAATTAAATCAGTTGTCACACCAGTAAAATATTTTTTCCAGAGCATCGTGTTGTTCCTTTTTATTTTATTTTTCTTTTTAATCACAGATCATTAACGTGACGACAGCCTTTGTAATACTGAGCACGACTCTGTATTACATTTTCGACGAAGTTCGACACGAAGACAAAATGAAGACAAGCATTATTTTCTCGTACATTCATATGGAATTGGGTTATAGCATCCCAATAATCATAATCGTAATAATTTGCAATTGGACCTCAAATCAGGTAAAATAATGTTAAACGTTAAATCATAGTCAAAAATGGAAAATAAGATTGCTTTGTTTTTTTTACAGGCAATTTATGCTGGAGAATTGATACACGAGATTCGAGTAACACATGCGGATTCGCAATTGTGCGACGTTATCAAATCGTTTTCGTTGCAGTTGCATCACCAAAAACTGGAGTTTACGGGTGGTGGGCTTTTCCCTCTTGATTCCAGCCTGTTACAAACGGTGCGGAAGATAATTCATCTCGAATTAAATAGCAATAAATTGAAATAATAATATTATTTAATTGTCTCTAGATGGCCGGAAAGATAACTACTTATTTGGTAATACTTATCCAGTTCCAGCCAAAAATGGCGTGGGATTCAGACGGTGATTAAATCATAAAGGAACAATTGGAAGGGAGGATCAAAATAATAACTGTAATAAATATGAGACAATGGTCGTAGTATGAAATAAACATTTATTTAACAAATCAACAGGATAGAGAATACTCTAGCGTGTGGTCCAGTCTTTTCGTTGTATATTTTTAATGATTTCTTTTTGTTCGGGTTTCGTTTCAAATAAACATGTATGAAGCGCTTAGCACAAGGTCGCTATTATTCTTGTGCAAAAACTGTCACGTTCCTGTACTCCCGAATTCCTCGCCTGCCGCCGCTCTTCTCGAGCCCCTGAAACGCGCTAATTTTCGTCCTAAAATCAGCAGTTATCATCGAACAGCCGCTCGATTAATGATATAATCTCACGCCGCTGAGTATCGTTTCTCAACGAATTTCCAGTCTTTTCGCATATCCTTCGAGACACGATTTTTTTCTTCGTAATTAACGATGCGTGAACCGCGTATGCATTCTCAGTGTGATCCACGATGACATTAAGTAATAAATTGACATTATTTTATAAATGTTAATTTTTTCGCCATTCTTGGCTCTCGCTCAAGACATTATCCTTTGCCCTCGTAAATTTTCACTTTTAGATTGCAGAATTGAAAATAATATAAATTTAATTCCACGCTTATCGAAGAGCGTTCGTATTCACTTTTTTCTTCTTCATTTTATTCCATTTTTTCCCCTCTTTTTTAGGAAGATTTTTTTTTTAAGTCGAGAATTCGACCGCCTCGACCCCTCTGGCTCGATTATCCTGCACGAGATTAAACTCGAAAATCTCATTACCTGACTTGTCTAGCCCGTTGGAAAAATTGAAACGAAATAAACGCATGAGGTTAATCATTTCGATTTTAGTTGCACCATTAAAATCGACTTTTGTCTGGCATTTTTTTTCTCTTCAATTTTAGGCGTTCCTGGAGAGAGGAGAATTTAAGTTGAGCCCTTTTTGGTTAGGACACCAAATAACAACCTTGTATAGCCTCTAGTTTGAACTCTACAAGCATTTAAGGGGCCCGTCCACTTTGAAAATTAAAAAAAATCGATTTTTTTTACTGTTTTCGAAAGTACATACATTCAGAAATATTGCGTCAAAATTTTATGAAAATCCGAGCTCTCTAAATATTTTTTTTTTTTTACCTGAACGTCAGGACCTCATTTCGTCTATCTGAGCGTATAAACTTCAAACGCGTTTTTCTCGAAACAACGTTTTCAAAATCTAGCTCCATCGTATCTCTAAAACTAATAAACCGATTCTCTTGAAATTTGAACCACATATTGTAAACATGATTCGCAACAAGATGACCCTCGATGGTTTTAAAATTTTCATTTTTACTCTTTTTTTTGTGAAAAACTGCGAAAAAAACGCGTTTTTTTTTTTACTTTTTTCGTTTTTCATCTGCAATTTTTTTATTTTTCGATAAAACGTTATATTCGAGGGTCATTTTGTAGCTGGTGTCATACTGAATCTAATGGACTTTGATTTTTTTGTTTCAGACAAGCCGTTGCCGAGTTGTGATGGAGCTACCTAGCCCACATATCTTTGAGGCGTTACGTTAAACTATAGTTTTTGTACTTAAAAATGAATAAAAATGAATTGAAATTATTTTTTTTAAATGTATTTCAAGACTTTATTTATCAAACCCAACAACTTTTATATTCATATCTTTTATAAAATTCTCAAAAAAAATCGCGAAAATAGCCTTTTTTCGTGGCTCCAAAGTGGACTGACCCCTTAAAATTCGATTTCGAGTCAATTTGTCTCGATGTAAAAATGGTGTCAGAAAAATATTATTTCTTCAACATAAATACGACTTGCGCGTTTAAAAAGCGGACGTTTGAGAGATTATGTGTGGCATGGTTCTTCTGGATATATTGTGTATCAAAAAACAAGCGTGTTCGTGTGATGATCGGTTCACATCAGTACCAATTCTGTTGAAGATGAAAAAGGATTTTTTTTTAATAATGACAGAGACGATCGGAAAAAACAAACGGGACATTGCGATGATCATGAAGGAGTTCACATGTGTAAATTATTCTAGATTCATTTACTTGGGTGGCTTGACTTTATTGTCACATTGTCCCAAACAGAAAAAAATCGTTCTCATAGTTTCGTCAGAGTAAAGGAACAACAACATTAGTGATTTCGGGAAACCTAGAATAATCGAGTTTTACAACAAAACCAAGGGATGCTCATTTAACCAAATGTGTTCGTAGTGCTCAACGACGCGTGCCGTTCAAAATTTTTATTTCAATATAGTTTTTACTTGTTCGTAAGTTTTTTGTGGTTTTATATTTATTATATATATTTTTTATATTTATTTATATTTATATTATTATTTATATTTATTATATAATATATTATATTAATTTTATATATAATTTATATATAATTATATAATATATTATATATATTATTTATATTTATTATATATATTTATAGTTTTATATTTCTTCAGAACTACTGTACATTTGAACAAACTAAATAACTTTATAAATATTAGGTATGACAACGTCTCAATTCATCCGATAACTCCGTGATACTTGATGCTTTTCTTTTGGTTCAGGTAGAGTCGTAATACAGTAGCCCAAAATTCACTAATGTAATCATTTTCAGTCAAAGATGTGAAAAATGGCTTGCGTGATCTTTAAATTTCTTGTGAAGAATCGAATTTTAAAAAAAAATTCTTTTTCATCAAATATTGCCATATTTTGCTGCAACACCGGAAAAAGGTTTGATTTTTTTTTGCATCTGACTAGTATATACCGAAAACAATTGTTTAATCGACAAGCTGTGAATTCCGTGCAAAAAGTCAAAAAATCCGCGCAAACAAACAGCATAAATGATGTAAAAAAAGTTGAGACGAATATATTTCCTCCCCCAAAAATCACTCCTGTAAAAAAATCGCCAAAAAACCAAACCCCCACAAAAATGATAAGAACCCCCCCCCCCCTCCTCCCGCTTAGAAAAACCAATCACAAAAAGTAATTAAACCCCACAATAATTCGTCTTTTGTAAAAATCTCTCCTCACAAAAATCCCTCTAAAAACCCAAATAGTCATAAAAGTTATAAAAGAGACTCCCCCCCGCCCCCACTCAGAAAAATTATGAAATAAAGTCCATTCGCACGAAAAAATGGTAATTCAATTCCCGTAAAAGGTTAAGTTAGAAACTCATAAAAATTAAATAAATAAATAGAGATCCACTCAAGCATATATGAAATAAAAAATTTCACACGAAAAAAATTACATTGAAAAAAAAAAATTCGGCTAAAGTACCTGGCGAGTTGATGACCATGAGTGGCACAGTATAAGAATTAAACAAAAAACTCGCCAAGTACTTCGGCCGATGCTTTTTCTTCCAATGTAATTTTTTTCGTGTGAATTTTTTTATTTCATATATGCTTGAGTGGATCTCTATTTATTTATTTAATTTTTATGAGTTCCTGACTCAACCTTTTACGGGAATTGAATTACCATTTTTTCGTGCGAATTGCCTTTATTTCGTTTGGTTTTTTGAAGGCATTTTTGACAGGAGCTATTTTTGGGGGAGGAAATATACTTGTCTCAACTTTTTTTAGTTATTTATACCCAGAAAAAATATCTAGTCTATTCAACTGGGATCTAGTTAAATCAAATAAATTTTTTTCTTTGTCTCACAGCCAAATAGAGGTCTATTTAACTTTAAGAAATTATTTTTTTTATCACAATATTTTTATATTCTCGATTAATGAAAAACTTAATATATGTATTAAAATCGGACATACTTTTATCTAAAAAATTGAACGAATATGAAATTGAAAAAAACATAATATTTATATTACTATTTATAAAATTTATAGAATGAATTGTACCATATTCAATTATGATATTATTTAATAATATTTTCATGGGTCTACGACCCTAGATAGATACAAAAATTCACATTTGTCTTCCTAGACATACTCAGTCAGAATAATAATACTACTTTGGTTCCCGCAATTTATGCACATCCAGAGCACAATTCGTATATGAGGAATGCCTCGACGTTCTGCGCCACGTGGTGGCCGAAGCAAGAAGTTTTAACGTGGGTACTCCACTAAACGGACCCAAATAGCATTATCGATTTGATTTGAATACAGTTTTCTAGCTGAAACGAATAGAAATTTCGTTAATTCAAATTTAAAAAATTCGAATAAACGATCCTAGTAGATTCGAATAGAACTTTTTTCTGGGTGTAATGCCAGGACATTTTTTTAAAATGAAATTGATTGATAAGGTGAATAAAAATTTAATTTAATTTTTTATATTCAATTTCTTTTACTTCCTTCTCCTTTCTGTTTTCTCCCAACACCTCCGTCACGATTTAAATCATCGTCACAGTTTTCACCGTCGTTTCCGTCATCCGTGTTCGAACCTTCGCCTCCTGGATTCGTATCCATCAACAATTCAAAAAAATTATTCCATCGATTTTTATAATGATCCCACAATTATCATTGTTATTATTATTATTATTATTAAAATAATAATTACTTTTATCGGAAGCTCGAGCTGTGAAAGTGACGGCAGAGTCCCAATCCTCCTCGCTCGATGACTTTGAGTTCTCGTCATTATTTTCCGTCTCGTAGAGTACACTTTGTAACGTTGCACGTTTGTGCCGAACAAGTGCATTTTATTTTAGAAATACATTACAATATGTGTGCCGGAGGGAAAAGAATTAATCGAATCTTCGACTGGAACGTAGAGAGTTACAATTTTTGTTTGAATTAGAAATATAAATCTAATCAATAAATTAGTCGCTGGAAAAAATGATTGAGAAATCGATAGGATGTAGAATTTGTATCATTACAGTTAATTAATGTGATGGTCGCTTTTGATATCTTGAGTGCAAATATGTATTACATTTTGTACGAAGTCCAAAGAACAGGAGAAACGGATATTCCTCAAGTTTTGTTTTACATTCATTGGGAAATATTCCACATCATTCCAATAATAATTGTTGTTATAATCAGCAATCTGATATCGCGTCAATCAACATTAAAGGATTCCAAATAATTTACTGAGGAATGTTGATGGGAAATTAATCCTCGAGATTCGAGTGAAAAATAGTGATTCAGACCTGTATCAGGCTGTCAAATCGTTCTCACTGCAATAGCATCATCAGAAACTTGAATTTACAACTGGTGGCTTTTTCCCTATTAATTCAACCCTCTTACAAATGGTATAAAAATTCTTTTTCATCACTTTCTATCTGTAATATCCTATTTGAGAAAAATCATCCCGATAAACGATATAAACATTATTTCTTTAAATAATATATTTAACTTTCTCTGATCACAGATGATTGGAAAAATTTCTAATTATTTGGTCATTCTAATTCAATTTAAACCTAAGTTGGACTAGGCTCTATTGACCGATGTCGTTTTTGTTGAAAATAAAATATTCATAACAGATGTGAATGGCATAAAAAAAATGTTGTATTATTTTAATGTGAAAGTTATTCCTAACGAAAGTGCAGTCGGAAAAAGAAATTATTTATTATATTGACAATTTCATTAACGTGCTCTAATGCACTCATGATAATTTCTTTTCGTTGGTAAAGTTGTCATCTCGTAGCGAGGTCACGTCACACGTAACACATATCAAAATAATATATTTATCCGGAGGTATTCGTCGAGTGTGAGAAAAACGTAGTCAGAAAAGTGTGAAGTGGAGTAAAAGGTCTCGCGATTTGATACGAATATTATGACTAAAGAAAAATCACGATCGTCGAAGAATTCGTTGAGACTGTCAGAACTGCGGAATCCTTGGTTTACGAGTCAGTAACATTTTTCTTTTCTATTCCTGTAGAAACTTCGAATATATTATATAAAAATATAAAAATAAATCGAAGATTTGTACAATTGATTGTCAATTAATTTGATTGTTGATAAAAAAAATAAATACAGCGGTCGATTCTCCGGTGGGATATGGGAAGCCAAGAATATACAATTTTTATGGAGTTTTGGAAAGCGTTGCATGGATTTGGCGGATAAATGGAATTTTCCCTGTGACAATTACGGGTCCGATTGGCATGGAAAGATACAAATTAGACAAATTTTACGCTACTTACAGTTTTCTACTAATCGTCGCTTGCTTAATAAATTTTTTTGTCGCAATGACGGAATCTGGAGAATATTACAGGTATCATTTTATCTATCAAATATTAAATAAATTAAATTCTGTTAACAACCGGTTGCTCTATTATATTTTGAAATTAGACATCACTTGCCCATGACTTCGATAACATTAACGATAAGGACAATAGCAAGTTTGCTCTGCATGATACTCACCAATTTTTGGCGTATCATTCGCTCTAAAGAGGTAATTTTATTTTTCTTCTTGTATTAATTGTTTACAGTTAAAATATTTTTGTTCTCACGATGAAAAGAGGAAAATGATTTTAACCTACTTTCATAGTTGGCAGAGACTCTCAACGAAATATCGGACCAAGAATTAATTCTGGAAAAAATAGGTTGTCAAAGTAATTACGAGTCAAGTGTCAAGTCAATTCGGAAATACGTTTGGACCACCCTCGTCATTGTAACGTTTCTTATGGGTTATGATTATTATGCATCGAAGTACAAGTTTAAAAAGTCAGTATTAAATGTACAAAAATTGCATTCCAATCAGACATAATGTATTTTTTTTTGTAGTTTATCATTTCGATGGTTTTTTTGGATGAGCTCATTAATGGCACAAATACTGGACCTGACGATATTAGTCGTACTCGTTGGTTGGCTTGGATTAAAGTTTTCTGCTATAAATGAGAGAATAAGTACTGTTGTCACGAGGGCTAATGCGTCCTCACCAAAGGTTATACTTTATTGAAACTTCAACACTTCAGACGTACATTTTGAAAATAAAATATTTTTTATTTCAGATTATAATTACATCGGAAATTTGCGCCGAAAATTTACGTGCCCTTTCGAAAGCTCATTATAACATATGTGCATTAGGTAAACGAGTAAATGCTCTCTTCGACTGGAACGTGGTAAGTGGGCCACGTGTTATATATTTGTTAGACGTGACCTTGAAAAGAATGTCATTAATGAAATAATTCTTACAATGGCAAAATAAACTACAGTAGCAATGAAAACTTGGTTAATATCGATTGAAATATCGCGATGAAACAAACGCTATTTTTTAAGGTAGCCCTAGCGCAGCAGCTAGTCAAGAGGCATACTATTATTTTGAAAACTGTGAATATGCCATGTGACATAGATTTGGATATTATTTTAATAGTATTACGAAATTATAAGATTTTACAAGTTTGCGCCATGATCATTTATGGTATTTTATTTATTATGAAGTTCTTTAATGTGAATCTCATTTGACTCACAATTCGAGGTTATGCATGGGCGTACCAAGTTATTAGTTAACTAAAACGAAGATTTCTATTTCAATTGTTCGGTAACCCCCATTTTTTATGGCGTATAAATGATCCTTATAATTTTTTGATCGTTTTATAATTTTATTTAAAAATATATCTAGCGAAATTTGTATAAGCTGTAGATTAAATTTAGCAACTTTATCAATTATTTATTGTTTCTACTAGTCGGTGATGAGGTCTAAAAATTTGCAGGCGTGTTCTTGTACACTTCAACGGTAGAATTTTAAAAACTTAAAATTTTTATTTAATAATCGGGTTCGCGCTAGGGCTACCTTAAGTATACCACCCTTGACTGAATGTGATATGAATTTCCGGGGAAATGTGACATTTTGAAATATCGAGGACTTTCGAAATTGCAGAAATTGCAGAAATTTATTCAAAATTTTCAAATTTAAAAAGAAATTTAAATCATCAACGTGAAATTGCAGAAATTAAAAAATTTCAGATCATCAATGTGATGACTGCATTTATTATGTTGAGCACAACGCTTTATTACATATTCTTCGAAGTTGAACGTCCAGGAGAAACGGACGTGGCTCGAATTGTTTGCTACATTCATTGGGAATTTATGCAAAGTGCTCCGACAGTCGTTATCGTAATAATTTGTAATTGGACGTGTCGTCAGGTAGAACAAACAAATACACTAAATAAAAGAGATACGTTTTGAAGAATTCACATTCATAAAAAAAAAAAGAGAAAAAACAAAAGGTTACTTTTTTCAAAGGGAACATATGCCGGAAAATTGATTCACGAGATTCGAGTAGAAAAAACGGATTCACGAATGTACGACGCGATCAAATCTTTTTCGCTACAGTTACATCATCAGAAGCTCCAATTTTCGGCCAGTGGTTTTTTTCCCCTCAATTCAGTCCTCTTACAAACGGTACGATCATTCTTCTCCAAGAAATATCTCAATAAATTACACAATATTTATCCCAATCTTCTTCCCCAGATGGTCGAAAAAATAACCACATATTTGGTAATTCTCATCCAATTCCAACCGAATTTGGATGATTTGGCTGCATCAATAAGAAATAAAAGTGAAAATTGATGTCACAGAGAGCGAACAAAAATTCTCTAAGAAAAAATCGTCATAATTATATAATTTTTATTGTTTTTTAGTTCGGTGAGAAAAAAAATATCCTTTTATATTTATTAAAAACTATTTGCGATCGGCTGTCGTCTTTAATGAATAAAAACTGCAAATATTAACAGAAAAAATCTGAATTGTTTTCAATTCTTCGTTTAAGCAGGTTGTATCGATATTTATATGACATCATACGAAAAATACATTATATTTGATTATTCCAAGTTAATGTATTGAAATTTGGCGTGAATCTTCTTGAACAGCATTTAATTCGTGTGAAAAATTTGGAGAGGTTTCACCGCCTGGTAATCGAGATATTCATTGTTGAAAATGACAAGTTTAACATGGGCTCTTATAGAAACTTTCAAAAAATTGCGAACTTCAACAATAAATATCTCAATTTTGAGACGATGAATCATCGGCATATTCCGCCAGAAGTTTAATACTGTCTCAAGCTTTCTATTTACAAAATTTTATTGTGTAAAGTTGGAAAATAATTTTTACATGAGAAACGATACAACCTCCTTAACGAGCATTTGTTATGATCATAAAAATGACAGGTCAAACAATTCCATCGACGAGTAACGCCATTAACTCTTCTGTGTGCAGTCGCATTCGATTTTTCCATCAAGAAAGTAACAATTTTTTCCTAAGGCCACATTACAGGCATTTTAATAATAATACGAAGGTAGAATAAAGAAAAGGAGAAAAAAGTTTTCGATGCGTGGAAGAAAAAGCCGTAGGAAAAAAGTACTTACAGTTTTCGTAAACTTCTCATGAGATTAAAAACAGAAAGATGAGCAAAAGCTGTTCGTGTTTGCAGATGAGTTCAACGTTTGGAATGCAAAATTATTGGACGAGTGAGAAAAAACATTGACCGTTGATTACGAGTGAAAAAAACATTCAAAAATAAAAACAGGGCGTCGTCGAATCGATTGAAACGTAATGTACAATAATTTTTTTAATCAACAAAAGTGATGTCTTGATAAAAATGATTGCATTGCGTACGATAGGTCAAATCTCAGACAAACTTTCTTATAATGATATATTTGATGACTTACGACACATGCCTTACTTATCAGACCTTTAGGTCAGTATCAAAGGGACATTATGCAAAAAATCTTAATTATTTCAACGATTATCATCGAGGAAAACTTCTCAAATAACTTGTTCTTTAGCTTTCGAATAGATTGGATCATTTGGCTGTTTGCAATGTCAATTCAGATGATGGATGTTGCAATACTGGTGTCCCTCGTTGGCTGTCTCGAATTGAAATATCGTTCGATAAATAATAAAATAAATAACGTCATACGAAGGCAAATAGATCGTCGCCCAGTCATTATCCGATTAGTCTTGCTGAATTTTTTTTCTTCTAGCTCGTTTCTCATTATAAATATAAAAGATTTTTTTCTTTCTATCCAGATCATCGTAACCTCGGACATTTGCGCTGAGAACTTACGATCGAATGCTATCGAAATGCCATTAGGACAATTGCGAAAGTGAGAAAGACATAAATCGTTTTACTATTGAACCATCCTAAGTAATCATAAAAATGTTATACATTTTTTAATATTTTTCTAAACAACATTAATTGAATACGTATTTTTGCTAAAATATTCAATGAATAACGGATTTCACATTTATGTCCATTTTTAGTTATCACATCAACAAAGTATTTTTTCAAAGCATCAAGTTGTTTCTTTTTATTGTATTTTTCTTTTCAATCACAGATCATTTACGTGACAACAGCCTTTGTAATATTGAGCACAACTCTTTATTGCCTTTTCGACGAAGTTTGACGTTCTGGGGATCAATCGAACACAATGCTTGTGTTTTCATACATCCATGTTAGTAGAACTGAATTACAGCATCCCAATAATTATAATCGTAATAATTTGCAATTGGACGTCAAATCAGGTAAAATAATGTTGCACGTTAAGGCCGTATTGTTGTCTAGAATCCTGTTTTCCAAGATGAGTTTTAGGAGAGAATAAATATTAAACTGTTCAATTTTTCTTTCTGAAATCTTGTACACATATTTAGTGATTTTCCAAGAAAACAATTGAGTCGAAATAATTGTTACTTGTTTCTCTAAGACCAGTAGAAGGAGCGAAAACATAGATAAAAATTGATAATTACAGTTTAGCATGCTACCATTTTGTGAAAAAACGTGTTTTGTATCTGGTTCTGGTACAATTGCTCACAACACTGATACAGATTAAGAATACGTTTGGTGTTTATATTTCGGATGGATAGAACGTCCGGCAGGCTGGTCACCAATCAGTAGTTTTTTCCGTGCACCGTTTTACTTAATCATACAAAACTATAATATCAATTTTTTAAATTTGTTCTCAAAAACTGGTACGTGTTTTTAAAGAATTTATAAACACGTGAAAAAAATTTCAAATAAAAAAACTCAAACAGTTTTAGAATTATTATATTCTAAAAATCACCCCTGAAAACGGCAATCTAGATAACAATACGGTCTTAAATTTGTATCAAAGATACAATCAAAATGAAATTGCATTGTTTTTTTGTCACCGGTAATTTGTGCTGGAGAATTGATACGCGAGATTCACGTAACAGAAGCGGATTCGCAATTGTATAACGTTATCAAATCGTTCTCGCTACAGTTGCATCATCAAAAACTGGAGTTCACGGGTGGTGGGCTTGTTCCTCTTCATTCCAGCCTGTTACAAACGATGCGGGAGACAATTCATCTCGGATTAAATCGTAATAAATTAGAATAATCATAAAAGAGAGCGGTTGGTCTAGTGGATAAGGGCTCGGGCTCGCACGCCGCGGGTCCCCGGTTCGAATCCCGACCAAAAACACCAATGAAAAATTGAGATTTTTTTCACGTGTTTCCACTGTAATCCCGGGTGGTTTGGACTCCACCTTTATAAAAATCATATCCAGACCTCGCTGTGATGCCTGAGCGGTCGGTGTACGGCTCCGGGTGCCTCCCGTGGACGGTTCTCATCGTGCGGATGGTGGCCCCCTAGCCGCGTACTGGTTAGCTCATCGCATTACAGCTGAGGAGGTACCTTTCTTAAGCGCCTCTGGTAGCTGTGCTTGAGTATGCTCGCATTGCTACCCGGGGAAATTAGGTAGGTACCGGCTGTATCGGCAAGGTTTTCTGCAGTTTCCCTTCGCCCGCGGCAAATGCGATACAGTTGGGGATAAGTCGGCTGCAGCTGCACAGGGGGGTGTCTTTGGAAAAGGGGGGGGGACAAGCTAAAAAGGGCCCCTGGGCAATGGCAAATACAATAAATAAAAAAAAATGGAATAATCATATTTATAATTGTCTCTAGATGGCCGAAAAGATAACTACTTATTTAGTAATACTTATCCAGTTCGAGCCAAAACTGGCGTGGGATCTGGACGATGATTAAATCACAAAGGAATATTTGGAAAGAAGGATCAAAATAATAATAACTGTAATAAATGTGAGATAATTGTCGTAGTATGAAATAAACATTTATTTAACAAATCAACAGCGTAGAGACTACTCTAGCGTGTGGTCTAGTCTTTTCATTACCTATTTTCAATGGTTTCTTTTTTCTTCTTCATCTTATTTCATTTTTCCCCCTCTCCTTTATGGAGCTATTTTTTTGCAGTCGAGAATTCTGCCGCCTCGACCGCTCTGGCTCGATTATCTCGCACGAGATTAAATTCAAAAACTTCATTACTCGACTTGTCTAGCCCGTTGGAAAAATTCAAGCGAAATAACCGCATCGCCTTAAATTTTTTAATCAATTTTTTTTTTATTTTCTTCTTTTTTTGTGTCATTTGGTTTTTTTTACTCTTTTATCTCTTTTTTTACAATACACCGGCCAAAAACTATGAGTTTTTGCTACCTACTATGCAGAAAATTGCGCGTCGAATGAGCCACTGCAGTGGTATTCAATTGCTTAAAATAATATCCAAGTATACATTCTCTCACTCGGATATTGTAAAACGATAGGTCAAACACTTGTACCTACGTTAATCGTCCAATTTCTACAAATTTATTCTCCTCTTTCATAGTCCGAAGTAAAATTTTTTTTCCACATTTTTTTCAGCCTGTTTACGCTACGATAAATTTTTTCCCTTTTTTTTTTCTTCTTCTTTGTCGATTTTTTTCTCATCGAATTGTAAATTTCCTAATTGTTTTATATTCTTTAACATACGAAACTAACTCGACGAAAGGCACCCGCGTCACAGCGGCCTTGGGGCTCGTTTATTCTCTAACGGTATACGTATACATCGATCGCACGCGTTCTCATTTTTTTTAGCCTCAATCTTTCAGTTCGTCTCCTGGTTTTGTGTGGGTGTATGCATGTACCTTTTTTCTTTTTTTTTTTCTTTCAAATATGCGAATATTTAAAAACTGTATTCCAGTTTTCCGAGTTAAGATCCAACAAACACTTCGTTTTGAGTTCCATCTATGAACCATCATCGAAAAATCATCGTTATTAATTAATTTTCAATCTTTTTTCATTCAATTTTTCTAATTCTAGTATTCACACGTGGTGGTCAATATTCGTTTGGAGTAGGAAATCCCATACGTGGAGTCGACCCTTCGATATTCATCGAATCGTTACTTTTTTTACTAAAATTTTCTGTTTCTTTATTTGTTTATCTACAGAGCTTTATTCACAATAAAGCATGAAAGATCAATGATCGTAGAAGCTTCCAAAGAAGAAAACACTTCATTTTTTCTTGTTTCTTTCAAATTTTGGGTCCGATAACACTACTATTTTACAAAGAAACTCTCGAGACTCACGAATTTCGATTACTTATTCCTTTTCCCCAATTTCTTTTTTCTTTCTTTCTATATTTACAGTTCAATAATTGTCGATCATGGTGACCTCTGCCCGAGCGTTATTCATTCTCTCCCACACACAGTGCTATTCGAGGCTGGGCCAATGAGATAACAACCTGCATCGAAACAACCAATCACGACTCGAAGTCCCAACCAAAGCGCGACATTGTATTCCTAACGCAATAATAATAATAATAATAATAATAATAATAATAATAATAATAATAATAATAATAATAATAATAATAATAATAATAATAATAATAATAATAATAATAATCGCAGTAGTAGTAGTAGTAGTAGTAGTAGTAGTAGTAGTAGTAGTAGTAGTAGTAGTAGTAGTAGTAGTAGTAGTAGTAGTAGTAGTAGTAGCAGTAGTAGTAGTAATGATAATGATGATGATGATGATGAAGATGATGATAATAACACAGGCCAACAAAATGAAACTTTTTTTTTTGGTGCCTTAGAAATAAATGCCGATTGTGGGTATTCTCGACGCGCTGATTCCAAAAAAGTAGTCAGAATCGCTCTATCAGCTCTAGTTTCCAGGATCTGGAACGTATGGCGATAAAATCGAATTAATTACACTATTAATTGAAAACAATCAATTTTGCCTAGTTTTTTAATATATACCACAAATACAATGATCAGTTGGTGAAAAAAAAAAAACCAAGAGCGGAGAGCAGGTTTCCTAGATTCTTTCAAAATATACCGGCCACAAATATAACAAAATCGATCTGGATTGTTTCAGCAGATTTTTCGTGAGGATCCAACTATTGGATATATACTCACTTCATCAAACCCTGAACGTTTTAATCAACTCGAACTGAATGACCTCATGAGAGATCTCAACCTATCAATGTCAACTGAAGTATTGGCCTCCAGGTTGAATGAAAAGAACTTGCTTCATCCTGGGACTAATATTACATTTGATCGTAAGAGAGAAATTGATTTGTTGCCCTTTTTCTCTGAGGATAACAATCTAGTTTTCTGTAGGGGAGACCGGGGCTAGTTGGCTATCGGGGCAAGTTGACTAACTCACAATGACATTCAAACCATGGAATGTAAACATACGCGAGTTTGTTATTATGTTCATTGTAACCTCTCGCTCGTTCATGTACGTCGCAACGACACGTCGTTTAGGAGCAGTAAATAAAGATTTTCGAAAATTCAAATACCGAAATAAATTTTTTCGTTGATCTTTTCTAGCTCTTCCTGCCTCGGGCATTTTTCCAATTGTTACAATTGTCCATTATATAAGAGTACATATATTGAACTATAGTTTTGCGTAATAATTTTTTCCAATTATTGTTATAATTCGCGTGTAGGGCGTTTTGTTTCTAAAAAAACGTGGTGGGTTTAGTAGGCCAACATTGGTATGGGGTTGATTGACACATGTGTAAACTGCAATTCTGATTACGACGATGAAGAAACCGGTGAAGAGAATTAAGGGGCACCACTAGTGTGACACTTTCAAAAAATCTATTTTTTTTTGCATTTCTCGATAGTCTATACCTTCAAAAATAACATACTAAAATTTCAAGTGTAGATCTCAAATAGTTATAACAGTAAAATCAATATTTTTATCTTTCAACGCGTTTTTCTCAAAACGACATTTTTCAAATTTGCTGCAGTTCTAACTCGAATACAAATCATCCGATCAACTTGAATCTTCTTTTGGCGTATTTAGTATTTGTTTCTTCATACAGTGACCCTCCAGTTTTACGATTGGATAAAAAATATCAATTTGCCATGCATAAAACCATCAGATTTTTAAGCGTAATTTGGAATTTTTTTTCAAAACACCACCATTTTGTTGAATTGTAATTTTTTTTCACAATCCTCCGTCATTGTGCAGGCAATACCTTCTAGTTTAACGGACTTTTTTTATTTTTTGATTTCAGGCATTCTGAAGGTCGCAATCACAGCAGCAGTGGGAGAACTTTTTTTTTTTTTTGGAGACTCGGGAGACGGCGCTTAAGTTGCTGAAAATTGAATATTTTCATACAAAAAAATTACTGTATATACATAATTTATACACAAATATATCCTCGAAATTTCAAAACATTCGATGCCATACTTTTCTTTCAATAAATTCCCGAAAATCGCCTTTTTTTGGACAGTCACACTAGTGGTGCGCCTTAAATACTCCTTTTTTCCCACAATTATCACCAAAAATAACCTTTAATCTCATTCATGTAAAAATTTGTGTTAATTTTTAGAATTATTAAATAAATAATATTGGTAACCATCCGCTTTTTTTATTCATTCGTAGTGATTATCATGTAAAATTAATTGCCTTAATTAATTTATTAACTGTAGTGATTATTAGGTAAAAATCGTTCTGTAGTTAACTTGCTCCATAGCTCAAGTCAACTTACCCCGACATTGGGGTTGGTTGACACAAAATCGGTTTTTAAAAAATCGATTAAAGAACCCACTTAGTATTTTATAAAAAATCTTAAGTAATTATTTGAGATAGTGGAAGAATGCTTCTATTCATAACAACAATTTGCTTTTTGAAATATTGTTTAGTTCCTTTTTTACAAGCAATAGACTAAAAAGTTGGCCAACTAGCCCCGGTCTCCCCTAATGATATCGCAGCACTCCTCAAAGAAATGGGTTTGGCAGATTACAAGCCAAATGATTGGTGACTCTTCATTGACAGCTTTAAGCGAAGTTTGAAATGTGTTCTTCTACACAACGGAAATCAATATGGCTTGATTCCTATTGAACACTCCACGAGTATGAAAGAGGAATACAAAGCAATATCTTTAATCCTAGAAAAGATTAAATATGAAGAACATCAATGGGTGATTTGCGTAAATCTTAGAATAATGAACTTTCTCCTTGGGCAACAAAGTGGCTGCACGAAATATCCATGTTTGATATGCCTTTGGGACAGTAGATCCAGACAAAATCCCTGGGTGAAAATGGATTGGCCTTAAAGAAACGATGTGACAGTGGGAAAGCAAAATGTTATTAACGCACCTCTGATCGCTCGGAAAAAAATCGTTTTGCCACCACTACATATCAAGCTCGGCCTGATGAAGCAATGGGTAAAGGCATTGAACAAAGAGGGCTCATGCTTTAGCTATTTGACGGCTAAATTTCCTCGATTGAGCTACAAAAAATTAAAAGCAGGCATTTTCGATGGCCCTCAGATACAGAAGCTCATGAAAGATCCAGCATTCATAGATGCCATAGAAATTGATGAGGCACGTGCTTGGAATTCATTTGTCTCGTGATCAACAATTTTCTTGGAACGCATAAAGCAGAATATTGTGTTCAGCTAGTAGAAGACACGATCACAAACTTTCGTGGACTTGACTGCAATATGAGTATAAAGATCCATTACCTTCACAGCCACTTAGATCGCTTCACTTGCAACCTTGGCGGTTTAAGTGAAAAACAAGGAGAAAGATTTCACCAAGACAGCAAAATAATGAAGGAAAGGTACTACTGGAGTCTCCAGCGAGATTGCTCTGGCCGTTGTCACTCAAGACAATTCTACAAAAGAAATTTCATATCCACCGAAGTTACAAAGGCTGCCAAAGTCCGGAAATTTGAATGAGCAAAAGCGGGAGCTCCTCCGCTATTGGGTTCTTCTTACAAAGTAATTATTTCATTCGTATTATGTATGAAAAAAATTGGAGAAACTGGTTGATTTCAATTAAAATTGTAATAAATCGAATTTTACTTTTATTTTTCAGATCTCGAAAATGAGAGCTGATAAACCAATTTTGGCTACATTTTCGAAATCAGCATAGTGGGAATACTCAAAAATAGATTTATTTTTACAGGCACCAAATTGTATAATGGCCAGTGTAATTAATAATAATAATAACATTCACACGTCCGATCTCTCGGCAATTTCAACCAAGATAATCACTGATAAGCGTATTTTTTTTTTTCAACACCGCCTTTGCCAGGAACTCACTCGAACTCTCAGTCATATATACATATAAAATAATTCGTAGGAACGTGGAATTACGTTTTTTTCTCAAAATATTTATTCAATCGAATCACGATCTTAAATATTGACTTTGAAATGACTTTCATGTAAAAGGATTTCCGGTGAAAATGTCATTATCTCATTGGCATTGAAAATGGCTCTGAATTTGTGAAAAATTGGGATTTCGGAACGATCCAAGCTTTGTTTCGTATTAAAATACTTTTTTTTAATAATTTCGTGAAATGTTGAAATTTTTCAAAAAAGACGAAAGTAGAGCGATTGAAGAGTGACTAGAAAAATACTTTCGCCAGGTTTGTTTGGGTGTGAGTCTCGGGACGACGGGGATGAAGACGCACATTCCACATTCCTCTTGGAGTTTCTCCAAACGAATCGCTTCTGGGGGTGCTGTCATTGGGGTTGGCAAAGCGGCTCGGAGGTTGAGATTTATAACTCACGATATTTTATTAATATTTACAAAAAAAAAAAAAAAATTCAATCTTGGCTAAAATTTGGCGAATGTATGAAACCAGCGAAAGTTTAAAACTCCTTTTGTACGATTTTTATGCGAAATAAATGTCTGGATATGCAAAGATTTCCGAACGAGGAAAGATGATGCAGAGAAATTCGAAGAGATTTCCTACTTCTCGATCTCTTAATTTAGCTTTTACGAGTCACATGCCACATTCGTTTCTCCAACGATTTACTTTATAAATACAAATGACCTTTGCAGTTATTTCTTCGTTTCTCGTTCTTCGGTTAAACACCTGGCGAATTTTTTTGTATGCGGTGAAAAAATATGATAATTTAATCAGACCGGTGCGCTTGGACGCCGGCATAGGCCCGTGATGATCGAGCGAAGGTCACTTCCACGTTCTCGTATTCGAGAATTACGACGAAGAGGCTCGCGCGAATTCCTCGCTCTCTCCTCGTTCCACGGTCAATCCTCCTCATAATCCTCCGACGATTCAGACGACGATGTTATCAGGGCTGCCGATAAACTCGCCACTTTAGCCGTACCAGAGAAATTCGTTTGACGTCGTAGCCTCTGGTTGTTCCAGCACTCTGGTAACGAATGGGATCCGTTCGTTTTGTCCTTTGATGAAGTATCGACCTTGCCACCGAGCTCCATCATCGAGCCTCGACGTCGTCTCGACGTTTTGGGACTCTCTGATCGAAAAAACAAACAAATCAGTATCAAAATATTCTCTAGCATTACTTGGGAGGGGCGGTACATGCAGAATTATGAAAATAAAAATTATTCGATCTCTAAATATCACTTGATGATAAAAATACGAAATTTCAAAAGGTCACAATCCAATAAAATATTTTTTATTCATTTATCTTATTCTCGGATAATAATTTTAAAAGCTCGTTATTATTAACTCTAGGTTACTACTGTTGGGTCGTTTTGACCCGAGCCAAAATCGTAATTTTCGACTAATTTGCGTTTCCCCTTTTCAAACTCCAACTCCAACGAAACGAATCGTTTCCTGGTGTTCAATTTTGTACCATTCGTTTACCGTCAGAAGTTGTTGTATTGTTTAAAAAAAAAAATATATCCCAAAAAGCACCAAGTCGTTTGAGAGCTCTGAGCACAACGATCCATCGCTGTAATGACCGGAGCTCAAAATAAATGGTAGTAACCTAGGTTTAACCTTGATTTATAGAGCTCCAAACGTGGAGCAAAGAGTTGATAGAACTCCGTAAAGATAAAAATTGAAATAACTGAAAGCGTAATTGTTCGTATATTATTAATAAAAAAAAAAACCAAAACAGCAAACATAACCGTTTACTTTTTTGGAACTTGTGAAATAAAACTATGAAGACTTTTGTTCGATTTTTGCTTTTCACGGCCATTCAAACTTGTGTCTGTGAATAGCAGCTTCGTCCTTTGTATTCTAAGTTTTTTTTATATAATTAAACATTTTTATTGGGAAATAAAACATCGAGAATCTAGAACTAATGTCGGTCTACCTATTAAATCAGTCCTAAGGCGGTCTACCTAATTTCCTAGTTGGTGACACCATACTGTCAGGCCTCATAGCCGTGTATTCGTCACTCTCATCCGGATCTTCGAGTGTATCCGGTATTTCGGGTGTAGCTATGCTCTCTCTTCGAAAGAGACCGATGACCGATTGAAATTTCGGTTGCTCTATGCCACCTAAAAATGTAGCCGACGGCGAGCTGTACGCGAGATACTCTTTGTTCGAGCACCATGCCGGAAATTCGTTTTGTTTAACCGGTCTCGCAGTGTCGTAGTCATCCTCACGTTTCCAGGGTAAAACTGTTTCTGTTGCGGTTGGGGTAGTTACCCTAAAGCCATCACCTTTAGCACGAGAAAAAAACTCCTTGATTGAATAATTGATATTAATTAAAAACATTATTTTTAATTCAATCAATTGATGTAACGATATTTTTTACTAATTGGATTATTAACTAATTATTTCAATCTTAGTTACACCATTAATTGATTGATTATTTAATTCCAGTATTTTCCTTAATGGGAGAAACCAGTTTAGGAGGCCGAAATTTTGGTGTTTTTCGTGAATTTTTTTTAACGTGGAAGGAATAATCAGAATTTGTTTAAACTTGGAGGATATTTTATTCATGTTTTGAAGTACACTTTGTAATTTTTTCAAGTCATTTCCGCCGGAAATAGTGGAGTTAAAAGCTGCTGTCCATGGACGACTTTTTTTCAACTGGTGGGCATTCTAGCTCAAAAAGTTATTGACCAATCGTTCTGAAAATTTGTGTGAATATTCTTTATTCAATTACAATCTATATGAACCTAACTCTGGGATGATATTATTATTAAATTTTTTTTTAATGCAAAAAAGGTGAAAAAACATGGTATAAAAACATGACATTGTGTTCAAACACCTCAAAAACATGCAATTTTCAACTTTTTTTATCACAATTAGTTTCATATTCTTAGGAAATATGTTATTAACGAAAAAAGAAAATTGTAATGATTACAGATAAAAATTGTGACTTCAGGAATGCCCACCAGCAAAAAACTCGGATGGCGATCCTCCATGGACAGCAGCTTCTAACTCCACTATTTCCGGCGGAAATGACTTGAAAAAATTACAAAGTGTACTTCAAAACACGAACAAAATATCCTCCAAGTTTAAACAAATTCTGATTATTCCTTCCCTGTTAAAAAAATTCACGAAAAACACCAAAATTTTGACCTCCTAAACTGGTTTCTCCCGTTAAATGAAATGGATTGATCAGCTGAATTGATTAAATTATATTACATTTTTTATATTCTTTTTTTATACCTTCTTCTCCTTTATGCTTTCGCCCACCACTTCCGTCGTTACCTAAATCATTCTCATAGTCTTCACCGTCGTTTCCGTTATCCGTATGTGAACCTTCGCCTCCTGGATTCGCATCTGTCAACAATTGAAAAACAAAATTATCCCATTGGTTTTTATAATGATCTCATTGGTATCGTCACTATTATCATTGAAAAAATAATTATTTTTACCGGAAGCTCGAGCTGTGAAAGTGATAGCAGAGTCCCAATCCTCCTTGCTCGATGGCTTTGAGTTGTCGTCATCATTCTCAGTCTCGTAAAGTACACCGTTCATGTAATCTAAAAAAAAAAAAAAACACATGCATTTTTCATTAATTTTGAGAAATCTTATAAGTGATACAAAATTTTAGTATTTTTTACCAACCTTGGGAGAAAAGTTTCGTTGAGCCATTTTGTTGCTGCAACTCAGGAAAGCTCACGTGATTCTGCTTGCTGCCATCCTAAAAAAACATCAAAGACAATTTAATTTCTGGTTTTCTACCCTAATTTTAGTATTGGAAAAAATGTATTTCTTCTTTATTTTTTAAATTTTTTATAAAAAGACACTTTCAAGAGAAATTTGGATACACTTGAGAAATTGTCAAAATCAATAAATTGATTTTCGTTTGTTTTTATTTATTTTAATTTGCCTTCTACCTTGAGTAATTTTTTGCTGCGTTTGTGACGATGTTTGTGCTCTCCCATCATTCGTCTTATATTCATGTGCATCTTGTAATTGACCTGAGTCGAGAGATCGCGATCATTGACTGCATGGCGACTGTAGCTCAGACGACGGTGCTGCAAAGCATAAGTCTGGCCGAATACGTTAAGAATGAAAGTGATGAGACTGGAGAGTCTGACTCCGGGCTCCATAATTATTTATTGTTATTATTTAAGGAGGATAATATTAACTGACATAATTAGTTGAAAGCAAAAAGGTTAATAATCAGTAGAAATATAAATAAAAAATATAATTAATATTTTGTCTTCATTTAAGTTTGTTTATTATCCCTTTTTATATTTTCTTTCGATCTTTTTCTTCGAAGGTTTCAGAAACTTGAAAACTTACCCGCTTGTAAGGCTTGCACAATTCTTCAGCGAGAAGATGATGAATTTTTGCATCTGTCAGATCCTTCCTCGAAGGATAATACTCCAATTCTTGAAGATCGATATTCCAACCCGGCTCTAATTGACTACAGCTTGGACTTAAATAATCAATTGTTCGAATTTTTCATCGAAAATCATTATTTTCATCAGTATTTGTTAATTAATAATGAATTTTTATTACCTGGAATTGAATTGACCGGTATTGCTGTAATTACGGAATATCGCAGACATGCTCTCAGTACCACTGATGTTACCGATTGTCGAAGCGTTTCTTCTTATGTAATCGAGGGCATCCTTCATAGCAAGCTTCGAATATGTTTCGAGGATCTTTGGCTCGGCACCGCAATGATTTCTCACGAGGTAAGGACGAATGAATTTGTTGTCGAATCTCTTGAATCTGGATCACATTAGATTTCATTAAATCCAGACATTTTTCGTTACGTAAATGCGATTATTGATCAAAATCTTTTATGCAGCGTTGCGCAATAATATTTTCTATCGTAATCATTTATCGATAATTATGGTAACACGATTTATCATCGAATAACTCACTTATCCCTGACATGGTAATTGCCATGTTTTCCCAGAATATCTTCAACCCCAGCCATAATGTGGTCCATTATCTGTAAAAAACAAAAGGACAATCAAACGTTTTGATAATTCCAATTAATCAACTAAAAAAAACAATTGATCTCATTTGTTGTTAAAGTTAAAATCATATCAATAAATGTTTACATTCTTAAAAATAAAATATAAGATTCAAGGCATAGAAAGTTATTAAAAATCAATAAATTTCAAATAAAACGATTAATTATGAAACGATGAAAAATAATATGTCAGCAAAACTGCTCACCCTTTCGTGAATTCTTTCGTTCATCGTTGGTTTTCTTTTCTCGGCCCTCTTGACGTTGAGAATTTTTACCAGGGGTTTTATGGTGATTCCCTAAAAAATACGCCAAGAGCAATTGAACTTCGATAATCCATTTGAAGAAAAAAAATAAAAAATTTCTCTCCTATTTACTCTTCTTTTTTTTTATGTAAAACAGAACAAAATTACACAGGCTAAGTAAGAAATAAAATAATCATAAATGAATAGAGATAATAAACTGAATTAAACTCGAGACTTGTTTGGTATTAAAGCCGCGAAATACAAAGGGAAATTCTCATCCCCTCGATGTACAAATGATCGTGACACAGATTTAAAACGATGTTCACCTGAATAAACACGGTAAAATATATAACCGCTATGGTTGTCGTGACGAACATTGGCTGAAGAGGCACGTGTTTTGGATCGATCAACAGGACCAACGCAAATGCTACAGCTCCTCGTAAACCGCCATACGACATTACGAATTTTTCCACCTTGTTGAGCTTATGGAGACGAAATCGATTTGCAAGAGCAGCAAGCACCATTACCCCTGCAAATGTACACGATCGTCCGGAATAATAGTCATTGTTATCTAGGATTCATTTATTATGCAATTATTATCCTATGTCATTGGGTCGAGCTCCATTTTAAAAAAGAAAAAAATAGCAGAAACTTGATTCTTATATCGTTTTTACGAAAGAAGAAAAATACAAATTATTAATATTAAATACAAAACTGTGAAATTTTTAAATCATGTTTATTATTATTATTTAAATTATCGAAAGAAATTATTTGTAATTGCAGACCATAGAAATTGTGCGAAATTCAAAAATAAATAAATTTATTTCTAATTAAAAAATAAATTAATTTATTATCGATTTATTTCTCATTTAATCAAAATCTCATTTTAATCAAAATCTTTTATTTCATTTTTTTTCTTTAATTTAGTAAAATATTTAAATTAATTCAATTTAAATCTCATGGAATTTATCAAGAGACTCGGTAGAGTCTCGGGACAAGTACATTGACAGTTCTGTCGTCTGCTGGCCCGAGGCTCGTCGAGACTATATTATCTCTGAATAAAACGATTCGCGGTGGTGGGGGTAAAATTGGCATGTCATTTTGTTCATTTACGAAGCACAGGAGTCATTTGATGGCTTGAAAATGTAACTGGAGACTAATTAAGAAATTCTCTTTCGATTGAGCCCAAAATCAGCATGATCGGTGGCGTAGTTGCTGAGAAAAAACTTTGCACAGGCTCAAGATTATGTAAAAAATACTAACACATCGAAGGATTCGACGTATCTGTATATGACACAATCAAAGGCGTTTTGATGCCCATCAAAACCCATTTACATGAAAGCCGGTCTCTGGCGACGAGAGCAACGAGCTGCGATTGGTCACAACTACTTTTCTCTCTCTTTTCTCGGTACCGACACAGCGGAAAGTTCTCTCTCTTTTCTCGGTACCGACACAGCGGAAAGTTTGAATGGAGTTTCGACATAACGAAGTGCGGGACGTGCGAGCAATGAATAAAACGATTCACGGTGGTGAGGTAAAAACTGAAATTCATTTTCTTTAATTACGAAGCTCAGGAGGCATATGATGATTTGAAAATTGAACGGGAGATTTATTACGAAAAAATACTTCGATTGAGCCTTAAATCAGCACGATTGATGCCGTATTTGCTGAGAAAAAACTGCACAGGCTCAAGATTATGCTACATCGAAGTATTGGCTTGTCTGTATACGACACAATGAAAGGCCTCTTGACGCCTTCCGAGCTTGTGATTGGCCATTCCGTTTCATCTTTCTCTACCTATACCACGCAAAGTCTGAACGGAGTTTTCGAAGTGAGAATAAGTGCTTATACGCGAGACGTGTTTGTGGATAAATTCGGGAAAAAAAATATTTCGCGATCTGTGAATAAATAAATAGTTCGAAGTACCCATACCGCGGAAAGTCTGAACGGAATTTTCGAAGTGAGCAGTGCTTACGCGGGTCCTGTTGTGGATAAATTCGGGAAAAATATTATTTCGCGATCTATGAATAAATTTATTCACAGATCGCGAAATAATTTTAGATCGTACGTGTACGATCCAAAAATGATTTCTTTAATATAAATTCAATGACAGCAATTTAGAGTTTCATCAAATTCACGTATTTTTTATTTTTTTCTCCCTTTCGATCGCGACTAATTAGAATCTCGTGGCTTAAACAGTATTGAAAATATGAATGTTTTTTCACGAACATTTGTGAGGTTATAAATATCGTGGTTAGGTTCGATCGCCTCTTGGTTACAGTAATAATAAGAAAGTGATGGTGTGAAAATAGTGAAGTGCTTTTAATCAACTTTCGAACAGTGCTGAAATGAATATGCATTTTTTTATTATTGTTAACCCTGCAGTTTTTATTTTCCACACTTAACTCTACGACGGAATTTCTCTTTCGCGATTAAATGTTCCTCGTATAAGATTTCTTGAGAAATCATTCTTTTCGATTCTTTGATAACTATGAAATGGTATACGTTGAACTGTTAATCGTGATTGGTGTGAATCGATGTAAATTTGGAAAAGAAACTCTATAAAACTAATAATGAGTGTCAAAAAAATGTATATGGCAAAGTTTGTTATTATCATGTCGAGTTTTGAACAGTGTTTAATAAATATTTTTTTTAACTCTACACCGTTGACAATTTATTTTATTGGTCCCTTTCCTCTTTATTATAAAATGTTCCTCGTTTGCCATAATAAGATTTGTACATCATGAAATGTTCCTTGCATGATAATTGTTGATCCATTTCAAAAGATTTTCGACGTCGTTTTTCTATCCAAAATATGGTGTAGAATCATCTCGCGTTTGATGAATTAATAGTCAAATACACTGTCAACCTGCATGTGGATATATATGGATGCCTCTGGATGATAACCGTAGTAAGTAATGGTATATCTTTATGTCAAAATGGCTCGTATAATATATCTTTATGTCAAAAGGCTATGGCGGTATATACTCCATATCCTATCAAAATTTGTATCTTTGGATTGCAATGAATGCCTATAGACTCTGAAAATTCTGTGAAGCGACAAATGTACCAAGTATTTCCACTTTTTGGCTCCGATTGTAGCATTATGAATTGAACATTTTGTTATGAAAATTCTTTGGTTGTTCATTTGTCAATGGGATCAAAAATATTGTCTTCGGAACACCATGAATATATGCAAAATTTCAGAATTTTGTTTGGCTCAATATGCTCTACATTTTTTCACATCCCCGCTTTAGTTGTAGCATAATGAATTTTAAAAAACTGTTTCAGAAAGTCTTGCGATGTGTTTTTTCTGACATTATCAAAATTTATATCTTTGGATTGCAACGAATGCCTACAAACTTCGGAAATTGTGTGAAGCGACAAATGTACCAAATACTTCTACTTTTTGCCTCCGATTTTAGCATTATGAATTGAACTTTTTTTTATGAAAATTCTTCGGTTGCTCATTTGTCGATGGAATCAAAATTATTGTCTTCGGAATGCCATGAATATATGCAAAATTTCAGAATTTTGTATGGCTCAATATGCGCTCTATTTTTTCACTTCACCACTTTGGTTGTAACATTATGAATTTTGAAAAATTGTTTCAGGAAGTCTTTTGATGTGCTTTTACTGATATGATCAAAATTTGTATAATTGAATTGCAATGGATACCTACAGCCTTTGAAAATTCTGTGAAGCGACAAATGTGCCAAGTATTTTCCCTTTTGCTCATTTGTCGATGGGTTAAGAATTGCTGGCTTCAGAATGCCATGCATACATGCAAAATTTCAGAATTTTGTTGGGCCCAATATGCGCTACATTTTTTAAATTCCCTAATTTAGTTGTAGCATTATGGATTTTGAAAAATTGTTTCAGGAAGTCTTCTGATGTTTTTTACTGATATTATCAAAATTTGTATCATTGGATTGCAACGGATACCTACAGACGTTGGAAATTCTGTAAAGCAACAAATGTACAAATATTTCCACGTTTTGGCTTCGATTGTGGCATTAAGAATTTAAAATTTTGTTATGAAAATTCTGTGGTTGCTCATTTGTCAATGGGATCAGAATTATTGTCTTCGGAACGCCATGAATATATGCAAAATTTCAGAAGTTCATTCGGCTCAATTGAGCTATATTTTTTCACTTCCCTACTTTAGTTGTAGCACAATAAATTTTAAAAAATTGTTTTACGAAGTCTTCTGATGTGTTTTTACTGATATTATCAAAATTTGTATCATTGAATTGCAACAGATACGTACAGACTTTGAAATATCTGTGAAGTAACAAGTGTGCCTAATATTTCCACTTTTTTGCTGGAATAGTGGCATTATTAGGACTTGAAAATTTTATTATGAAAATTATTCGCTTGCTCATTTTTGGATGGGATTAAAATTTGGCTTCGAAAAGTAATGGCTACATGCAAAGTTCATAAACTTTATTGAGCCTAATGTGTGGTATGCTTGAGTTGTGGCATGATTAATTCAAAAAATTGTCAGAAAGTCTTTGGTTCCTTTTTTCTGGAAGTATAAAAATATGTTTCATTGGAACGCACCGTATACTTACAAACTTTGGAAATTTCCTGGGGCAACATGTGTGCTCAGTATTTCTACTTTTTGGCTGCTATTGTGGCATAATGAATTGAAAAATATTTTCAAAAAGATTTGCTCTACGGATGCTCTGGTTGTGATGGTACGAAAATTTGCACGAAGATAATGCAACTGGTACAACTCAACTCGATCCATTTTCTTGGGCACAGTACTGATATAAGTTTGCCCGCTTTGTTGAATTTATTGTTTTAAAATATCCACAACATACTTTCTGAACTTTTCAAAATTCAAAGATAATATTAAAATATCTGTAAGTTCTAGTTTTAAGGCTTTCACGGCCATTATTGTTATAAATATCAAAATTTGCATCAAAATTTGTATCATGGGAATGTAGCCGATACCTACAAACTTTTAACATTTTGTGAAGCGCCAAGTATTTCCACTTTTTGTCTCTGATTGTGGCATTATGAATTGAAAAATTTATTACAAAAAGTCTTCGGCTGCTCATTTTTGGATGGGATTAAAATTTCTGTCCTCAGAACGCAATAGATACATCCAAATTTTCTGAACTTTGTTGGGCTTAAAGTGCACTATGTTTTTTCACTTTTCCACTTTAGTTATAGCATAATAAATTTAAAAAGTTGTTTCAGAAAGTCTTCGGGTGCTCTTCTTCTGATAGTATCAAAATTTGTATCATTGGAATGTAGCCGATATCTACAAATTTTGACCTTTTTGTGAAGAGGAGACATGTCTTGTGTGCTAAGTATTTCCACTTTTTAGCTCTGATTATAGCATAATAAATTGAAAAAGTTTTATTCTAAACGCTTTCCTCTACAGTCGCTTTGGTTTGTTCAATATATTGTTTTGGAGTTCCCATAACATACTATTTGAACTTTTCTATATTCAATGAGAATATTGAAATAGTTGTAACTTTTTATTTCCATGGTAGTAACTTCTTCAATGGTATTGAAAAATAATCATGATTCCACCTTGTTAATAAAAATAAGAATGAAAAAATGCGTGAACTTTTTTCACAATAGATTCGATGTTTTCTCTAAACATACATGAAACGGGTTTTTTATTTCATCATTAATCAAAAATGAAAAATTTCGAAAAAAATCGCCCCATTTTTATCAACAAGCTGAAATAAGCGTAATATTTTTTACCACAAATCTACAAATATAACAAGGAGATACTGCTATTTAATATGTTTCTTTGATAAACACAAATTCAAATAGCTACAAATTCTATGGAAAAGTTCTGACTCTTCTAATCTTGCTCTCAAAAGCTTTGTAAATTTTTGTATCAGACTCCCAGTTCCCGACTTATTTTAGCCTGATTCCAGAAAGGTAAATCGAAATGTCAAAAAAATTTGACTGGCTCGAGAATAAAAAAAATGCCAAATTGAAAATTCCAAAACACGTGCCCCTTTATTTCATAGGGAAAAAACTTGACTCGAAGTAGAAGGGGTCAGGGTTTGGAAATGAAAAAGCGATAATTTCCCAATATAACCTTTTTCTAATCTATATAAAGCGAGATGTTTGAAAAGAAAGAGAAAAAACGAATCATATCACGCATAAAAATCCCCCTCGCGGAAGAAACCTGGACAAGTACATTTGTTGACCGCCGTTCCCATATTTTTCCACGAATATATATACACTGCAAAAACCCGTTCTCGCAAAAATCCCTGAGAAAATCAAACCCTATCAAAAAGTAAGAAAAGTGACCACTCTCAAAAAATGTATCAAATAAATTCAAATCACACAAAACAAAATGAGTTAATCCTCGCGAAAAGCTAAGGTTGGGTTTCGCAAAAAGTTATAAAATAAATTGAGATATACCAAAATATATGTGCCCAGTACGGGAGGCTCTATCGTGTGAAAAAATCTTCAAATAATGTTGAATGTTGATAGAGAAAAGAATCAAGTTCAAAAATGCAGTTGTTTTACCAACCAGAATGAAAATAAAAACTCTGTATCAATAAGGGTCCGAAGCAAAAAAAGATTGCAAACGAAAAAAAATTAGATGAAAAAGAATTTCGGCCGAAGTACTTGGCGAGGTTGTCACCATGACCGATACATTATGTAAATTAAGTGAAAAAACATTTGTCAAGTACTTCGGCCGAATTTTTTTTCAATCTAATTTTTTTCTATGTTTTATAAAATAATTTGTAAGTCAAGGATGAGGCATCATATTCTTCCGTCATTTCATCTTTGAAAGAATAATAATTCTGAGGCTCCTGATAGTAAAGTTAAATATAATTATCTATTTATAGCTTAGATCGAAATTGCTAATATCCTCGCTGCCTTTTCGCCCCTGAATGCCTTATTCTAATACACAACTTGAAAGCTAATGATAAAGTATTTAATTTTCTGAATTTTCGCCTTGGGGAAAAATTGGTATTTGAGGTCTCTTCTAGAACACCTTCCTGCCAAGCTATAATCAAATAATAACCTATCAACGAATTACTAACATCTCGAGAAAACACTTCGATTCTATAGTTAACTCTTTTGAAAACATAACTTTTTTTCTTATCACTGGAACGAAACGCTCCTATATTTAAACAACCTCAATAACAAGGAATTTATGGTAGAAAATCTGTCTCATTCTTTTATGTCGAATTAGTAGTATGAGCAATACTGATTCCTGACATTGAAATAAGTCGATGATGTAATGATGTAGACACGTTGTAAGTTTTTTTGTTATATACAGGCTCTATTGGAGTTTATATAAAGCGAAATATATGAAAATATTATAGAAAAAAGAAGTGATATCAAATAGCAAAAATCCCCTCCCGGGGAAAAAAAACTTGGACAAGTACATTGGTGGTCCCTCGTTTCCCTATGATATCACAAAAAGTCCAAAACCCCACTTAAATTTTTTTTTTTTAATGTTTACTAATTTTATTCATATTCCGGAGGGAAACCAACCATATAGATCACGAAATAACCGGCCAAAAAACCAGACTTCACAATAATTGTCACTTTGAATTTATTTCCACAGAACAAAACAAGAATCAAAACATTAAAAAATCAGAATTATCAAGATGAGAAAAACACCACTTATAATTGGTGTGTAAGAAGTATCAATAGTCTAGAAAAAAATGAAGAAAGATCGACATCTAAGTTACGTGCAGCAGTAAAATTTATGATATCAGTACTAGGACAAGTATTTCTTTGATGACTGAGAAGATATCAATATGGACGTACCGGCAACGTAGGGCATGCAGTTGGTGCATTGCTTCTGGGATCTCCTAAGTCGAATAGCTACTTTTGTTTTGGCTATGGCGTGACCAATGTTGCCAAATAGTATTTACTTACATGACCTAATGAAACAACATTGCCTGCGCCGTGGCTAAAATAACGAAAAACAAGCAGGAACAGGAAGTTTCGTATAAGATCCCGTGCTTTTGTAATGTTAAAAAAAAACATTAATTTATGTCTGTACATGATAGCACAGTTTTGTTTGATTGGTAATAATTTGATGAACGTTCACCACCGTACGTTGAGCGTATACGCACAGAGTACTTGTCCGGCCCATAACTTTTTATTAAAATTGCTCATTCCAGTAAAAATCAGTGGTCTCTCTCAAAAGTCAAGGGTCATAAATACGCACTTTTTCATTATTGGTAATATCTTATTTAATTTTTATTTTTTATGATTAATCCCGCATAATGGTTTAAATTCTCTTTTTCAAAACATAAAGGGCTATTTTGATAGTTGGCGCCCAAGAACATCAAAATGAAACGAACGGAGGGGGATTATTTTGTGTGAAATTTGCGTGATCTTAAAACTTTAGATACAAATTTGACGGTGCATTCAGAGCCCACATTGATCTTTTGACCATTAACCAGTGGTTACTTAGATCTTCTACTAATAAATAGTAGCTTTCCAAAATATAATAACTTTCGTTGCTGGCAATAATAGTTTTCGAAAGTATGATACGCTACATTGCTGGCAATAGTTTACTGACAATGAGTCGTATCTTCAGAAATTTCATAATTGACTGCACCTTATGTTAATGTAATTTTATGATGACTACGAACACCATTTTATTCCGATTGAATAGACGTCGAATGTTGTTTATGATACAAGGCCATTCTGAAATTCGCAGAAGAATTGATTTTCTTGTAAATTTCTGACGGCGAAAAGCAACGCATGCAACGAAAAGCACCTCCAATTTGATTTTCACTTGAATGAGCAATTTTAATAAAAAGTTATGGGCCGGACAAGTACTCTGTGCGTATACGCTCAACGTACGGTGGTGAACGTTCATCAAATTATTACCAATCAAACAAAACTGTGCTATCATGTACAGACATAAATTAATGTTTTTTTTTAACATTACAAAAGCACGGGATCTTATACGAAACTTCCTGTTCCTGCTTGTTTTTCGTTATTTTAGCCACGGCGCAGGCAATGTTGTTTCATTAAGTCATGTAAGTAAATACTATTTGGCAACATTGGTCACGCCATAGCCAAAACAAAAGTAGCTATTCGACTTAGGAGATCCCAGAAGCAATGCACCAACTGCATGCCCTACGTTGCCGGTACGTCCATATTGATATCTTCTCAGTCATCAAAGAAATACTTGTCCTAGTACTGATATCATAAATTTTACTGCTGCACGTAACTTAGATGTCGATCTTTCTTCATTTTTTTCTAGACTATTGATACTTCTTACACACCAATTATAAGTGGTGTTTTTCTCATCTTGATAATTCTGATTTTTTAATGTTTTGATTCTTGTTTTGTTCTGTGGAAATAAATTCAAAGTGACAATTATTGTGAAGTCTGGTTTTTTGGCCGGTTATTTCGTGATCTATATGGTTGGTTTCCCTCCGGAATATGAATAAAATTAGTAAACATTAAAAAAAAAAAATTTAAGTGGGGTTTTGGACTTTTTGTGATATCATAGGGAAACGAGGGACCACCAATGTACTTGTCCAAGTTTTTTTTCCCCGGGAGGGGATTTTTGCTATTTTTAATTAATTTCTCATGAAAATGAAGTTGGCATATTTTTATTTGCGGTTAAATCCTGATTAAACATTGTAATTTTTTAATATTTTGGTCTTATGCATTTTTCAACCGTTTACTATTGTTATTTTAATTGAAAAAACGAAGAATTCTTACCGAGGATTCGGTAGACAGAGCAGCAAACGATGGTCATCAAGACGAACCACGTATTCCAATCGTGACGATTGTTCACCGTCGCGACCCCGAGAAACATGAATATAATTGTCTCGGAACTGCTGGATAACATTTTCATCGTGTACTTCACTGTCGTATGAGATTTGTGAGATATATTCGCTTCGACATAATTCTTCATCGTAATACCGCAGAATGTAATCCTATAAAAGAGGAAAAAAAACAATAAAAAAAACTAGGTCATCATATATATTCAAATATTTCGATTAATTTGAAAAAAAAAATGATCGAACAATAAGATTTGAATAAAATTGAAAAAAAATAATATAATATTTTTCAATCTAATCAATCATTCATCAACCAATCAATTATTCAATAAAATATTGATTAATCAATGAAATATTTAATTGTCTTTGATTTAATGAAAGTCTACACTGTAAAAAATGTCCGTATGAAAATTAATACACTATAGGAAGTTTTTATGCGGATACCGTATATGAAAATTCAGATACGCTGAGGAAAATTGAGAGACGCGGTATTTTAATGATACGAGCACTGTTCAGTAAAATTAATATACTTGTGTATTTGAAAAATCATGTATATGTAAGAAATGTTGACCTTGTGCATATTAAAAACACGAAACATCTAATAATATTACTATACAGGTATATTAAAGTTCATGTTACCAGCGTAGTAATTTTCAGATTCAAGATTACTAACTTTCAGGCACCGTATAACGTTTTCGCATTACATATGTCTACGATATTTCTAGAGATGTATCATAAAATTTGGTGATCCTTTTTGAATATTAATATACGAATGAATATTAAATAAATTCAGCTATTATGAGTTTTTAACGGGAATACATTAATTGGCGTACTATTGTGTTCGATTTTTTAAAGTTGAAGGTCGAAATCATGCAGACATCTCAAGAAATTAGTTAGAGTGACTTATCACCACTTGATGCCGTGGCAATCAAATCGAGCAATTGTCGCCGTAAAAATTTTTATTATAATCTCAACATCTTGTGTTAAGTTTGGTGTTTACCATTTTCATGTTTTACACAATTTTCTTAGATTCGAGCGACTTGTATATATCCTCGTCCGAAGCACGTGCCTCCTATGAGAAAGTCGACGCTCTGCGCCACGCGGTGGCCAGAGCGCGAAGCACGGTGCCCACAAAGCGTTACGAATTTCCTACACTTGTGTATTCATTTTAATATTGAGATTCTTATAATTAATACATAGGTAAATTAATTTTAATACACGGATTTTTTTTTTTATACTGCAGGGTATATTAATTTTCATTCCCATTTTTATACCGTATTTTTAAGAGATAGAGTTATGATGGGAAATAACATGTATCGTATTATTAACATTCATGTGTATCTTATTTTTCAGTCAACTGTCAAGAAAAGTGAAGATCATACTGTAATTTTAATACATTATTGATAGTAGATGAATTCATATACATTTGTATTAATTATCAATCAAACATATGATTTATTTCAATGCATGTCCACAAAATTTTCAGATTTCATATGAATATTCAATGTTATGTATCTTAAATTCCACATCAGTAACCAAAATTTATATTCATATTTCAATTTTGGCATACGAGTGTAATAATTTTCATTTCATACACCCGGTTTGTAAATTTCATTTACCGTTGTATTGTAAAAGTATTGTAAATTTTATATATTTTTTAACAGTGTACAATTTCACGAAATCAATTAGAGTCCATTTCACCATAAAATCATGAAGGGAAACTAAGCAATTTATTAATAGAAAATCATCCATTTTTCTGAGCATCGAATATTCAGTTCTAGAAAATTTGGACATTTATATTTTAAGGTGCATTTTGGGAGGAATATTCAAGTTGCTGCAAGCTTGCAATTTTTGTTTTCACCCAAGGTCTATCGACGACGTCAGTTGTTATCGATCCTGTATACCTCAGCCACGGACAATATCGTCCATACATATAACCCCATGCATACATATAAGCATCTTTGTGTGTACAAATATAAATAGGAGGAAAAAACTTACGCAAGAATACCGGACATATGAAATATTTCGGCGTTGAGATAAGCGAGATACGCCATGACGAATATGAAGATCGGCTCTATGACGCGAACCTCGTTTGTAAATCTCGTTACGAAACCCGTTGCGAAGCCCCAGAGAACACCGATTATCGTACCACCGATTGCAACTACGAGAAACGAGGCGAGACCCGATAAAATTTCGGTATATGTTATTCTGAGAGGCCCCATCTCGCTGTAAGTCTCAAACATATTGTACAGCACCTGTAAACCATTTATGAAGACTCTAAAATGTAGTTTAGATAAAACGAAACGACATCTCGTTACCCAAGTTCCATAAAATAATTGTTTTTTTTTTTTTTTTCAACCCCCACGAAATATTTATTTTCGTCCTCTTTGCAATTTAATTATAAAAAATGTCGGGCTTAATTAAAATGATATTAGATTAATTTTATTGTGACTAATTAAAAAGTAACTTTGAAGTGCTTGAAGTTAAACATTAAACACTTCTCTTTAAACATTTCTTTGGTCGTTACTTTTTTCTCGTAATACATTTATGGTGATGTACGTTCTTCTGCATGATTAATTGATGAGAAATGACAAATGGTGTGTTCTACAAAGAAAAGGATCGTCCAAACAGAATATTTTATCATTAGGCCTGAAATTGTTGTGACATTATTTATTTACGAAAAAAAAGAACACAATCGATCAATTTCTTTCATAAGTGTGTACTCACGACGGTAACTGCATCGTTTAGAAGGCTCTCGCCAAAAACGACGATGTACAAAATCTCATTTACGTGGATTTCCTCAAAAACAGCCAACACAGCGACCGGATCCACTGCGCTTATCAACGCCGAGAAGAGAAACATATCCAAAAGCGGTGCAGCCGTTTCATCCGAGAAACCGAAGAGACCACTTTTGGCCAAAAGCCAAAGAGATGCACCTATACCATGAAACATCAATAAAATTAAATAATCGAAACTGTTTCCGAAAATAGGAAAAAATTATTGAAAATAACGATCAAGTCTGAAATTTCGGAATAACAGAACATTTTTTAACCTTTTTTTAGTCGCTTAGGCGAAAAGAATTTCCGTAATACCGAAAGAGAGATCGTTCCAAAAAATGTCGTCATTACGTAAAAATGTTTCGGATGTTACGTAAAAAGTTACGAGAAAAAGGGAGGTTTTCGAAATGCTTTTTTGATAAATAAATTTATCTCGTGTCATAATTAAATAAAAACTGTTTGAATCAATAATGAAATACGTTGCCTCATAACTTCTGCATTTATATATATTCATAGTGTTTATGCTCGTAAATAAGAAAGATTGTGAAGGTTTTCCGACGCGTTTTTCGTTATTTTATTCATCCTTTCAGCGTCGTAATGAATAACTCTTCAGAATTTCCATCGTTAGAATTAATGCATATATCGATCGTGTTTACTACCATTAACCCCGACTGTTATAATCAAACATCTCATACGTGCAAAATTCTTGCACAAATGCAATAACGAGGAAAGATCAGTTGGAACAAGTACAAACGAGGCTGAAGTCGTTATTTCGATGCATATTTTTATCTTTTTTTCAATCTATTCTTTGAATGAGAGTTCCAGGCCACTTCGTGTATGACTTGTGAATGGCACACGAGCCCCAATGGAGAGCCAGAAACTCTAAATGTTCAACAGAGATTCCTCTCGCGCGTGTTCATAATCTATTTTTATAATTTTGTCTCGCATCATCATACAGAACCCAGTCATAACGATTGCGTGTTTGGAAAATGGCCACGTGAAACGAAAATGTTACGAGGGTAAACAGAAGTCGAAAACCACCGCAAACATCCATCAGAAATATCCGAATAAATTATAGGACACGAGAGATTTAACGGATAGCTGATTTGTTATTCGTGAAGCTGTCCGGTTTGATAACTGATAGACCCAGTCTAAAATTTTCTAGCAGCATATCGTAGAAAATTAATCAGCCTCATTAATATCGACGTACATATTTTTAATGAATTAAATCAACTCTTAAGATGCCCGATATTTAATCAATCCATCTGATCCAATTCGATCAACCGAGTTAACGATAAATAATTGAACTCTTCCTTGAAACATCTCAAAGTAATAAATAAATGATTAAAAAACAAAAAGAATTCAATTAAATGCTAGATATTTGTAACATCCTATCTGTTTTTTTTTTCTCACACTCAAACGCATTACCGATCCATCACAATTTACTACTTTCAGCTGAGACATCCTTACCCACGTATCCATCTTGTCAAGACTTCTTTAATAAAATGGATAACATTGAAATGAGAGAGAGAGTGTGTGCAGGTTGTTTGTGGGTGAAATTGACGCCCCATACAATTGCAATTTTTGTACTCACCTATCGAAAGTGTATTAAATATAGTTCCAACAACTGCGAACAGTAGAATCGTTCCAAGGTGATCGAAAAATAGTCGATTTGGCATGAAGTAACCAGCATCCAGTATTATTGGCGGAAGCATGTAGAGGAAGAATGTATCCGGGGTGAGCGGAGATACGTGTACTTCGCTTGCTTGAAACAACAACACACCGATAACAACTCCAACGACAATAAGCAAACAAGATTCCGGAAAAATTTTGCTTAATCTTGGTGCCATGTGAAATCCTGTAAATTAAGAAAAAAAAACTGTTCAAGTCCTGATAAACTTCATGTAAAACCTCATAAACATCATCAAAGTAAGTTCTTTAATTGTAGTGCTACCGAATCCGAGGAAACATGGAAAATGGATTCTACACGTTCATAAAAATCTCAAATAATCGTTTTTGTAGTATTATTTCAAAAATCATTATCATTTGCCACTCATAGTAATTTTAGTTTCAAGACCTACTACAGAGCTATTTTGGTCGTAAGTTTTAGATTTTTAGGTCAAATATCTATGCCACCAAGAAGTTTCCGAAAAATATCTTCGAATGGGATTTTAAGGGGCCAGTCCACTTTGCAAATTTCAAAAAATCGATTTTTTTTACTGTTTTCGAAAGTACATACATTCAAAAATATTGTGTCAAAATTTTATGAAAATCCGAGCTTTGTAAGTATTTTTTTTTTTTACCTGAACGTCAAGACCACATTTCGTCTACCTGAGCGTATAAACTTCAAACGCGTTTTTCTCGAAACAACGTTTTCAAAATCTAGCTCCATCGTACCTCTAAAACTAATAAACCGATTCTCTTGAAATTTGAACCACATATTGTAAACATGATTCGCAACAAGATGACCCTGGATGGTTTTAAAATTTTCATTTTTACTCTTTTTTTTGTGAAAAACTGCGAAAAAAACGCGTTTTTTTTACTTTTTTCGTTTTTCATCTGCCATTTTTTGATTTTTTGATAAAACTTTATATCCGAGGGTCATTTTGTAGCCGGTGTCATACTGAATCTAATGGACTTTGATCTTTTTGTTTCAGACAAGCCGTTGCCGAGTTGTGATGGAGCTACCTAGCCCACCTATTTTTGAGGCGTTACGTTAAACTATAGTTTTTGTACTTAAAAATGAATAAAAATGAATTATAACATTTTTTTTATGTATTTCAAGACTTTATTTATCAAGCCCGACAACTTTTATATTCATATCTTTTATACGCTCTTTCAAATGGCAGTCATATCGAAGGAATGCATACATTTTCTTCGTTCTCGGAAAAATCAAGCAGATGGTATTCTTATTTCTTTTTTTCGTTTTTTGTGCTGGGTTTATCGTTGGGTTTATCAAATATATTTATCAGTCTAACCCTACGACAAATCAATGAAATTATAAGAGTTTCCAGTATCTAAAGGGAACTGTAATTGATATCTTAAATGAACCTAAATTACTGTTCATATGAAACCGTAAAAAAGAAACCTAAGAAACCTTGCGTTGATCTATAAATACAGATAATGACATGGATTAAGATTTAAAAAAACTGTGGAGAGAGAAGCCCCATTTACAAAAGTTCTGAAATTGACGCGTGTCACGATAACGGCTTTCAGGGAATACTCGACATGTAATTAAAGCAAATCGATAGTTTAGCAAACTAAGTGAAGACAATCTTTGCTGGATTAACCCAATGAGCAGTAAGAAGGTCAAGTAATGATGCAGAGTCGTTTGCTTTTTTCTGTGTCTGGCCAAATAGAAACTTTGTTGTTTTACTTCGTAAAGTACGTGATTCTATTTGGAGAGTTTTTAGGTATACGTATCGAGTCTAGACTCGAATTAGGGTTAACCTTGAGTTGGGGGGGACTAAGCTTTATTGATATTTTATTGCGACTCCTTATTCTCATTGATATTTGTCGACTCATAAAAAAATTGGGGATTGTAACTTGTACAGTATTTAACCGAAAGTCGTTTGGCTTACTCCATTTTAATCATTAAGTGGCAAACTTTAATTTACAAAAGGAACGGAAAATTGATCTTACGCCGATAAATGGATATTTCATGTTACATCGTGCTTGAGGATTTACACAACTGACTCCGCTTATATTCCTCTCTAAGCCACTTAGTCTACCGATCTATCGTTTCCACTACCCTCTAACTCGGACCCACTGTGTAAGTTTTCCTCGTGACTAACTTTTCCTCTCGACGATTATCTCTCCCTCAAATGCAAACACGTGCTAACTTCTACAAATATTGGATGAATTTTCGTGCTTTATGATCGTACTGTTGTAACAAACCGTATGGTTCCTTCGCAAACTTTCACGATCAAAACTCACTGCTCGGTTAATGACTCGATAGCTTAAGTATAAATACTGCATGTATGCAAGACTGGATAGTATAATTGATTTTTAATATTTAGCCACTGATAAAATATTACTATTATTTCAGCAATTCTATCTTAAATTTTGAACCAAAAGAATTTGAATGCATTCAAATTCTTTTGGTTCAAAATTGGCATGCCAATTGTAAATATTGACATATTTTCGTAAATGTAAGTTGCTATCACGTATGTCTATTGATTTTATAGTGAAACTAATACTTTACGAATTAATTCCCATGACTTCTGGTTTAAAACCAAAAGACTTGTTTTCTAAAAATGATGATTATTAATATTTGAGCTAATGTTTATTATTAAATAATTCACTTAATTATTACACTTTATCACCGATTTCCAAAGCTTTCGGTTACAAATTGAAATTATTCGATTTGTATTAAGTTATTATTATTTGAATTAACTTCCAGCTATCGATATTTCGTTGTTTAAATTTCAAGTATTTTTCCTTCATTTCGACAAAGATTCATTTTGGGCTCACCGATTTTTGCGATACTCGCAAAAAAAATCCATATTCCGATGACGAAGGGTGTCTCGACGCGATGAAATTCCACATGAAAAACTTGATACTCTCTGAGGGGTTTTGCCGGTGCGTGAGGGTCGTTAGCATGATTTTCGGTATTTCCATTTGCGAGATTTCGAAGAGCGACATCATCAGGAAATTGACCAACGACTGGGCCCATTGGGCCGAAACTTTTTCCAGGATAAGGTTGTCGAAGATCCCCAGGTAAATCTTGATCATCCGAGCTGGGTCCGTGCATAGGATTGTTGTCGATACCTGGTGAGACTGGTGGCGATCGACGTTGATCATTGTAAGAACGTGCCCAAGATCCAGGGCACATTATTGTGCACGCGAACAACAAAATTATAAAAACGGTAACGTTCGTTGCGCGAAATGCCATAATGAAATTTTGTTAAAAATATCGTTCATCCATTTATCTAATTACTTGTAAAAATAATTATTGAATAATATCTAAATCGAAGGCTCCAACAGTGTTTTTAATGATTCGTTGTCATTGAAGCTCCAATTGAAATTGCACTTAATCACAAATGTAACTTTAACAGTAACTAAAAATATTACGAAAAATATTTAGGACCCAAATTTCTTGCAGTATTAAATCTTCGAACTTAATTCACGAAATTTTGTTTCACTACTTCGAAACTGGACTTGTATTATAAAATTGTTGCCCAACGAAAATTGAAATAATTGTCGAATGCGCTGGAATCCAAAAATGCTTCCCTCCAATATTTGTTTTCATTTGAATTCACAAACTGGCGAATCACAGTGTCGATTTTTTCGTTCGAAGTAAAAAAATAGCGAAGAAAAGCTGAAGGCAGTTGAGAGGGGAGAAAATGTGATGGTAAAATAAGAAAATAAAATTAGTTTTGAGAAATCAGCGATCGGTGGAGGCGACGTAAGAGGCCTCCGATTTTCTTGGCCTCCGCGTCTTTTTTTTCTCGTTCTCGTCCTCGTTCGTCCTCGTCCTCGAGGACGTCTCCGTGCTTCCGGAATGAAGGATGACACGCTGTAGTGAGGATGGCCCTGACGCCGATCTCCCTAATCCTCTCCTCATCGTTTATCGATAACTCAAATAAAATGGTCCAGCAGCCAGAGTGCTAATTTTATTCTTCTGTCACACCGCACGAAACCTCAAGTTTTTTTCTAAAAATATAATTTTCCTCGATCGCAATTGAGGCATTGATTGTGAACCAGAAAAACACGAAGCAGAAAGTTTTGATCGGATGGTGAGCAGGGGTTGATTTAGCTCTAGACTTCGACGTCTGTCCTTACTCCATCTATACCGCGTTGCACCCCACACAAAACACTCACACTCTCGCTCACACACACTCTCTCGTTCTCCGTCGTTCTACCCCTGGCGATCGTTATTCACTCTCACGGACAAACCTCACTGATTTTTTCCTCGTTATTTTTTCTGTTTCCATAAAAACTTCAAAACCTCCTCACTCGATCCTCCCTCTTGAGATTTTTATTTCACTCGTTCGATACTCTTCATCGAGGATACAGAATTTTTTTCCCTTTTCTAACCAGATTTTAGGTGGTCTTTAAAAGTCGAGATTTGACGCGTACGCCGACGGGGTTACGCGGCGCCACTGAACAAGCTTCACACACTACCTTCGGCTCCAGCTGCCAGCTGATCGTTGCCAAAACTCGCGCACGCGCCCGTTTCATTCAAATTATATATATATATAGCTTTGTATTATAAAAACGTATCTTTGTAGACGTACAATATGGATGGAAGATTTCTTGTACAGCACAAGAGCTTTCCAATTCGAATCTTCCTAAATATAAGTGCATTTATATAGGTCATTTTTTTCAATATCTGCCCTTTTGAATATGATAATAAATCCCGATTTTATTCCAACTCCAGAATTTTGTATTGTACTTCTCGAGCTGAAAGATTACTTCTTTTCTTTGAGATTATCAGTAAATCCACAACATCAACGATGCCAAGCTTGAGAGCGAATACAACTTTTTTGAAGTTTTGTTTTGACACTAACTTTGTAATTGGCATGAAAGATGGAATAAATTTACATGGGAAATTGGTATCAAGTGTGGTGTATTTATTATTATTTCGTTGGTGATAAAAAAAATATAATGAATTTTTAGCACGTTGAATTATTCATAAAATTCTCAATTATTTTATAATTATTAATTTTTATTTTATTGCATAATTTTATAGAATTTTTCATCAGGTTGCTTCATAATTAAACAGAGTTGAAACAGTTTTTTTTTCAATATCTCAATTGTATTTGAAGAAATGTATCATTTTAGGGGTTAAAATAATTTTGTATTTTTTTTTTCTTTTTTATTTCATCGTGTCTACTTTTTGAAAAATTTACCCATATTAGATTTTCCGGTCACGTGTTTTCAGCGCCGATCGTTCGAACGTGGCTAACCGTCGAAGCTTCTCGTATGAATTTTCCGGGAAGTTTAGAAAACTACCCTCCAAGCCCTGCAGTTCCGGGGTGCCGATAATATCAGTTGGTGAAGTAGATATAAAGAGCTGGGATTACCGACAATGATAAAACGTCGATAATTTAATGACACCAATATTTGTTCAATAAAAAAAATACTCGAATGATAAAAAAAAGTAATAAAATCAATAAAAATTCGATTGAATTAATAAAATTTCAATTAATTCGACCGCGTATATTAGCAATGATTTTTTTCCTTTCTAAATTTTATTTTTCTCCATTTTCATTTTGGAAGGTTGACAAATTTATGACTATTTCTGTATCCATACTATTTTCTCAAAAATAAAAGGTGAATAATTTCAATGAAAAAGGATATACAATCCATTTCGAATAATAATTATTTTATTTCAATCTTAAACTAATTTTCAAAAAGTCTATCAGGTAATTGAAACTATTAGAAAATTAAAAAAAAAAGAAAACAATTTTTTTACGAGATTGGTTAGCAATTTATAAACCATTTCTAAAATTCAATGTATCCTGGAGAATTAAATATTCTATCGGTTAAAAAGCTCATGTGTAAGTCATACGTCTTATTGAAAAACGGTATTCAACAGATCGTGGTTACCCAATTCCCATATAAAGGCTATTCCATGTTTATTAACCTTATCACAAGTTAATCAATAATGATTATACTTAATGATCAAATAAAATTGTCTGAAAACTACATCCATCAAAATTTAATACCGAAAGATATTTAAGTTAATATAGAAAGCAAAATATACACTACTTTTAATGTTTTTTTTTTCTTTTTCATGGGTTTCCTACAAAAAGTACGAGATGTATATTTACAGAATATCAATATAATGATTATATTTAGAAGTCCGTTATTTTTTTTAAATCAAAAACTTTTAATGTGGAAAAATACCCACAAGTTCGTTAGTTGATTCAACTTCGAATCACCCACAGTCACGGATATAGTTCTCGATATATATAGGTTCGTATGTTCGGCTATAGTCTATAGATGTTAAAATATATAGAGAGTCTTTCTCCTCCCGTTGCCCGGAATAACTTTTCTCCGATCTTTCCATCTTTCTCTCTCTCTCTCTCTCTCTCTCTCTCTCTCTCTCTCTCTTCCTCCTACCCATTCGCCCTTTTATCTCATTCGGTTTATATAACTCTCAGTTTACTCCTTCGGATGTTCGTCATCGTCACGGAACGCAAGATCTCAATTGAAAAACCTTCGAGCCTTCGACGAATGAAAAACGCATTGTATAATGGCACGAGAGTGAATTTCGGGAACGAGGAATGAATAAAAAAAAAAAAAAAAACGTTATATAAAGTTTCCTTGGAATTTCTATGGTATAACAAAAAACAAACCTTAATTTAAACGTAGAAAAAAATTGTATTCCAAACAAGGAGACAAATTATGAGAGTTCTATTTCTCAAGGGAAATATTTTGTCGACCAAAAAATCCCAACCAAATGACAATATTCTGTGAAAAATTGTCAATTTTTTTTAAATAAAGCTTTTCGATCACGTTGAAAAAGCACATTTATTTTTTAAGGTTGATCGGTAAATTTAAGCCATCCTAGATGAAGGGCTGACAATTTTTGTAGACACACATAAATACAGGATGAATTGATATTTGGAACTCTAACGCTATTTATCGTCGAGTTTGGTAGTAATTAATTCGTAAAGATCGACTGTTTCCAGACACTCATCTCTACGAGAATAGAAACATCGTATGCACGCCAAGACTTATAGAATTTTTACATTCGGTATTTCCAAGATTTCGTTATAAAAAATTGATCACTGCATTTCGCGAATATTTTTAAAAATAAAAGTGCTTGGGTTTTTGGACGTTACCGTTAAAAATCGTCTGAAAAATAAAAAAATATTCGTTCTAAAATTATTGAAATTTTCACATGAATGACACGGGAAAGAGCGCGAGAGCGCTTAGCAACTCTGTATTCAGCGTCTGCTAGCACATGCCTTCAGACGTGACAGTTTGCCAGTTTGACTGTATTTTTCTTTCCTGTTCTCGAATGTTTTTACTGTATTTGATAAATATCGGTAGAATTAATGGTGAGAGCTAAATTAACAAAATCTCTGCCGTAGCATAATTCCTTTGCTATATACACTCGTAAACAAAACTGACAGTTTCGGCAGACGACAGTAACGGCTATGACACGTTTTACAATCGACTGCGCTCGTCAAATTTCAATTATTAAACATTTATTGAACAATAAAATCATATAAAAATATCCATTCCCCGCTGTTTATATTTCAAAAATAATAAAATTATAATTTTAAAATGATTTTTGCATTCGCAAACTTTGGTCTACTTTAGATATTGCAAAGATCACGTAGCCGTCACCGATCTACCTTAACTGTATTAGCGAAACAAAAAAAAGGCACGTTTATGAAAAAACACAGCCAAAGGGGGTTCCGCGGAATGATTGCGAATCACGAGAATTCCCGAGAAAACAAATCTGTTTACTTCCTGTGGTAGACCACATATAGTTTGAAAAAGCCACCGTTAGTGGCCAGAATGTTGGCATAAAGTGGATGGCAAAGGATCGAGAGCGAGAGAGAGAGAAAAAAAAGACAAAGGATGAAAGCTTTTTCACGTGAAAAGCTTCGAAGTAAAGTTTTTCTAGCTATCATGATAAGTTTTTCTTTTTACCCTGAAAAGTCGATACTAACAAAATTCATTGGAACTCACATGAGAGCAACAAAGGATTACGTTCAAATTGAACAGAAGAATGTCTATTAATTATTTTTCCAAAGCTTTATATGTATATTTTTTTAAATTACGAAGTGTCAAAAAACATTCAGTAGCTTAAAAACATTTTGTTATTCAAATTTATATGAATAATTTACACAAAGATCTTTCTAATTTCTTATATATGGTTCTTTTTTTCTTTCAAATTATTCAATGTGAAGAATTAGGTTGAATTGTTTTTGGTAATATAAAAATATACGATTTGAAGACACTTTGTTTTCTTCTCAGAAAGGCTTCGCGTTTGAGTTATAAAGACGAAATTATAATTTGTGCTCCAAGTGGTTATGAAATGTGGAATAGACATCTCCGAGTTTCAATTGGCCTGGGCATACACAGCTTGGATATAATAGATCTCGAATGAGGGAGGATGGGAAACTCCAATCAAATTTTCTTCTTCGAGATATGGCGTACACACCTCGGAACAGAATGAGTACCAGCTGCAATCGTCATCTCTCTCTCTCTCTCTCTCTCTCTCTCTCTCTCTCTCTCTCTCTCTCTCTCTCTCTCTCTCTCTCTCTCTCTCTCTCTCTCTCTCTCTCTCTCTCTCTCTCTCTCTCTCTCTCTCTCTCTCTCTCTCTCTCTCTCTCTCTCCCACCCCCCCCCCCCCCATTCTCTCATTTCTTCTTTCTCTTGTACATTCTCACTCGCTCCCTGTCTCTCTTTTTCTCTTTCTCTTTCTCTTGGTCTACCTCACGCTGTGGGCAATCGATTTTCCTTCGTCGATTGGCTCGAACTATCTCACCGTCTCTGTCGTACACGGCTCGCCGCGTTCTCTTCATTTACCGCGATTAAGAACTCCGCAACACCGACTCGATCTCGTTCATTTCTCCCGAATTCAATTTCAATCTAGAAAATTGATGAAAGGTATGACTTTAAAAAGTGAGGAAATTTACGATTCGAAGCGAGTTGACAATAACACGTAGAAAAGTCAGATTGAAAAATACTCGACGAAAATAGTATACAATGACAATCTATTTGCAAAATGATTTGTAACTGGTTGAAAACTTTGGAAAACAAAAAAAAAACAACAAATTCCCTAGGATAGATTTCGTGACGGAGATAAAAACGAATGAAAAAAGTTTTTAAAAATCTCATAAGTCATCAGAAAGAAGCTTGTTTATTCATTTGTTATTCCTATTTATCAGGTAAACATAAAAGTTAATTGTTATTGAGTACAATTTACAATTATCAAATGTTATTTGCTTCCCATTTTTTATAGTCCTTCAATCGAAAGATACTCACCGTTGAGTGAGCACTCAAATTTAATAGGAATGGAATCCAATCATCGCAGCACTTTTCCACCCTTCGTAAGTACGAGCGAATAGATGACCCCTTTTATAGACAGTTTTTTTTTTTTATATATATATAAACTATAAATATTTATCGACGATAAAATCATTCAAATAAATCAACATATAGATTTTTTAACCCATCAAATACATCATACAGGCCACGTATGCATTCACTCTTTGAGTACTGTTTGAGGAAGATGGGTCAGAATTATTGACTCATGAGTTGTTTTTTTTTCGCTCGTACATTCGTACGTAGTTCAAGTGCTATCAGGCAAAATGCGGCCCCTAAAAAAATACTCTTTCAACCGTATCTTATCAAATTCATAGTGCAAAAAAGAACAAAAAAAATTATCTCGTATTGAAACAGTGTCTAGAAAAAAAAAAACGAATTATATTTTAAAAATTCAAACGAAAGAACGTCAACTCTTGTATCTCGGTATACCGTACAACAAAACGTTGTGGATCACACGCTCGATTGTACACGTTGACATCAACCCTCCCGTCCTCCCTCTCTCGCTCTTTTTCTGTCCTGGTCGCATCACCACAGAGACAATGCACGATGCACAGGCAATTAATTCAACTCGCGATAGAGGCACTAACACGTGTCATCCCCCAAACTCTATAGGAGAGATCCGACGGTGCATATCTAGCTCGAAATACAACATTGAATAATCGTTGTAAAATAAAATGCGGTTAAAACAAGTAAACTTAAAAACAAAACAAACATATAAAACAGAGATAAATTCCGAAGAGTCTGAAACTGACATTCGTACGTGTGACATGTTATAAGAGACATTTTCTACAGTTTTATTTTCATAAAACAAACTTTTCAAATGTGAATCTCGATGGTTGAATTAAAATTTTTGAAAAAAAGCTTCAAATTCATTTTAAAAAAACATTTTTTATACCCCATTTTTATAATTATAAATCATTTTAGTTTCTTCAGAAGTAACATGTTGATAAAAACTTGAAGTATGAAAAAAAAAAAACGTAATTGTTGGTTCATGATTATTAAATTTGAATATAAACTCAGTAGAGTATGCAACATGTTTTATATGATTGCACTTGAATTATTATCTATGACTTTAGTAAAGACACTTGAGGCTTCTTTTCGTTGACGAGACCGCCCTTAATTCTAAAGCTTTTACAGACTTTCGTACTTTCGTACTTTCGTACTTTACTTCCACAAAAGACACGTTTGGTTCATATAAGTCCTCGTGGTAAGAGTGATGCTCAACGAAATGAAGTGCCACGTAGCATCTTTGCATACTGACCTTTTAAAGAAAAAAAATGAAGAAGGGCGATAATAATTTGCGTCAAAAAAATTAGAATTTATAATAAATTCACGCTTTATTGTTTTAATATTCATTTCCCCCTCGCATCTTTGAGCGGAGAGCACCACCAGGTCGTTTTATTTAAACTTATTAGGGAATGCATTTTTGTGACAAAATCTGCACTCACATTTTAGTATTTTACAAGAATTATAGATTTGTTGTTTAAATATTTATAGTGAAAATGTATTTTTTTAATTTTCAACGAAAAAATTTGGATCTCATACACTCGTACTTCTTCTCTCAAATCTCATGCTTCCAAAATACTTCGTTTTGCAATCGCAATAATCCATGATCGCGTGACTCTCGCACTTTCTCGCTTACGCTGCACCGCTTTTTCCCTGCAATCCTTATTCTATTCAAATTATTTTCAAACTCCCTCAGCTCGGTTAACAAGATTAGTAGAACCGGAAGTTTTTGTATCACGAAACTGCTTGTTGTTTTACGCATGTGGACAAAATTTGGAAATAGCTAAATCAATATTTAAGAAAGTGAGAAGAATAAAGAAAAGTTTATTATTCATGGACAGTTGGAAAGCATATGATGATAAATAATTATGAAATACTCTTTTTTTGTTGTTGTTATTATGATTTTTGTTAATCTCTGATATATCTTTGACGTCTCTTTTTCTGCGTTTCTCTTTTCTTCATTCAATTTTTATATATCATAAAAATATCCTATGTACGACGAGTACTTTTATGTTTGCTCATATTTTTTTGACGAGGATATGCAAGAGTTACGAGAATATCGGTGACAAAGCTGGTCTACAAGAGGATTATTAATATATGTCTTGCTAACCACAGTCGAGAGTTGAGTATATTGATATTCTTTTGTACGGTCTATGAAAATATGTTCCTTTTTTGCCTCTACAAAGTAATAAAAATACATATAAAATGCAGTGAAATTCGAAACTCAATATTTTCGTGTTTCGACAAAACAAAAGCTAAATTCTCCAGAGAACACGATATCGTTGACGAAAACATTATGTTTATATCAGCTCGTCACTACGTGGAGTTATTTAAAAAAAAAATCTCGTTGTGCATAAAGAAATATTAATTTTTATGCAAAATAAAAACTGTAATGTACGAGAAAATCTTTGTACGCCTTTTAAGGGGCCACTTTGGACCCACGAAAAAAAGGTTATTTTCGCGATTTTTTTTTGAGGATTTCATAAAAGATATGAATATAAAAGTTGTTGGGCTTGATAAATAAAGGTTTGAAATACATAAAAAAAAAATTTAATTCATTTTTATTCATTTTTATTCATTTTTAAGTACAAAAACTATAGTTTAACGTAACGCCTCAAAAATAGGTGGGCTAGGTAGCTCCATCACAACTCGACAACAGCTTGTCTGAAACAAAAAAATCAAAGTCCATTAGATTAAGTATGACACCAGCTACAAAATGACCCTCGGATATAAAGTTTTATCAAAAAATTAAAAAATGGCGGATGAAAAACGAAAAAAGTAAAAAAAAAACACGTTTTTTTCGCTGTTTTTCACAAAAATAAGAGTAAAAATGAAAATTTTAAAACCATCGAGGGTCATCTTGTTGCGAATCATGTTTACAATATGTGGTTCAAATTTCAAGAGAATCGGTTTATTAGTTTTAGAGATACGATGGAGCTAGATTTTGAAAACGTTGTTTCGAGAAAAACGCGTTTGAAATTTATACGCTCAGGTAGACGAAATGAGGTCCTGACGTTCAGGTAAAAAAGAAACATACTTAGAGAGCTCGGATTTTCATAAAATTTTGACACAATATTTCTGAATGTATGTACTTTCGAAAACAGTAACAAAAAATCGATTTTTTGAAATTTTCAAGGTGGACTGTTCCCTTAATTCTATTTCCATTTCATTGAAAATTAATTCTTGTATCAAAAACATGGATCGGCATAAACAACAACTGTAAATATAGATGAAATTTCTTCAAATTCTAGCCAACAAAGTAGCGAATACGATCTACTAAAAAACATTTCAGGGAATATTTTCCAAAAAATGAAATATCCAAGCAGAATATTTCAATGTCGATTATAAATTACTGGAAAATGTATCTTGTGTCTCGCGTTTCATGCAACTCTTGTGTTGATTCAAATTTCGTATTTCACCGAAGCCCTCTGTGAGATTAAAGCAACCATCATCAGTACGAACAATCCGGAATTGAAATTTCCCAAGCGGATGAAAAGGTACGTTTTGAAAAAATGCAAAATTCTACAAATAAAAATTCGGACATTATCGAAATCACGAACATTGAACAAAAGTTACAATAGCAAAGTGCTTATTCGAGTCTACAAAAAAATTGAATATTTTTTTTTGCACAAAAAAAAAGAATGTTTGTGAAGACTTGAACATTTTATAACAAAAAGAAACAACAACGATTGAATAGTGACCAAAAAAATTCTCATCAACGCGAGGTTTATCGTTAGTAATATTTCAACGACACCTGTGAAAACATTAACGAGTTTCGAAATGATAATAGAAAGAGAAAAAAACATTTTTCCGAAGCACCTCTAAAGTTATATGAGGGTTTCTGCGATTTAGTTGGGGTGCATCGATGTTTATAAGTGTGGATGGTCAAGAGAGAAGCTTTAAGGGATGCGGAGAAGGGGGGGGCAGGGATAGTATTGGTTGCTGTTCTGGTTGTACAGCATCCCAACAGGGAGACTCCAGGATCAGGGGTTGGGGTAGTGAAAGAGAAGGGAGGTTTATCTCGGGCTTCTCTAGGAAGCGTTTTGTAGTGGGAGGATGAAGAGGAGGGGAGAAGGTTGGATAGTTTTGACGTTATTTTGATATCGAGGCACTACATATCGGGGCCGGGTTTGCGTTGGAGGCGCAAGCGCGTCCCCGCGACTATACAGCGCGAGAAAGGACAAACGCGCGCTTGCGTCTCGTTCTCGTATACTCTGTAACTACCCCTATTTTCAACCCCCATCTTCACTAACACATATGTAACAATATATATGTACGGGATGGTAGTACCTCGTGAAGAAATTGATTCTGCGCGAGAGGGACCTCGAGAAATCATCGAACGCGCTCAACGGGGGTAACCAAGCCAAGCCATCGTCGAGTGAACCATACACGGATCCAAAGTCTCGGGGTGCAGGCATTACGTAAGGGATGTTGCTGCTCGTAAGACCGAGAGTCTGTTCGGACTTTCCGCTTATATCATCCACGCGTACATCGACATAGATGTTTGTCTCTGCATTCTCTAAGTATATACGTTTAAATATGTACATTCGTATGTGTCGATAAGAAGCCAGAAGGAAAGAAAAAGCATCGATGTAACGTTCTTGTGTTTATCTGTCGTTCAAAGTTCAAGTATAAAGTCATGCGAGACGTAAACGCAATCGTTGGATTGTCATACATCGATTGTCCACGCCGGTACTCGACTCAACAAGCTACACAGTGACATGCTTTAATAAGTAATACAATAACCATTGAAAAAAAAAAAAGAACTTTTAAACAATACGAGTCAACGACCCTGAAGAGAAGGTGCAACGACCAAGAGGGAAAGGAGATTAAATCTGACGTTTATTGTGTGTAACATCGATGGAACTCCGCATCGTTTTACTCGCACATATCGTGGGTCAGTTACATTTATTATTATTATTATTATTAATATTATTATTAGTATTATCAGATCATTTTCTCTTCTAGTTTTCGTAGATGGGAACTTTTTCTAATTTTTTTTTATTCTCATTTACTTCTCTTATTCATTTGGAGTAGTTGGAGAATTTAAAAAAAAAACATTCTTCAGGCGTACACTATCCCCTCTGCTTCCTGAACAGAAAGGGTTGATTCTCTCGCTGTCACTGACACTCTGCTCACGAAACTGCATCGCGATACTATTTTCAATAGCCTTTATAGCCACTTTTGAAGAGTATTTTTTATTACATCCATAAATCAAGTGATATTTTTTGTTACAAAAAATATTAAAAGCACGAGAAAGTATTTTGGAATACTGAATAAAAAAAAGCTTTCCCAGAAGCGTATAGTTTTTGAGTGAATAAAAAAAATTCTATAATTTGGCAGTGAAGCGTCGAGACAAACAGAATTTGGAGTTTTTACGAAAATTACCCTTGTCGTATCGGGTCACTCGTTCGCTAAACAAACCGTGGTTATGTGGTCAAGGCTCATGAATCTCCGAGTAAATGACCGTGTCGAGTAATGTCGGAATTTTTTTTATTCATCATCCCCCTTTCGTAAGGCCATTAGGGAAATCAAACAAAACGTTTGTTTGTGCATTAGAATTTCGTGGTTTTTTCATATGAAAAATGGTCGACTATTAATATGATCTAGTAATTTGATATTCATTGGGGCTTTTCGAGATTCTGCCTTGTCGTCGAAGCCGCGTGCGCGACCCCCGTGTCTTGACAATATCTTCCCTCTTTTCTTCTTTCTCTCTCTCTCTCTCACTCTCTCTCACTCTTTTCGTTTCTCCCCGGGGTTGACGTTAAGGAATTCGTGACGAGAGTCTGGCGAAACGCAATAATAATTTATATAGCTCGAACGCTAAGAAAACGCGAACACCGTACAGACTTAATTGAGGGGTTGAGATTTGTTATTCGTGACTGAACGAGTTCAACCCCCTTTTATTTTTCTTGCTTTCAAGCTCTCTCTGTGAACTTTTGCGGGAGGCCTGAAAACGAGAGAAAAAGAGGGAAAGAGAAACAGAGTAACGGAGAAAAAGACAACGAACTAAACCAGGTAAACAGGTACGTTGATCTCTCGCTCTGTGCGTGTCATCGACTCGTCCGCTGATCCATGTCTAAGACGATTGGTGTGCAATAATAACCTTCATGAACGACAGTTGCACCTCCCCCTTTGATTATTTTATACATTATTCATTCCTTGAACATTACAGACAGAAGAAAACATTTTTTACAGCTCGAAACATTTTTCTAACAGTTAAGAGAGCCTCGCAAAGCGATTGAGTATCCCTAAACAAGAGGGTAGATTGTCATAACAATGATAAAAAAAAGTTATCATTAATACTCGTCATTAAACGGGGATGAAAAAATGGGCATGAAACAGTGCAAAACGAATTTAATTCAAATTTTCGCATGGAATCTTATTCGCATAATTAAATTAGCTTCATAAAGTTGTAAATTGCACTTTTCTCAAAATATTACATTTCGAATAAAGAATCTAAATAGATTTTCAAAAACCTCGATTTTTTAATCCCCCCCCAAGTTCAAATATTTCCCATATCGATGAAGATAAGAAAATGTAATGTGTATAAAATATTCATTCATCCCTTGACACGCTTATTCATTGATTCCCTGAAATATTAAATACATATCACCACTACGGTTTGATACTATCATACTGAATCAAACTGTCGTAATGAGAAATGGTATATATAAAAAAATCACGGAATGAAATAATTAAGAATGTGTAACTTATCAGATGGATGCTTTGAATTATTTACGAGCTCAGATGTTCAAGCAATAATGGATCAGCCTTAATAACATTGAAGATTTTTTATCAATAAGGAAAATTTATGGCAGAAAAATACCTTTCTCTGAAGGTGATTTAAGTGTGACAATAAACTTTGTTCCAATCGTAAAATATGATACAGAGGATAAAAATAATGTAAAAAATCTCAATTCATCATTATTACATCCATTTCATAAATCATCATTATCACATTTATCAAAAAATGTCTAAATAATTGAAATCTACTCCCTAAATTGTGCCCTCGATATTTTTTCTCATAAACGTGCATATAAATCATTTTATATATATTCAAGATTGTAGTTTTCATTAATTGCGCCAACTTTCATCCTTGAAATCGTGAAACTTTACAAGTTAAAAATTGTCCCATAATTCTTTTGACTTGTCGAGTTCTCCTATCGCTATAAATATCTGAAAATTTCTATATATATATATATATATATATAAAACATAAGGCTAAACCCGATAAACTTTTAGTCGTAAATTCGTCTCTCTCATCGTTAGCAAACTTTCTGAGAAACGTTTTACGATGTCGGATTGCGATTTTTTTTTCTTTCTCGTCCTTTTGTTTTCTCTTATATTTCTTGCGTCACCCTTCGTTCCTGTGTCAAGTCTCGAACAACCCTTGACTTTACCGAAGGGGCAAACCTTTTATATCCGTCCTTTCGAGCCCTCACATACTCCATACGTCTATATAAATATACGAATATATATATATATATATATATATGTATATACATGTAATATAAATGTACCTGTCAAAGTTGATAGGAATCCTGTGTATCACAAGTCCATTGTCGCATGGTGCGTGTAAACGTTTCGTTGCTGTCACATTTTTTTCCTGCTCATATCGCTAAGCACACAACAAAAAATGTATCAAAAAGTCATCTCGCCCGATATCGAAAAATCTCATCGAAAATCCTCGTGATAAAAGCTTAGAGTACGAGAAGGGAAGGTAAAGAAAAACAGAGAGAGATGATTTTTTTCTGCTTGTGGTAAAAACCCTCCAGACTGGATATACGTAGCATTATAGACGTCCCATGGATTCATGCCTATAAAAATCTGTATATACACCGTTTTCTTATATATTTACGTGATATACCCTCGAAAACAGCTATCCGTAACGTTGCTCACGCTTTTCCAACATTTTATGCCCTACAACGTCAACGTTTCAAGAGACGAGAGTAATAGAGACTTTCCTCTCTCTCCCTCTCTATCTCTCTCTCTCCCTCTCACTCTCTCTCTCTCTCTGTCTCTCTCTCTTACTCTTTACAAATACACACATATACACCTTGCTTTTCACCCCTCAAACATCTCTCACTTTTTCCATTCCCACCAGCCACGTAATGAAATAACCAACGAGATTTAATCTTCTCGCTATGTTGGCCTCTCGTACCACAAAATTTACATGCCATATCCTTCACGCATATATATGTACCTTTTATGTATATACGTATAATGCCCCGCTGATAAATCAGGATGAAATATTGATAAACTAATCGGGGGGAGTGAGAGAAAAAAAAAAAACACGAAATACAAACGAAGTTGCAAATTTTGTTTATTTTCTCGTCATTTTCATTCTCGACCATCGGGGAATTGAATCTAATTATGAAGACAAAAATTCCATCAACTTTTGTTTTTTAATAACAATTTGCGGTAGTAACAAAATGTGTTTATAACGAATATTAATATAAACAAAACATTTACTTTTAATCAATTCGGGTTAAACCTCATTATTAATTATCAGTATTAGTCTTCGTGGGTCATTGTCATTCATTGCTCATCATCACACCGTACAACGTATAAATTAATGAAATATTTATAAACCAATCAACTGATAAATCTCTATCGCGATAATTTATTTTCATTAAGGAATCTTATCCACACAAAGTAATTCGCTTTTGTTCTAATCAATGATTCGGCGTATTTACATAAAATCCTGGATTATGATAGATTTATAATTGGAACAGGGTGAGAAAGAAGTTATTGTCAATGACAGATAAAAAGAATTCTGCCATCCAAGACCCTCGATTAATTTATTTTTTGTAGTATTGAATCCCTTCAAATATAGTACATATTATTGGTTATCGGCCTAGCAATAATTGAAGCGTTTATTACCCACTGGATCGACAGATGAACGCTTGAATAATTTCGTTTACGTAAATTATCGCCTCCTCTCGTCTCGTCCCACTTCGCACCCCCAACGACCCATTCCACTTGCTTGATTATTTAATACCGATGTACATACATCTGCATTTATATAGGCTAACTATGAAAAATAAAACATCCACTATTGGACAGTTGCTCGTTTAATAATAGTTTTTAATAACAGTAAAATAATTATAGTTTAATAATAATAGTAAAATAATAGTTTGAACAACTATTTTTTTATTCATCTATACATTGATTCACTATTATTAACATTCTTACTTACATTAAAGAAACATTATATTAAAAAGAAAGTTGTAATGGTATCCAAGTATAACTGCACTATAATATTTTTATATTAGTTTTCATTCTACTTCATTCAATTATTTTCATTAACGACTAATCAAATTTTAATCCAATTCCATTAAATCAACTAGAATCTATAAACAGATTGGGTATCAATTAAAAAATTTTAATCGACGATATAATAAATGTTAAAGTAATTTCTCAACGTTTAAATTCTGCATGCAACATAAAATATTCGAATACATGCGAAACTTCCAAAGCTTCGATTTATCGAGATAAATTAAGTTGTCCCTCTAATCTAAACTTCCGGTATCTCCGAATATTACCCTCATATTTTACGTCTCATATATGTATAGCAATATATATATATATATATATATTCATAAATTCATTTACAACTTACACGTATAAGCATAACATGGTTATTAAAGTTTATAAAGTTTTGTGCTTTAGTTTCATCGATCCGTCTCTTCATCCCCCATGCCGCGACAGTGCCGCGTCAACGCCATACACGCAATACATGAAAATGCATACATACACACACACACACACATACACACACATACACACAAATGAACGAGTACACCGACTAGATCGAAAGCACGATACGAAATCCATGATTGGGTGCTCGAAACCGTCGAGGATTATTTCGTTCGCTCTCTGTGTTTTGCTGCTCTGTGTTCTGTTGTTGCTGCTTTTGCACCACTCCACGCGAATTTCGCGTCGCGATAGGGTGGCTGCCTGCGGCTGCGACCGTCAATTCGCGATCCTTTCTCTGTTGCTTCTATTCTCCATGACATATGGGCCATTCTTCTTCAACTCTGTGGTTTTTTTTTTTTTTTTTTTACTCTCTTCAAACCTCCCCCGCCGCTCGTTTCTCACATTTCGCCAGCTTGTCGTACAACTTCGACGTGATTCTTTTTTATTTTTTCACTTTTTTCAAACCGTCCGCATCGCAGTCTCCCTTTTTTTCTACCCTTAAGCACATACATTTGTAAGGGGTTCAATATCCTAGATGCTAAGTAGAGATTTCGTCCATGAATTATTAGATAGAGAAAAAAACATGCACTGAAATTCTCATGGTTTTGTGTTTTTTTGAGAAGTCAAATTAATCGTCTAATAGGATTTTTGAAACTTGTGCTCGGATCGTACCGGGAGAAACATAATAAGCAATAATTCATTCTGACTTTATCAAATGGCTTTTCAATTTGATCAAAATTTCTTCGTCACACAAGAATACCAAATTTGAACGCAATTAATGCAATGAACTGAATAGTAATTAATGTATATACGAGTGCTATGAATTATAGCTTGTTAATTTATTTTTTTTTTATTTCGACATAGTTCAATGGAAAATTATCGAAATGTGTTCGGTACTTTCAGAAGGAAATAAATTATATGAAACTCAAAATTTATAGAGCAGAAAATTGTTCAATGGTAGATCGAACAATTGGGTAATGTTAGTTGATACTGTGCGTTTTTCCATAAGAATAATTTTGCTAAAGGTGAAATCGTCCCACGTAATGTTTTACTACATTTGTTTCATATACATTTTTTTTTCAAATTTCCCACTTTATTTGATTATTGATGCAATGAATATTTGAGTTACTGTCATACAGCGAAATTAGTGGCGTTAATTACTCCTGTTTTACGCGATAATTAGCCTTGTTAACGGGGTCATCCCATGTGACAGCTATTTTGTTTTTTCGCTTTTTTGGGAATTTTTTTTTGATGAACCATTAAAACACAATATCTTTGAATTTTTACCACACATTTATTAACATTTTTACAGTCCCTCAAAATTTTATCAAACAAAAATAACGAGTTGAATCGACTTTACACCGTTCGGAAGACACTCATGCGTTGGTTGACGGCTGCCATGATTCCGGAGGTTTTGCTCATCTGAAATCAAAAAATCAAACGGCATTTTAATTTGTAGACCCGAGACTATCGCTGGAACTAGAGTAAAGTAAAAATATCGAAAATTGAATTTTTGGCACGGTTTTAAAAGTCGAAAAAAACGACGAAACTTGGAACTTAACATTTAAAACCGTGCCAAAAATTCAATTTTCTATATTATTACTTTATTCTAGTTCCAGCGATAGCCTCAGGTCTACAAATTAAAATGCCGTTTGATTTTTTGATTTCAGATGAGCAAAACCTCCGGAATCATGGCAGCCGTCAACCAACACATGAGCAGTGTCTTCCAAACGGTGTAAAGTTGATTCAGCTCGTTATTTTTGTTTGATAAAATTCTGAGGGACTGTAAAAATGTTAATAAATGTGTGGTAAAAATTTAAAGATGGTGTGTTTTAATGGTGCATCAAAAAAAAATTCCCAAAAAAAGCGAAAAAAAATAGATGTCACATGGGACGACCCCGTTAAATAATAAATTATACACTGATAAAATTCAGTACATAGATTATTACAGCCGGCGAATACGAGTCGAATCGATAATGAAATCAAAATTACAAATATCCTCTTTTTTTTTATTTTTTTTTGCACAAACAGTACTAATTAATATAGGAATAGTAATAAAAATGTAAATTCTTTAAATATATACAATACTGAACAGGAAAAACAGTATTTTGCGACAATTAGCATGAATCAATAGAAAGCATATAATGCATTGAAAAAATTTACATAATTATTCATTATAAGCATTAATGGCGGTAGACGAATGTGGAATCCAAATTTTTTAACATCTCATTAAAAAACGTACAAGACCCAGATATATAAAGAAAAAACATGGAGATACAGGAGAACTGTCCAATAAGCACAATTGATTCGAACAAGAATATATACGCGATAAGGAAATGCGTCCGTATTAATTCCGCTCGATTTTGTTCGATAACAAGGGTGAAACAAATATACACCCTCTCCGTTGCTCTTGCACCCTCGACATTTTCCTTTTTCTCCTCGTCATCCACTCTCTAGTCTCGCCGAGTCGTCGGGACGTGTGCGATAAAAGTAACTCGGTGCTGGGAGCGTCGGGTTCCTGGTTGAATAAAAATGTTATCAATTATCCAGTAGCACCGTAAAGAGGGAGAGAAAGGAAGGAGGATAAAAAAAGCTCTGTACACAGGCGCTGGTTCGTTGGAAAAAAAAAAAAAAAAAGGAAAAAACGACAAAATGTATGAGAAAAAGAAACGGAGAAAAAAACCGAGAGACAGAGAAATAATAAAGTGCGAGAAAAACTCGTTTAATTCGCAAATCGATTATCACATTACTCATTGCATCTCAGGGGTTGGACGAGGGTGGAGGGGCTACGAGAATCGAGTTTCATGTATCACCAGTTATTTTTTTGTTCACGCTGGGGAAAAAAAAAATATTACGAACAAGTAAAATTCCGTGATATTCACTCTAATTAAATCATATCTGGGAGAGTAGAGAACGAGATTGAGGAAACACGAAGTGGAGACTCACCTTCATGTATCTGTATATACATACGCACACATTATAAGTATACATAGCTTTCTCTGAAAGCGCATAATTATATGAAATATTGAAAAGAAACGAGAGAAAGAGCAACGAAGAGATGGACTCCGGAGAGAAAACCGAGAAAGCTCTGAATAATGTGTACAGTGATATGATATATATGCTTCTATATATACGTCTCATATTCTACTGGTATATCCTTGGATAGAGTCATGCCAACACTATAAGAGCGTGAGAGAGCTTTCATAAAAAGCGCTAGACGACGTTAAAGAAACGAAAAGAAAGAAAGAGAGAGAGAGAGAGAGAAAGAGAGAGAGAGGCAAAGATGAAAGCAGAGATGCTGAATTCCTTGAGGCTCGCGCGAAAAGTAATAAGGAGCACAGTAGACTCTATATATATAGATATATGTATAATACATAAATATGTCTGCCCAAATATACCATCGAGGGTGTATAGTTATTTAAAAATGGGCTCTATATATTTATATATCCATTTTATGTGTACGTTTGTGTGTATCCTCGCTCGCACTATAACGAGAATACGATGAAGCCTAGTCTTTGGTATCTCGAAGGGTTTACCACGCGAATTCTCCTCTCGCGATATCTCACGGACTTAACGATTCGAACAAAACCTTTCGTGAACCCGATATTTTTTTCAACCTCGTTCAACAATACATGGAAAAAAATGTACGTCTTTTTTTATCTTAACTCTATGATATACTACATAATGCAATGGACTCTTTTATTTCATACACTGATGCGTGATATATACCATTGTATCAAAATTCATTACGTCGAATTGAGTTACGAATTCGCAACGATCGCTAAACAGTAATGAATACAAATGACAAGTTAATCGTTATTAATCACATTCTTTCGATGATTGTTCTGAGGATTTGCTGTAGATGGTAAATATGTTGATTTATTCCATTAAATTAATTCATTCTCACGTCTCGTTGATTGAATATTATTTGTGTTTTATGAAAATAGAGATAATCTCGTATATCCTGGTTGAAAATTGAAAAAAAAAACTTCTCTTCGAACTGTAAAGCTAAATCGATTACAAATCTCGCCAAGCGAATCCCTAACGTGACCTTGCGATCCCTTTTTTTTTTTCTTCATCCCCCAATCGACGTATATACAATGTACAACCCAAATCTCGCAGCTGTCAGTTATCTCTTATAGAAGCGAAGCGAAAGAATTGCCTCCCTCGACGGCTTAACGGGATCCTTCCCGAAATCTCTTGTAAAATGGATTTTTTAAAGTGGTTCTACGATCATTTTTTTTTTTTCCTTTTTTTTCATCTTTGGGCTTGCGTTTTTTATCCGTCGTTTGATTTTCATTTTCAAGCGTACACAGATTCTACGTTTACTTAACGATTATTTTCGTTACAGGTATTTGCTCGGGGCTGCGCGAGGTGCGCATGCAAGTACCTACGGCTGTCGAGAATGGCGGCTCGGCAATATTAAATTGCTGGTATGACTTGGAGGGAGCAACACTTTATGCTGTCAAATGGTACAAGGAAAGAAGAGAATTTTATCGCTATACCCCTAACGAGAGTCCACCCATGAAAACTTTTTACATTGGAAATCTTCAAGTTAACGTAAGTGTTAATCCTCTCTCTCTCTCTCTCTCTCTCTTCAGTAAAAACATGCAAAAGTGACAATTTCCTTCGTTGTTTTCAAATTCATTCGTAGAACTTATATTTAGTCAATCAATGTTGTCAAATATACATCGAGGTACATCATTTATTCACCTCGAACGAAATTTCAGGACTTACAACACGTTGACATCAACTGACGTAATTTCCGGTGTATGTTTTTAAAAATTTACCAGTTTTCCCTCTTCGGTTTAGTAAAAATCAATACGACATGCATAATGGAATCAACATCGTCATCATAGTTAAGAATATTGCTCGAAAATGATATAACGAAAATAACTAAAATCGATTGAGAGAACGTCCCTAAATAGGATTTGATTAAAAATTAAACATGAGAAGTTTACCACTGCAACCCAATTACCGTTAAATTTAATTGAGTTGCCCGGAAAAATGAGTAGTTCGAAAAACTCGTTGATGCCTAAAAAAAAATGCTTTTATCGACCAAAACATGTTCCTTAAATACAAAGAGAAAATTAAACAGTAATGTTTACCCCGAAATTTACGGTAAAAATTACCGTGACACATTTAAACATGGGAACAAGTTGACAAAACGTATATTTATTCGTAAGCGATAATTTTTATTTCAATTTGCGAAACGTAAAATTTCAAATACTATGCCATCCTGGCGTAAACACTTGTAGGAAAATGTTTACCGTGCAGCACGGTAAACTTTACCGTGACGCTCATTTAATATTTCAAAATAAATATTGAAATAATCGTTATAAGTACGGCACTTTTTTAAGAACATTTCTTGAAGACATAAAATAATGAAATACACGGTAAAATTTCACTTGCATCACACTAGACACTCCAGTAAAATTTCTTATTTTAAACAAAAGATTTTATTTAATTTTCAAGAAAATTTCTCTTTTGTTCAGTAATAATCTTAGAAATTGCAAGTTCTCCCCTCACTACTGTTACTGCACGGTAATTTTTCAAGTTTAGTTCTCTCCGTGAACGGATAAATCATCGCTCCTATCATGAAAAGCTCATTTAATTTGTCTACAATTTGTCAGCACCTCATTTATTATTATTTAACGGGAGAAACCAGTTTAGGAGGCCGAAATTTTGGTGTTTTTCGTGAATTTTTTAACAGGGAAGGAATAATCAGAATTTGTTTAAACTTGGAGGATATTTTATTCATGTTTTGGAGCACACTTTGTAATTTTTTCAAGTTATTTCCGCCGGAAATAGTGGAGTTAGAAGGTGCTGTCCATGGACGATCGCCATCCGAGTTTATTGCTGGTGGGCATTCCTGAAGTCACAATTTTTATCTGCAATCATTACAATTTTCTTTTTTCGTTAACAACATATTTCCTAAGAATATAAACCTAATTGTGATCAAAAAAGTTGAAAATTGCATGTTTTTGAGGTTTTTGAACACAAAGTCATGTTTTATACCATGTTTTTTCACCTTTTTTGCATTAAAAAAAATATTTTTAATAATAATATCATCCCAGAGTTAGGTTCATACAGATTGTAATTGAATAAAGAATAGTCACACAAATTTTCAGAACGATTGGTCAATAACTTTTTGAGCTAGAATGCCCACCAGTTGAAAAAAAGTCGTCCATGGACAGCAGCTTCTAACTCCACTATTTCCGGCGGAAATAACTTAAAAAAATTACAAAATGTACTTCAAAACATGAATAAAATATTCTCCAAGTTTAAACAAATTCTGATTATTCCTTCCCTGTTAAAAAAAATTCACGAAAAACACCAAAATTTCGGCCTCCTAAACTGGTTTCTCCCGTTAAGTAGTGAAGAAATTCACCGACAACGATAGATGCGTGGTCGGTATGTGACTCCGACGATTTCCAAAGTTAAGCAGCCTCGGTCGAGACCAATACTTAGGTTAGGTGACCGCTTAGCCATTCATCAGCTCACGCATCAATCGCTGAACGGGAAACAGTTTTTCTGAATTTCTGATGGTGCTAATCAATTGAAACTCAGTAAAAATATAGCCGCTTGTATCGACCGGGTTTTCCACAGTTTACCTTGGCCCTCGTGCAAATACAATACAGTAGTGCATTAGAAAAGAGTGGCTGTGGGCTGTGGGCAACACTCTTGGAGGGATCTCTCAGGAACATGCAAATTAGGAAATTAGAAATTAGTGTAGTAAGGAAAAATGGGGAGTTAGAGTGATGGGAAGGGCTCGTAAAAACCCACAAGGATATACGCAGGAAGAATAAAAATAAAAAAATAAAAATACTGAAGAAATTGAAAGGATTTTAATTTAATCATAAATTCAATTTGGATCATAATTCGACGAATAAGAATTGTGACGATGACTGCACGATTAATTCGCTATTTCATTGTAGAAAAACCAGAGCAATGCGACTCAGGTAGCACTTGTGGATTTGGATTTGAACGCCAGCGGACAATATAGCTGCGAAGTATCGGCTGATGCGCCTTCTTTCCACACTGCCATTGTCTGCGCAACCATGAACGTCGCTGGTAAGTAAAAAAATATTTCCAGCAAAAATGTTAAACCCAATTGAGGGATTTTTATCTAATATTTTCAATTCTAATAAATATAAGAAAAATAACAAAAAGCTTTGGAACAAAAATAACTTTAATAAATTAATAAACTCCATTGTTGCTGAATTAAATTTGTTCGCCCAAAAATCAACTTGATTCTTTCGAAACAAGATTAATTCAAATTTATTCGACAGAGAAATATTTTTTCTCACACCGCAAATTTTTAATATCCAAAGAAATAAATAAATTTTAATTAAAAATCGAGCATTTACTACGTAATAAAGACTTTTGTTTATAAAATAAATAAATGATTTGTTGGCCCCGTTAAATATCAAGGTCTTCAGATTACCTTGTCGAGATAGCCATGAATTTTGAGAAACGAGGGTTCGAAATCGTATCGCTCGTGAAAGTTTTCCCATCGCTAGGGCGAGGGAATATCGGACTGAGAAAAGAGTCCCATGAGAGAAAGTTGAAAAAGATTAAAATGTTCACTCTAGCAGCGGTGAATTTTAAGGCACGTGCCATGGCTTTTATAATTGATCCATAAATGGTGTGCGTTCGTATTCATTTTTGTTCTCCCCGGCTCTCCTTTTTCGCAACAACTCCCCTTATTTATACATATATAAGAGATGATTCGAGATTGAACCACTTAAGGGCTAAAACCACTGTAACGGCCTCAAAAAATGCCTTTTTTCGACAATTTTTTTCGGACGGAAGGAAAGGTAATAGAATAATAATATTCGGGGAAGTTATTAAGAATATATTTAACTATACAACAAAAAATTATGATTGAAAAATATTAAAAAATGGCGACACCAGAGCCATTCCCATGAGGCTTGTTGAATTCGAGGCGCTCTGCGGCACGAAGTGTAACTGGTGCAATTGTTCATCTGGAATTTAAAAAAATAATAAAAAAAACCTTAATGTAGACACTCATAGCTAGTGAAGTACGTAGGGAATTTTGAAAATATTCATTTTTGTATTATTGGCGAGTGTTTGAATGAAGAGGTTCAATTTTCGACAGAAAAAAGGAGTAATTATTTGTTGATAAAAAATGTTTAAATGAACTTATCGAAAATTCCGTACGTATTTCATTTCGAAGTGTTATTTTTAAGATATTGTCAAAAATTCAAATAAAAAGAATGAAAATTGTTGGAGTTATGCTGCGTGCCGTTTTGAAAAATCGTGTTTCGAGAAAAACGCGTTTAAAGTTTTGAAACGTGGTACTGAAATGACCGACGCGCTCGGGGAAGAGCCCGAAATTTCAATGAAATTTTTTTTTTTCAGTAATAAACCTTTTTGCCTCATATTCAAAAGGGTTCAAAGTATATTTAAGCCAATAAAAAAAAACGATTTTTCGAAAATTCTACAGTGGTTTTACCCGTTAAATAGTTTAAGATATAAAACCGCAACTATATCTATTTTTATTCGAATACTTCGTTTTTTTTCACAATTTTCTTTTTTTTCAATCAATTTCAAACCAAAATCCACTCAAATTATATTCAATTGTAATGCAGCCTAATTTGATTTACTTTGCTCAAAGAATTATTAATGAAAAAAATAATTTAATTTCCTTTCGATCAGAACGAACGACGGTTCATTTTATTCATGAATTTTTAAATTCCTCTCAACGATTACCTTATCAAAAACAAATCAAATCTCAGTATAATTTGATTCCACGCTTTTTTTCTTCTGTCAGAACTACCCGCGCAAAGGCCAACGATTCATGGATTGCAGAGAAAATACGCTATCGGCGAAAGTCTGAGGCTCAATTGCACATCCGATAGAAGCAAACCGGCAGCAAATCTCACCTGGTTCGTCAACGATCGCCAGGTGAGATAATATTTTTCTTTCTCTAAAAGTCAATAATTCTCATATTTTACCAACGTTATTTAAATACCTAAATATATTATATTTATTTCTTATACATTTCCCAAAAAAAACTTTGTCCAACATTTAAAACTCTAGTCAATAACTTTTTCAATATTGCTTCATTGTAATTCGATCTTGTGGCAAAAACGAAATATAAAAAAGTCGAAAAAAGTATATTTATCAAAGATGAGATTCCGATGTCTGAATAAATTCAATGAAAAACATGAGCTATCAAAATGAAAATAAAATAACCATAATATCAACTGTGATGCTCTGATAATTGTGAAAATGAGAAAATGAATAGTAATTGAATGTTTATTTGAATTAAAAGCCATTTGATGTGATTCAATTACCCAAATTTATTCAGTCACTTATTCGAGGCAAAGAAATTCTTTCAATATGGAATATAAATACGTTACTTCTATTATTGTCCATCGAAAAGGTTGTCCAAAAATAATGGGGTCGTAATTCGAATGTATGTTTAATGAAACACGAAATATCTCTGTGACCTACATGTATAAATTCATTTTAAAGACAGATTAATATTTTAAAAGGTGTATAAATATTCTGAATACCCCTCCACTGCCATTGTTCCCCTTCATTTTATTCATCGAATCAATAAAAAAAAAAAAAAAAAAAAAAAGATTTTACGAATTTCTGCTTTTGTTGATCATTTTTTGCAGCCGGCACAGTCATACGTACGAACATACAGTCCGTTGGACACGAATGAATCAGAGTGGCAAATATCTCACATAAGTTTACAATTTTTGGTTACCGGCGAGCACTTTACCTCGGGTAAGCTCAAAATACGTTGCAGCGCATCTATATATAACATATATTGGCAAAGCACCGAAGTAAGCGCAGAGGAGGATCGACCTAGGGTTATTCAATTAGAACCGGCAGCGACTATCGTAGGCATGAATTATCCTCAACCACCGCCAAATCTACAAACGGGTCAACGAAAACCGGATGGACATCTGGACGTGAAAGGTGATTATATATTTATCTCAATAAACCGCTTCGTTGATAAGTTATTGAATCGTGTTCATATATAGTACATGAGTTTAAAATGGTCCTCGATAATTTGAAACCGTAATTCATCGAATGCATGCTGCATTCGATATGTGTATAAATATCTTTCATTCATAAAAAAGTTCGTACTCAAAAATAGAAAAAATATTTTATCAATTTATTGATCTGCCCTTTTAGATATTGGATCCTCCTCGTGGGGACTGCAAGGCTCACCGAGTTTAATTCTGGAATTTCTTGTTTTAATAAGACTGCTCGTTAATTGAAAAAATCACAAAGGCATGCAGCCAAGGAAAAAAGGAAGGGGAGGCAAAAAACGAAAGAAGGCGAAAGAAAAAACTGTTCTGTAACATAAAATGCGTGCTTTGGAACTCTTTATATAAATCGACGTGCTTGTAAGAATCTCGCGGGATATATTTCTTTTATTTTCCCTTATACATGTACTTGTATGTATTATCAAAGGTCCAGGACCTTCCTTGTATATAATTGCAATTTAATATTTATCTAAATTGAGACATTGGGATAGTGTTTCAATATTGCATATTTTCACCTTCGATGCTTTTATTTATATCTATTTTTATTTCGATAGAAACTTACTAGAGTAGATTACGATTTTTCGAAACGTAAGGTTTCAAAGAAAATGGCTATTTTCCTTTTTTTAAAGTAGGAAAATTAAGCACAATTTTTCTTTCAGCGAAGTTCAATTGCGATGTAATTTTCGTTAATTTTTATAAATTTTATCGAACGCGTAGAATAATGAATAAGTTATAAAAAAAGAAAAGAAAATAGTCACGAAGTGTTTAGGGGCAGTTTTGCCAAAAAAAAAAAAAAAAAAACTGGTCACTGGATGACCCTTAATCTTTTCAAGTGTAATGCGGAGTCCGATTACAGAAATATATTTAAAAATTCATAACATTCCGAACGTTTTTATTTTTCCTCAGCCCACAAAACCTTACGTGTACAACGGTTTAATGAAAAAACATTTTTATGTGGTGTTTTGAATGGTATTCGATATCATTGAAGAGAACGAATGGTCGAAGGTGAGAACTTTGAGGGTTGAAACTCATTCCAGTGTCTTAATCCAATTTCAAGCCCATTTTTCAAGTTACTGTTCTGGAAAAAAGAAAAAACGATTATATAAATATATGAATTTTGAACATACCAAATCGTAGAGGGAGGTTTGACTTTCGTTCGCATCAATTGAGCCCTTTTACAACCATAGGCTCCGATTATTTCCATCCCGTCCTCGAAAATCTACATATAGATATACGAACGTACTGGCATAATTCAGGCACTCGTTTCAACCCCTTGCGTACGGGGGTGGGACAAAAAAAAACACGAAAAATTCATACATCCATTGGAATAAGGAATAAAAGGAAAAAAGGGTGGAAAAAAAAGAAAAAAAAATATTCTAACTTCCCGGCGAGTGTGAGCAGTCGAGGTTTTCGTTTAAAAAATTCATCCACCCCTGTGAGCGTGAATGCACCCTCACAGGGGTGGATGAATTTTTGGCGAGACGTCGAATGGGACGTCTCGCCATGACCTCGCGGCTATCCTAAACCATCCAACCCCCAAACTACCCCCCAAACTTTTCTATGTCACACATACAAAATCACACACACTGTGTTTCAACCACGAACAGTATGCGTTAAATATTCTCGAAACAAATAAATGAGATTTGGGAGAATGACTCTGTATCTCCACCCCCGTTTATACAATCCACCCTCTCCCCCTCATCCCCTAGTAAAAATTGGAATATAGAACTAACGAAATAATAACCCGGGGAAAATCCATCACGACAGTGCCGCGTTGCAACAACTACAATCGAGAAATGCTCTCTTATCCAAGGGGCGAAGAGCGACCAAGAGAGGAGGAGGGAGGTACATTTCAGGGTGGAAAACTTTACGCACCGACGGTCATCGGCGATGGACATGATCCCTCCTCTCTTTTCTCTCTCTTTCTCTCTCTCTCTATCTTCTACCCCTGTTAGTCTGTTCAACGCGGTTTTCGCGACCATTCGCCAGAGGACGTAAAATCGATATTTCAATTTGTACGGTCCTCGTGAAAGCAAGGGGATGAAGGATTTGGGCTGAGAGAGAGAGAGAGAGAGTGAGGAAGGAAGGGGGAGAGCACCCAGTCCACGAGTCTACACATACACATCTTTAGAAATGAGATTGTATATACAAGGAGAACCCTCTCTTGCCTCTCGTCATTCCGAATGAATCAGCGGATCTCTGTGAATTTCTCCAAGTTATGTATGAGCTGGAATATCTGATGCGAGAGAATTTTGGACCGAGCAAATCTCCCGCAACATCTTTAACGAGTCAACAATGCTGCGAACTGAAAATTCATTCAAAATCCATTTACAAATATGATAGCTAATTGTACCATTACATTAAATCGAAAAACAGAATTAACCCTGCTACGTTTTTATCTGAACATCGCAACAAAACTAAAAACTTCCCTAAAATCGTTCTCTAAAGGCCGTTTGAAATTTTCACAAAGCGATGAATTGAAGGCATGCAAAAAATTCCATCATTCTGTAATCGCCCCATTTCGTATGAAATTCCTCGTATACATCTCGTTATGAATACAAGCATTACGTATGCAGCGGATTTTTCGATGAATTTTAACGGGAAATTTCGCATGAAAAAGAGCACGGCTGTGCGCAAAAACGGGATGGTTTATATGGAATGAGCCAAGCTGTATTATGCTTCGAGATGTGTCGAAAGGGGTGAGGAACAAAAAGAACGATGGAAAATGTATTCCCTTGCATATATATATATATATATATATATACACTCTCTCTTGCTCTCTTTCTCTCCGCGGTTTCGGGGGCTGATGCATCCTATATGCATACATACATGTATGTGTACACATTCGAGAGAATCTGCCAGAATCGCCGGGGCAGAGAAGCTGGATGATGGCTAATCGATGACGGGTCTGTTCAACTCTCTCTCTCTCTCTCTCTCTCTCTCTCTCTCTCTCTCTCTCTCTTCTACAGCTATATACATGCCCATCTTTATATATATATGGACATCGAGTACAACCAACGAATAGGGCGTAACTTTGAGATTCCAAGAGCCAAAGTGCCGTAGTCGAAATCCCTTCTAGGCTCTTGTAGTCCATGGATCCCAATGTTATTTATGGGACAAGAGACCCTGTGACACATTTCAGTTTTCGTGGTTTTGTTGTATTACCAATAAAATTGTAATTCACCGCTGTCGTTTTACACCTTTAGTTATTTATTGATATACGACATCTAAAATAACCTTTCGACCAATGATACAGTTATGATTGTCATTGTAATAAAAACACTGTCATTGCACAGTGATGCCTTTGATTTCCGTACCAATTTTATATCGGCATTTTTAATTCGTCTTTGCGAGTGTGATAAATCATTCAGGCTCAATATCTGTAACGTTACTACGAAAAAAAGTATTAAAAAATTAGATACAAATAATTCGAACGAAAACAAAATATTGGAATCTTCATTAAAAGTTATAACAATCGAAATAAAAAATGAAGCAACTGATCCCAACTATATTTCAGTCTTTTTAGAATTTGATATACATACTTTTGCGAATACATTTTTTTCTCTTGATGCTAGTGTTACTCCTCGCAATCATCCAACTGTCAAAAGTGATTTTCATTGTACTCCATTGAAAATATTCAAGTTTGATTGGCATTTAAATATTTGTTGCACGTTGTTCGAACGAGAAAAATAAAAACTAATATAGCACGTAAAGTGAAGCAATGGAGCTGCTTTTTTAATAGGATTCCGCGTCATCAATATCGAAAGGAAAAAGAATTAGCTGCACGAAAATAACATAAAAATCATTTTCTCGCATCAGTTTTTGTATATTATTTTTTGTTGAATTTTTTCTTCCGCATGCATTTGCCATATGTGTCTCTTAGTGTGCAGCTTCGCTACATTGTTATGTATACTTAATGCGCATAGCATGTATCTCGAATGGTCGTATCCAGGGATTTGGTGTCCTCGAAAAACATGTTTCACGAACGTGCTATCCAACGTCAAAGGATACATACGTTTGGGAATTTTGAGAATAGGCACTCATCCTTACGAAAAAAAAAAAAAAAAAACTCGTAACAAACGAGATAAAAAGGTTCACCTGTCGATGGCTAAAAATAGAAGATAAAATGCACGTATAGTTGAACAAAGAGAGACAGTTGGATATCACGTATTTTTAAAAAACAACCACGAAATAAGTAATCGAATCATTGTTCCACCGTTTTCATTGGAATTTTATTGGATTATTGTAGTATTCGTTTTTTTTTTTAAAGTGACCTATAACCAGTGTCAATTTCAATATAGAAAAATTCAATCTCCGTGAATCCTCAATTTTTTGTGCAATTCGTTTCAACGTCTGCGTTCTAAAATTTTTAATAATGAAGAACTTCATTGTCTGCATATCTATTTGTACTAAATTCATATTTATGAATTTTAAACTCGTTCGGTGTAAAATTACTAATAAAGCTAGTGGGTAATATATGTTTAGGATTAAACTGACGAAGGATTAACTCTACATTCATGCTTCTTACTTAGAGCTACTAGAAATTCTCTCTGCGTTATCACAAACTGTTCCACGAAGTGCACTTCATGCACGTAACGCAAAACATTACAAAGAGCTTTAAAGATGAGTGGTAGACCACAAACGATGGATTTAGAAACTGACGATATAAAGTACAACGAATTCTCAATATTCCATGTAAAAATCATAAAAAAATGATCAATTTATTGCCTGTCTTTATTGTCAAATGACATAATACACAGAACGTTGAAAAAAAGTATTTTTTCAATTATTTTTTTGCTGCGATCAGCTTAACCACTTAAAGCATTTTTTCCCAGCTATACCGGGCACCGAAAGGGTGAAAATGGTGCAAAAAAAAAGGACTTGACGGTGATAATCGAGGTTCTTTATTACGAGAGACACTATTGCGTCGTGAGTTTGTGCCTGGTGTGGTCGGAGGAAGAATTTCGTTGCTTGGAGGATTCTCAGACGCCAGAAGACTTCGATGTACAGGGATGACAATAAAGCGGGGGAGAGAAAAAAGCAGTGAAGCTGAGAAGAAGGGTGTTATGACGGCTTGTTAAATGGGGAGGACCAAGAGAGTATATCACAAGCATATATATATATATATATATGCGTGTATATCAACGAATGAGAAGCAGAAAGGCCCATAATTCTCGTAACTTTACGCCTTAAATTGTGGTGTTACAGCCCTTAGGTTTTTCCTAGCTTCTTGTAGTATCATTACTATATGTAGTGAGAAAGAGTGAATACTGCGAAGAATGAGAGCATTGGACCTCGGCTAGAACCACACGGGTGCTCTCACGTGGCCCATGAGTCGAGTCATTGTTCGGTCGTTGACGTTTCGTCTGTCTTCTCAGAAGCGTCGGCGACGCTCGACGACGTAACTCTGTGAAACATTTCTTGTACTCCACCCCCCAATGCACATAAACTTTTTTCTTTTTTCCTCTCCCTTCCTATCTCACTCGTTTTTTTTTATCCTTCTTTACGCATTGCCGGAATTGCTCGATGAGATAAAGTGCGAATGGGCGAAAAGATCCTGAAAAAAGTTACCGGATCCTGAATCATTCGTATTTATATTGATGGGAATACAAATGTTCCTTTGAATATGAAAGCAGGGATTCAAACTTTACAAGTTTCATTCCTTTCGGATTTCACACTTATACATATATTTTTTTCAAACAGATTTGCAACCTTTATTCTTTTTATACAAATAACAAATTTATGGCTGAAAATAATTCAAGAGTAATTATTCATTAGATACTTTGACTTTTCGTTCCTGTGATTTAATCAATTTGGTAGAAGTCGTAGAGTGAATAAAGCAGGGAAAAGTATCGTGTTTCAAAGGTAACTGGATTTCGCAAGCTATTCAATGAATCACCATCCTTACATTTTCTCACCATGGGAACGACGTGAGGGTTCTGGTGCGTTTGAGATAAACCAACAATTCTGCCTGGCGACACACTCAAGTTAATGCGTAGTGATAAAACAAAGTCTGCTGCTGCATGTAAGTACCTCGCAATCCCACTTTACGCCCTCAACAGAGAAGCCTTATACATATACATTTTCTACACACACACACACACACACATATAAATACTAGGAAGCATGGTACATTATCGAGATCGCTTACTGTGCTACGGAAAAATCGAGGAGACCATTTCTTTCTCGCGGTCGACTACACCCTCGGGCTTATTCAAATAGCAGCGACAGAACATATAAATTGCTGACTACAAATGTATCAGATATTCATTTGCCTATATATAGAAAGCGAAATAATACATCGATATAAAAAATTTCCCATGAGGTTTGTAATAGGACAGCTGACATGGACGAAACGAGACTTACATTTCGTAAAAAAATATTTCTTTTAATATTTATCACAAATGTTATAAAAAATTATTTTTTGTTTCATTATTATCGTTTTCAAAGAGAATTTTTTCATTATTATCCATATTTAATTTTAACTTATTAAAATTTAATTTTAATAATATTTAATTAAAATTTAATTTAATAATATTTTAATAAATTTTTATTATTTTATTAAGATTTTTAGTTAGTATTTTAGTTTTTATTTATTTATTTTTTTATTTAGTTTTTAAATAGTTATAAAAAATTATTTTTTCTTTCATTATTATCGTTTTCAAAGAGGTTTTTTTCATTATTATCCATATTTAATTTTAATTTATTAAAATTAAATGTTTTAATAAATTTTTATTATTTTATTAAGATTTTTAGTTAGTATTTTAGTTTTTATTTATTTGTTTTTTTATTTAGTTTTAAATAGTTTTTATTTAGTTAGTATTTTAGTATTTAGTAGGGTGTTAAGATTTTTAGGGAGTATTTGAAATGAATTTTTAACTCCAGGTAAAACTGCTTTTATTTTTCTAATTCGTCCTTCAATTCGTCTTGTTGTTCTAAGCATTTAAACTCTTGATTTATGGCGAATTAATTCGTTACTATTTTATGTTATTATTATGTTTTCAGTCTGCAACGATGTCAAGCTCTAACGATCCATGTACAACCATATATTGTCAACTGCAGTTAAATCTGACTGAAACATTGTCGAAATTCTTACGTAGGAAGAAAGAGGGAGTAATTTACGTACTAACTGCGCTTCGCTACAACTGAAATATTAATAATATTTCTGGCATTCTGCCATTTGATGAATCTAAATGAAACCTGAATATTCAAGGAGGTGTTTATATTCGTTTGCACTTACAATTGAATAATTTATATGACGTTTTTTCATGCAAAATAAATAAATGAAGGAATCAGTTAAATTGTAATAAAATTATTAAAATGTCACGAGACATTTATGAGGTGCAATTTTGGCAAAAAAATTCTGCTAAAAATATTGACAATTTAATGCTACGATAAACAACGAGAATTTCGAAAAAAATAAAAATGCTCATTCTATAAATCGTCGTTTTTCAATCAACGTCGTTGTTTCCCAGATTCCATTAGCCCAGTCCGAAATTCCCTGAAGAGGCTACGAATCAAAAAGGTAAGTGTCGGTATGTATTACGATCATGAGACCCGTTGACGTAAGACGAAGGTAAAGTTCTCCCTTGGGGTTCAGCACGAGGGAGGATAGAAACAAGAATTGTCCTCGGGTCAACCAACGACCATGGTCTCCCTCTTCTATCCCTTTACAACTTCCTTCCTTTCTGCTAGTGCTCACGAATCGCTATTCCACATAAATATATATATATATATCTATAAGTTGATGTGATATATATAGACTTTTTCCGAGCGTGAATCATCCCTTGTTCGTTCGGCAGAGAAGGGTGAGTCAAGGCTCAAGATAAACGGACAATTCGCCTTGGACGAAAATTCCACCAGCATCCCTGCGAGTCAATATACGTCAACAGCCAGAAAGCAAGAAAGACATTGCTAAAGAGAGAGAAAGAGAGAGAGAGAGAGAGAGAGAGAGAGAGAGAGAGAGAGAGAGAGAAGGGGAAAGAGAAAGGGAAAAAGGGAAAGTTCTGGATGACATGGGGGTTGCTGGGGAATTTCTCTTTGGTTCACCCCCACAGCGAAACTTTGAGGGACCACTGCATCCCACAACTTGATCGAATCGATCCGCAGTAAGGCAAAGAGAGAATAGAGATAGAGAAAGAAAAGTGTAATATTTCATACTCATGGAATTGTAGGGGTTGGTATATAAAAGTGGTAGGGACAGGGGATGGAAAGTGTTCTAGGGTGGACGACTTATTTGTACTCCGAAGGCATTTCGATTCTTCTACATCGGGGGAATTTAACATTGAACGCAGTTCTTCCAACTACATATATGTGGATGACCCTACCCTGTGCATCCCCTTCAAAATCACCCCTTAAGTTCCCGCTCGTTCAAGCGTTTATCTTACTAATGTCATCGCCCTAAATGCCCTCATTCCATTTCTTACAATTGATACGTGCCACTACATTTATAGATTTCATATACCTTTGTTAACTCCATTTTTTCACAGATTTGTAAGTCCTTTATTGGTCACTTCTGTACTCGCGATATAAAGTGTGCGATTGCAGCAAAAACTTGGTTCGTTTCGATTGAAATATCGAGATAAAGTAACACCATTCTTAATGTAGACCGAAATCCTTTTCGAAAGCCATCAATCTCCATTCATCACTTAGGTGTGATGACCTGGAATTCCGGGATTTTGCGTTTTCTAAAATCAAGTCAGAAGGGATCCTCCGGTAAGGGAGAAACTTTTCCCAAAATTTCGAAAGACTATAATTTTCTTAAAAATTAAGATCTCCGGATGAACAAAATGAGTTTCATCAATTTGGCAACTGATTATTGTGTTAATATCGAAAAAGTAATTAAAAATGTAGTTTTTATCATTTTTTCGACGCGATTCAAATTTGACAAAAAATATATTCATGATTCCGGTGATTTTGTATTGAAATACACCAAAATATATAAGCCGGTAAAAAAAGTTACAAAATGAAAAAGATTCAGCATTTTAGACGCTTCACACAAATGACGTTCGCTTTTTTGCTTTGTCTCCAAATAGCGCTCATTCGATTCGTATTCGAGTCCTCTTGGAAATGGAATTTGATTTCTGACTCGCATCTTCACTTTTCAATTTTCGGCGAATTTTTAACGCTCTCGGTCGACTTTCGCTATTTTTTCTGCACAGTCCCACTTACGTTTTTTCGCCAATTTTCGAGGATATTTTTCAAGCAGAAATAATTAAGCTATAGGAATAACTCCCACGCCATTTTTGGGATTCCTTACCTCCGACCGCAGCCCTCATAAAATCGTTCTATCATCTCTCTAGATGTTTGTCACAGTCGATATTCTCTAGACTTGATAAGGGTATCAAGCTGAAACGTTGCTTAGTTTTGAAGTTTCCTTATATCCACTCATGTTTCAATAGCCCGAATCTAATTTATTTCAATTAAACTTTCTCGATTATTATTATATTATTATTTCTGTTCCGATAATCGGAATATTATTTTTCACAACATTTGCTCTATTTTTATTCTTTTACCAACTTGACATTTTAGTCACGGTCGAATTCCTCTTGTATTATAACAGCTATCGAACTGAAATTCGGCATAGTTTTAAATCTCACCAATTCTCATATATTTAAAGAGTCAGATCAATTATTTTGTGAACGGCACACAGAAAAAAAAAATCGTAGATTCAAATGGAACTTAATTAAACCAAGCCAATATTACGATAACGGGTGGCGAAACAAATATGACATTAATTTAATTCACGAATTGAATTAATTTGAATGTGTCAAAAAAAATATTTTCACATCCAGATACAGTTGACCTAACTATATATCGATTTGAGTTAATAACATATTAAGTCTGTCCAATCACAAGGAAGTTCAAATCTACTATATATATGCATCACCAAAAAAATTACTGTATCAAATATACCACCAATCTAGTTGATTTAACTAGGATCTGGTTGAAACGAATTGTGAGTGGTTTACTGTTTACAAGAATTCTATACATATTTATAAGATTTTTTGTCTATTCAAATAATTTATTTGTGACATCAAATTTTCATTAGGATTCACAAATAGACAATTAAATCTCAAATGAACCAAAATAGCACATTTAAAAATTTTCCAACATATAATTGGATAGACAAATTAAATATTTATCATGATCCTGCCACCTATGGTAGGTAAAAATATTCAATATCGACTTTTTAGATAGAAGCAGTCAGTACACGAAAGTCGCATTAGTTTCTGTAATTAATATCCGTCTGGAGCGCGTTTTGTATGTGAGAAAGGCCTCAACGCTTTGCGCCGCACTGTGACCGGACCGAGAAGCTTTCACACCCGAAATTTAGTTACAACAACCAAATCTTGAGTATCGACTGTTCACTAAACGTACAGAGTGAACAAAAGGTGGCTAAATCTGGTTTTGATATCAACAAAATATTTTAGTCAATTAAAAGCACTGTGGTATTTATACAATTTTATTTTGATTAAATACAAAATAGGGCGGCGTGATCAGTCTAACTCACGCGTTTGGTCACTTTACCGGGGTCATCCCATGTGACAGCTATTTTTTTTCGCTTTTTATGGGAATTTTTTTTTGATGAACCATTAAAACACACTATCTTTGAATTTTTACCACACATTTATTAACATTCTTACAGTCCCTCAGAATTTTATCAAACAAAAATAACGAGCTGAATCAACTTTACACCGTTTGGAAGACACTACTCATGTGTTGGTTGACGGCTGCCATGATTCCGGAAGTTTTGCTAATCTAAAATCAAAAAATCAAACGGCATTTTAATTTGTAGATTTGAGGCTATCGCTGGAACTAGAATAACGTAAAAATATCGAAAATTGAATTTTTGACACGGTTTTAAATGTTAAGTTTGTAATATTTTGATTATTCCCCTTATTTTTATTAAATGTAAAATTTGGTCATTCTCCTTATTATTATTATATTTTTTGACGTAGTTCTTACCAAAATCGGTTACTTATCTTTTTGGGGAGGACGAATTGCAGGAAAGAAACTGTAGACAAGGAACCTCAGGTCTGCAAATGTATTTTTATTTTATCTTGTCCATGCTCGATCAGAGCCCAGAGACCACCAACTCGCGAGAGAAACGGCCCACATAGAACCAGTGGGAAGAGGGGGAATTCGTGGCCAGTCGACTGCCTTTACCTACTTATTTGCGCGCTAATATTCAAAATCACCACAAATTCCAAGTTTCGTCGTTTTTTTCGACTTTTAAAACCGTGCCAAAAATTCAGTTTTCGATATTTTTACTTTACTCTAGTTCCAGCGATAGTCTCAGGTCTACAAATCAAAATGCCGTTTGATTTTTTGATTTCAGATGAGCAAAACCTCCGGAATCATGGCAGCCGTCAACCAACACACGAGTGTCTTCCGAACGGTGTAAAGTCGATTCAACTCGTTATTTTTGTTTGATAAAATTCTGAGGGACTGTAAAAATGTTAATAAATGTGTGGTAAAAATTCAAAGATATTGTGTTTTAATGGTTTATAAAAAAAAAATTCCCAAAAAAGCGAAAAAAAAATAGCTGTCACATGGGATGACCCCGTTAAGTCGTGCCATGCTCATAGTCGTAATATTTTCCGTAAAATCAGTATAAAATATGGTTTTATTTAACAAAGCACTTCGGCTAAATAAAAAAAATATTTACTTAATATTATTCAGATTTAGTTTGATTTGACAAACATAAAGTGTGAAAAATGTTTAATCTGTGGTCGAACGTGGTCGCTTGATTTTACTAAACCCTTTATTCAGCGCAACGCAATATACATTTCAATTCAACAAAATATATTGGTACATCGATTGCCACCTGCATAGTATATTCCAAAAAAATATTTGATTGAAACGAAATGTAATTGTATTGAACTAATATTAGGTAATTCGTGGTGAAAAAACTATGCAGTTAAAATAACTAGACCGGTTCCATTAAATCAAACACCGTGCCTTAAATTCAAACTAATTTCGATTAGTTTTAACAAATTTTCGGTGATCGCAGATGGTGAGTTGAATTTACAAATCTTTTTTTTCTGTGTACAATAAAAAAAAATTGTGCCTCGAAAATTTGTATTTTTTCACGTTATTTTGCAAAAATATGACAAAAAATGGGATTTTCGCGGAATTAAAATTGTACCATGGCAAAGAGCGAACTCAAAAATAGTAGAAAATATACTTCACGTATTTTTTTATTGACATTTTCATGGTGAATAATCCCGTTGAAAGGGAAACGTGCAAAGGGATCCGTCCTTGTGACGTTAAAGGGTTAAATTGACCAAAAGGCTCTGAAAGATCGCTCCATTACAATGATTCCTGTTCCACAATTATTTTTCACCAAGCATTTTCTTCCACCATATTTCCAGCATTCCACCAGAAAAAACCATTTCAAAAACTTGACCACTTCATCGATCATTCAGATAATGTCAAAAAACTAACTAAAAAAAGATTTTTTGCGTTTTTTTGACACAAATTTAGGTATAAGTGGTTTCGTTGTTTTTCGATCCAACGGCATCAAAGTGAACTGTTAAATAAACTTTTGGAGATAAAAAAAAGTTTACACTTCGGTCATTTGACAAATATGGCTGTAACGTTTTTTTTTTGTTTCAATTAAAAATTAAGTTTTCAAGATGACGATGCATTTTAACTTGATATCTGTAGATCAAAAAATGATTTTCTCCGAATGACTTAGCTGAATCGGTGCCAGCTTATAGCGGATTTTCCGACTATCTTTTTATCGCGATAAAGCAATGGGGAGTGAAAGAAAATCTACTCCTTCTTAAATACACGCTGGGTATCTCGAACATTAACAAAACTGCATGAATTATATGCGCTCGAATAACTCCTCGGACTTCCGAGTGGAAAGAATTGTGAATACGAGGATTATGAAAGTTCTGTATGTATAAAAGCCTCGCAGACTTCATGGCAACGGGCCATATCAAACATCAAAGAAGACAACTCTCGAATCTCGTAGTGCATTTTGCAAAATGTTGAATGGCCGTTGGAAAAAAGTTCTTACGAATGATAGGAGTACGTTTCGTTCATCTCTCATGCCTTGTTAGATGAAAAGCTCTGTCGTCATAGATGAATATGAAAACTAGTGCCATTTCATTGCTTCTCGTTTACGATGATTAAAGAATGCTCGAGTCTCGCTCGAGAAATACTTAACTGGAGTCTTTTTAAATATTTGCCTGCTTTTTATAATACTTTTTCTTCCCAGTTTGGGATAAACTAATTAGGATGAATCAAAAGGCACTTTTTTGTATCACTAGGACAAAACATATGCGCGCTGTCGTGGGCGCATCAGTTCATCAACAAAACTTGTGCAATATGATGCCGAAATAAAAAATGTTCCAACTCATGTATTTGCATTTTCTGTTATTGTTCTAATTATCGATTATGTATTAGTACGCGACGGTTGCTGAAACCCGTAATTTGCGCTATTATTTTTACACTCATATATTTTTTCTTTCATTATCGCAAGACGACGTCGTTCGTTTTCCGTATTTCATACTCTTTTTCATCCTTGAGATTATTCTCCTGCCTCCTGAGTTCCAATTGTTTTGCCCTTGCTGCAAAACAATTGTAACAACATGATATAAATTTTACTGGAGAAAACTCATGAAAAATGAATAAAAACATTGCGTGGCATACACTCAGTAAAAAAAAAAATCTGTTTCTTATATAGTTAAGGGGCCAGTCCACTTTGAAAATTTCAAAAAATCGATTTTTTTTACTGTTTTCGAAAGTACATACATTCAGAAATATTGTGTCAAAATTTTATGAAAATCTGAGCTCTCTAAGTATTTTTTTTTTACCTGAACGTCAGGACCTCATTTCGTCTACCTGAGCGTATAAACTTCAAACGCGTTTTTCTCGAAACAACATTTTCAAAATCTAGCTCCATCGTATCTCTAAAACTAATAGTCCGATTCTCTTGAAATTTGAACCACGTATTGTAAACATTATTCGCAACAAGATGACCCTCGATGGTTTTAAAATTTTCATTTTTACTCTTTTTTTTTGTGAAAAACTGCGAAAAAAGGCGTTTTTTTTAACTTTTTTCGTTTTTCATCTGCCATTTTTTTATTTTTTGATAAAACTTTATATCCGAGGGTCATTTTGTAGCCGGTGTCATACTGAATCTAATGGGCTTTGATTTTTTTGTTTCAGACAAGCCGTTGCCGAGTTGTGATGGAGCTACCTAGCCCACCGATTTTTGAGGCGTTACGTTAAACTATAGTTTTTGTACTTAAAAATGAATAAAAATGAATTAAAAATTTTTTTTATGTATTTCAAGACTTTATTTATCAAGCCCAACAACTTTTATATTCATATCTTCTATAAAATCCTCAAAAAAATCGCGAAAATAGCCTTTTTTCGTGGCTCCAAAGTGGACTGGCCCCTTAAGATTACATTGATACAAAACTACATAAGCACATGCAATACAATCGATGAATATTGAATCGAAAAAACAATATTTCATGTGAAAAAATCGTCTTTTATTTTTTGTAATGATTCCTTCGTCGTACACATTCACAGATCTGATTCGATTTCAATTATCAGTATTCGATTTTCATTAATTCAGTTTCAATTATCAGTTTCCAATTAATTTAATTTAAATGTTTGCCAGTTTTTATTTTTCTGATTTAATTTCAGTAATTCAAGTTTCCTGTAGAGTTCTCGAACGGATTTCCTGTTCCTGAAACAAAAAACAATGAAAATAATTTCATATTAATTAACATTTCGTAAGAGGGATCGGTGCGATTAAAATAATTCACCTAAACTGAGGTTCCACGATTTTTTTACATCAATTTGTCCGTTTTTCTATTTTCTATGCGAATCCAAAACCGACAACAATCACTTATCTATGCTTGTTAACTATATCTACTCCGTTCTTAAATTATCTTCGAAATTCTTATTTGCTCGAGCAATATGGTAGCATAAACTGAAAAGAAAAAAAAAACATTATTTTTTCATAACGTAATTTTGTTTATTCGAATAAAGTCGATTAAAAAGTTATGATTTATTTACTTACCAATTTCGAGGATTTTCTTCGTAACACCGTAACGACTCGTTGTCTCGCATCATATTGTTACCGCACAAATGTCGCTCACTCGCAATTTCGTGAATTCGAAAATTCGAAATTTGACAGCGTCATTTGAACTGTCATTTTCGGAAAGTGATTCTGACCCCACAATGATTTCATTGCGCAAACTAATCATAATTTTATGGAAAAGCAAGGAAAATTATCGGCTAAATTTAACGTCACAAACCAGACGAATTGACAGATGTCAAAGATTTACGGAATACGCTTGACCATGCAACGAACGCGTTGCGCGAATCAATGAGAGTTATGGTAAAGCGTTGGCAAAACTAATACAATTTCATGCGTAACTCATGAGCTTCGTGTAAAAAGAAAATGAAAACGCTAAAGGATTTATAAAAAATTCAATCTTTCGCAAAAATACTCTGATTAATCATAAAATTAAATGAAAAGAAATACCAAGTGACAGTGAAAAAAGTGATTTTAATCATTTTTTTCAATAATGTTTTTAACAATGAATATTAGAAAATCGAACTCTTTACATCGAATCTTTGAATCGAAAATCGAACTCTTTAAAAAGAGTTCAATTTTCTCATATTCATTGTTTTTTCTAATAACATCCGAAGTAACTTTATCCAAAATCGTTACAATTTTCCACGGGTGGGAGTTAACATGTAGAATAACCAAATTGTAGAACGGTTAATATTTTGAAATTTTAGTATTCATAACATTCGATTAACGAAAAATAAGAAATTCGAAATTTATATTTTCGATGGTATATTTTGATGTAATATTTTTTCTTTGATCGCGCATTTATTCGAAAATATATATTCAGACTGTTTATACTTCAAATGCAGATAATATAGATTGTCCTATTGTAAGAAGTTTATATTTTCTAAATTCGAAATGGAGAGCAATTCTTTTGAGAGACCAAAATATTCTATATAAATAAAAATTAATAAATAAATATATTTATTTATTAATTACACAATTAATTACAAAATAAAAAATAAAAAAAACGTATGAATAATTCGAAAGTGAATTTTTCGAATGACTAAAAATTAGAAGTACAGAATAGCGAACGTTGTGAAGCACGAAGAATGACAAGCAATACTTTACAGGCCCAAGGGCTCTCGCTATTTCGACCGTTCGATTTTCTGGTGTTTCGCTATTTTGACCACATTAATATTTTGTCTTTCGTTAAAATATATTTGAAATTGTGAATATTCATAATATTGCCGATTTCAGTATTTGACGACTCGAATGCGTAATAGTCGAACTTTTGTAAAATCGCTATTCCAGCCTTCGTCATTTGGGCTACTATTATATTTTCTTTTTGACGTAAATGTGCTTCGAACTCTTTAATTTCTCATGTTTTTATTTTCAACATAAAGACTATAGTAGAATTAATATGTCTACATACTACTATTCTTCAATTTAAAAATTCGTAATTTCAGCCGTTCGAAGTTTTAATCGTTCGAAAATTTTACTCCCACCCTTTTCCACGTGAATTTTTCTCATCATGGAATCCGGATAAGGACACCACGAAAAAAAGTGCTCGCTCGGGAATTCGATTTTCTGACACTAGGTAGTCTTTTTTTTCCTCAGGGAACTTTTAGACTCATGTGAAACATATATATCAAAGGAAATGTTATATGAGATTGGATCACACAGCAAGCAGCATTTTACGTTTGTATCCAAGTCATACATCACTAGGTCCACGATTTATATGACTTTTGACCAATGTTCGATGATTTACGAGCAAATGTGGGTTGGTAGAAAAATAAAAAATCGCAGAAACGAGATATAATAAAATTTATTACAATTTTTCGATACTTTTCTTTCTCTTTAAATAAATAAATACAATTTGTTCTATCGATAAAAGTATAAAACCAAAATGGAACACGAAATAAATAAAATTAAGTTCGTTCACTTTTGACAGAGTGTTTATTCAATTTTTAAACGAATTGTACAAAAAAATAAATATAAATACTTATTTCAAGCAGGAAAGAATTCAAATGCTCGCAACAACGTGTGAGGAAAAAAACGAACACCATAATGTCCGTTGGTAAGGAAGGTTTTCCACAAAAATATCTCTTACCATGTGAGTAATCTTTGTTCACTTAATCACAAAAGTAATTATTATTATAACTTGTACTGTTATTATAAAATTCCCACATACTTCCTATGTAATAAGTACAAACATTGATCTTTATTTTTTATAATTAAAAACACAAAATACAAGGTTGTATATCGAGTGAAAGGCGCAGGCGCAATTTATCTCTGCAGATGTTAATACATCTCCAGGTTAGAGAAAACGGAGAGTGCGACCTCGAGAGAGTTTCTCCTTGGAATTCCCAGCCTCGACTTCGGTCCAGGCAGGTTAACGTTCCAAAACGCAGAGCCTTTTGTTTTTCACGGTCCTCCAAAAACACCTACATGAAAAGATAAACGTATTTATTGTTAATCAACTCTATCCTTATTTATTGATAAAATTAAATCTCCGAGTGAATTCATTGACCCAGAGGATCGTGGTTTTTTATCTCAATATTTAGCCGTGACCGCAGTATTACGAGATGAAAAATGCTTTAGAGAATCGAACAAGTCGAAACCAACACACCCAGACGTCTTTGAAGATTATTTTACTCTTATATAAATGGCAAGATTATTATTAATTATATTACTCCATTTTCATCATCATTTTATCATTTTTATTATTATTCTCTATTCTTAATTTTGTTTTTTAGTCATAATTAATTAATAACGCACTTATAATCATGTTCTACGAAACTCAGGCTCATGGCCACACGACATTAAATGTTTCGTGTTGAGATTTTATTATAACCGAATTAGTGGATAGGTCCGGGTTGTTGTGAGCCACGAAATCCACTGAGGGAGAAAGACAACGTTTTCTCGGATCGACACGAGCCTCGGTGTAATCAAAAGAGGGGAGATAAGTTCAGCACACTCGAGGCATTTCACGCCTAATTGCCACATATTTCTCACTGTCCAATATTCATTAATAATAATTATGTATTTATTGATAGAAATAATTAATGCGAATAAAAAGCAAACGAACGTAATTTCTTCTAGAAAATAATTCAAATGTAGAGGAAGCTTCAAAATTAAAAAAAAAGACTCAATTCAAAGTAAGCAAAACGAGTAAAAATGAGTTTCCTGAATTTATTCTAAATTAATATCTATATATTTTGATACATGACACACGGAGAATGAATTCTCTCGAATGTTTCATCGCACCACTGACCTCCAGGAATATCGCAACAAAGCCAAACGTACACGATAAATATTTCTGTCCTGTCAGTAAAAAAATACTCGACTACAGCGACCAACCAGCCCGGAGATTCAGTTGGTTCATTTTTTAATCTCTTCCAATCGAAATGGGAGTGTGTGTGCCTCAATTTTGATAAAACTATTTTCCTAAGTTGCCAATCGCTGTACTGTTTATTTAAGATTTGTATACAGAGAGTATACAGGTTGTGTTTCAACTAAACACGAAAAGTCCTATGAAGTTACATTCTCCAACGTAGCACGGAATATATCAGCAGTAAAACGAGACTCGTGCCACCTCAAGAGAGGCAGTCTCACGAGGATATTCCAACAGTGCACATATCGTAGAGTACAGTCCTTTTTTTACAGACGAAAAAATGAATTACTTTAATTAAAATGAAAAAATGGAAATATTTATGTTCCAAATAAATTCTCGTAATTTTTTTCTTAGCTGTGAATTCACCTTGGAATTGAAAGCATAGCAACAATTTAAGTTTTGTCGAAAAATTCTTTAATAACGTTAAAAATTCGGAATAAAATTTTAGGTGGTCAGTAATTAATGAAGAACGATTCGACGTGAAGTACCTCATGGACATTTAAGATCTCGTGTATACTTATACATAAATAGCATCCGCACTATAGATATATAAAAGTTAGTGGATGTACAAGTTCATCGGTATGTGTGACCAGCTCTTGCCAGTCGTACAAAACTAACTAAGTAACGCACCAGTCGTTCATAAACAGCGGTGATTGTCAGTGTTGCGCGAACTACAGCGATTTCACTCTGCCTCGTTCGAATTCAATTTATCGCGTATCGAACTCGTAATATTGCATTAATACGATTGAAAATGAGAAAAGTAATAAAATAATGAGAATTGAAATGAATTATCGACCAATTTGATATTGCATCGAATTAATTTATTACGTTTGATTGAATGAGTAAACTGAAAAATCGATTGAAACAGTGAAAGTTCAATAAATTTGTAATTATTCGATAAGATGGTTTAACTCGGAGTTTCAACGTGCGAAATCCATCGTTTGTGACAAGATCTGAAGTTGTGTGTTCTGAATCATCGATAGCTCTTATCGAATGTTACATATTAGTGTGAGGTCACTAATATCGCATCGTGTATCTTTACGAAAAATATAAAAATATCTCTTCGGAGTTATTTCTCTTATCACAAATGCCGCAAAAGTTAATTTCGCTAGTAATTAATTTTTTTAAGTGGTGCACGGTTAGCTCCAATTTCGATCGGAATTAAAAATTGTAATTTCATTGGAAGGAACGTGGCAGAATTGCAAAGAGGTGAGTAAAAAAGGGTAAAACGAGGTCACTGTGAGAAAAAAATCTTGCCATTTTATTTTTTAATTACATTTTTTCATTATTGATTGCGGATGTAATTCGTTTGCACTCTTTGTAAAGAATTCTAACAATCTTTTACGATTATATTCTTTTTACTCCACACAGTGGACTCGAAACAACAATAAAAACCATGTGACACTGAATAATCGCTTTGTATTATCTTGCCTCTCATTTATAGTCTTCTGCTTTCTAAACCGTATCTTCAGTTTTTTCATAAAATAAACGTCGCGTACACATTCGAACATTTTTGAGGAAAATGGATACAAAAGAATTTTTCATCTCTCTCGTAACATTTGTGTATATATTTCGAGCGAAATATTTATGAGGCCGAATGAGCTCAATATAGAATACGTAAATTTCGTAGTGACAAAATTTACTGTATGTTTAAAATAAGCGAACGTCTGTAAGCTGAACGTTTTGTAACGAAAGATCTGTTGACCTTGCAAAAAAAATATACGATGTGCAAAATTTAGCAGAATTAACCAGACACATAAATCGTTTTTCCTGATAAAAAATTAATTTCGTCTGTTAAGTATCTTTTCGATGAAATAAAAAAAATGTTATTCCTGTTATTGTCACAACAGAAAACGAATAACAGAACATGCTAAAATCGATGTTTTCAATTATTTTTCTCAAATCATTATAGTTCAATTCATTATTATCTCGTCATAACTAAAAAAAATCATTGAACCGTTCAAATAAAACAAATTATTCAATCAATTAATCGCAAAAACCTCGTAGCAGTAAATTAATTAATTAACGTCAAATCTTCTTACAATTTTCCTCTGGAATTCCTCGATTTAAAAAAAAGTAAATTTACAGAAGAATTATTGAAGTAATCCTGTCGAATAAAAAGAAGAAGAAGAGAAAGACAGTATAATGCAAAAATCAACGATGGCAAATCTCGCCATAGGAAGGGAGCGCAAAGAACAGACTCGAAGAGTTTTCTCGGAGAGATCTCCCGGCCTGGGGAACTTACGGAGAGGGTTTCAACGACCTCTCTTTGTTCTGCTTTGTTTTTTTCTCTTTGTTACGCTCTTTTCCTCTCTCGCTAACCACATATATACGTATATACTTAGGTAGGCGATATAACATCCGCGCAGTGAAAATGACCATCTCGTTATGTTTTATACACCGAGAATTCCAAGAGGAAAAAAATTCTGAAAGTTCAGTTTCACTCTGCGATCTACGTTAAAAGGAACGTATGCATTTTTTCCCCCTTTCTTTTTCTCACGTATATTCTTGATCCCTTTGTGCGCATTAATCCCGTTGCATAGGCGGGATCACGTCTCTCTCGAGTCTCAGAATTATCCGCGCTCTTCCTTGTCAACGTTTGGCTTATGCAACACGTGAAACGGACTCCTTTATTTCTGTGACGGAGTGTTCATGATTGACTATTTCTTGGACGCTAAACCCGCGAGTGTGAGTCATTATATTTTCCAAGAACTTCACATATTGACGTTTTAAATACAGAATAATTAAATTTAACAATGTATGTGAAACGTACGAATGTAAATCAATAGGATCAATATCATCATCCAATCACTTTGAGTGAGTCACTAATTTTTTTTAAATTATATACTAGAGAACAAGAATTTACACCAACTTTTAACTTTAATAGCGATTTTTTTCATTCGTTATGAACTGAAAGATCAGTTTTTATTGAGACTTAAAATCAATACGATGTAATCAAAATTTTAATCAATAGGATACCTTCGATAATAGGCTTTTGGAGAATGCACATTGAATTAAAAAATATAAAACGTGTATTTTAATCGTTTCTTAAATCAAATTTTAAAGCATTTTTTAAAGAAAAACGTTTTTGGCAACCAGTAAATGTATCACGCTGAGCTCGGACGAGTTAATGACATAGACAATCAAGAACTCGAGTTTAGATGATTTTACTGATTCGTCTAATGGGATATTCCGCCCACGAGTAATTACAGGAAAGCGAAAACGCTATCGCTCATCCTTATACATATTTTAGCCTCGTGGATGGTGTTTCAACATTTGAATATATGTATATAAACTGTAATATACGCAATTTGGTCTCGCGTTGACCAAAAACCGCATTGGATTCTCCGTGAACGATTCACGCGTATGAAATGGTCTCTTGGTTGAGCGAATTGAGGTCACAGCCACAGAAATTGTCTATATACAAATATATCTGTATGCACAGGGTGTCCCACCGCACGTTGAGGAAAAAAATTGTTGGATCAATAAAATGTCCCATTACGGGATGCCAATAAAATATATAATTATAACAATGTCATAAATTATTTAAAAAAATACACTTATGTTTTAGATCAAAGTGCAAATATATTGTAACTGATGAGAACATTACAGTTAAATCAATAAAATTCTTCCAATAACATCGAGTGCTATAAAATCAAGAATTTTTTTTTCTCAATGTATATTTTTATCCTCGCAAACTTACGTTGAGACACGAAATCCGAGTGAAAAAGTGTAATAGAATTTTTTGATCGGTTCTCTTTATCATGAATGATTGATTATCAAAATTGACGATCTCACGTACGTTTGGCGTGTACCCTGTCAAAATGGATGGAACGAATCTTGTAGGGCATCGAATTTTCTAAAAAAAAGTTATTGGCCATATTTTTCTATCTTTAATACCTTCGTCCTGAGATCAATTTGAAAGAAAAAAAGATTTGGTCTCCAAGAGTAACGCATAGGCCGAACGGTTTCGCGATCTTTTTTCGATCTGCTGTCAAAACCATACTACTGAAAATAGAAAATTACAGTTAATGACTTTTTCGTAGAAAATTTTATGCTCTACAAGATTGATTCTATGCATGTTTGCTCTATCTTTAGCCGTTTAGATGGTATGAACGATAAAAGTGCGCACCTTCGTCGACTTTGATAATTAACAATTCATCAAGCGAGAATCTGATCAAAAAACGGAATTAACGGGGTCATCCCATGTGACAGCTGTTTTTTTTTCGCTTTTTTTGGGAATTTTTTTTGATGAACCATTAAAACACAATATCTTTGAATTTTTACCACACATTTATTAACATTTTTACAGTCCCTCAGAATTTTATCAAACAAAAATAACGAGTTGAATCGACTTTACACCGTTCGGAAGACACTCATGTGTTGGTTGACGGCTGCCATGATTCCGGAGGTTTTGCTCATCTGAAATCAAAAAATCAAACGGCATTTTAATTTGTAGACCCGAGACTATCGCTGGAACTAGAGTAAAGTAAAAATATCGAAAATTGAATTTTTGGCACGGTTTTAAAAGTCGAAAAAAACGACGAAACTTGGAACTTAACATTTAAAACCGTGCCAAAATTTCAATTTTCTATATTATTACTTTATTCTAGTTCCAGCGATAGCCTCAGGTCTACAAGTTAAAATGCCGTTTGATTTTTTGATTTTGGATGAGCAAAACCTCCGGAATCATGGCAGCCGTCAACCAACACATGAGTGTCTTCCAAACGGTGTAAAGTTGATTCAGCTCGTTATTTTTATTTTATAAAATTCTGAGGGACTGTAAAAATGTTAATAAATGTGTGGTAAAAATTCAAAGATAGTGTGTTTTAATGGTGCATTAAAAAAAATTCCCCAAAAAAGCGAAAAAAAATAGCTGGCACATGGGATGACCCCGTTAAACTGTTCAACTCGAAATTCAGCCTGAACTTAAGTTCACAGAGATGACCACAGGACACCCGGTACGTGTATTGCCTTTCTATACATACGTAAAGATAAATATGTGTATAGTAATACATGAAAATAAATTCAAGTGTGGCAAAACCTGTGTTTGACACCTCGAATTGGCATTGAACCGCCAAACTTGTTGATCAAAGGATAAACATGTGGTAACGTACGAATAGCTCGATTATCATTGCCATTGGCTTTTATTACGATTGATACAATACGACTCAATGAGCTTTACAATTGGAATTATGTAACACATTGAGAATTTCTATTGACCCTCAATCATGGTGAAATTCAATGTAGCCCCTGATTTTATCTAACACGATAGAGAAAGAAAAAGCAAGAGAATCCATTAATGAAATGTATCACAGGATCATGCAATTATGCTGAAAGACTCTTACAATTTCGCCCCCTCGAAATTTTTTTAATCCAAAATGGCAGCTTCCTCGGCTTTGGATACTAATTGATATTTATAGCTAAAGATTTTTGTTTTACGATAACATAGTGAACGAATTATTGTAGTAATTAAAATTAGAAATAATATTTTAACGCAAAATATATTTCGAGAGAAAAAATAGACGATTGTGTAATTTAAAAAAATACATTATCTTTTTTTCTGAGCATGTATATAAGTTTATAAAAATAATGTTGAAAATGGCAATTAATTTTTAGCTGAGAATAATTGGCACTTGTTTGATTTTACGATTTATTAGATTGATATTGAATAGGAAAATTTGGAGGTTAAACAAGGCTTGAGTTGAAGGTTGAATTTTATTGTTATTCGATCAATGTGAATTCGCTAATTAATAGGATCCTCGATTTTTCGATGTAGATTGTTTTATTCTCTTCGACGAGATGCGAGAATAATTAGCATCCGTGTTCACTCGTAATGCATTTAACGTAAATTCATTAATTAAGAGCTCACTCGAAAACGCATTAGCGAGAGGGACTTCTGCAAAACAAGCTCTTCTATCGTGTGTACATCTCTCTCGAGATCATATCAAAACTCTGCGAAATAATATGCTCCGCTCGTCGCGTACACGAAGTTTAGGAGTGGCCCTGTTTCGTGATATTAAACTCAAGGTGTGTGAATATTATTATGATGCAACACCAGCCTATTCTATATTACTAATTACTAATTCTACTCACAAAACTTGAACGCGAAAAAGAACAACGCTTTTTTCATTACTTTTCATTTTTTTTACAAGCAAAACTTACTTATTATTGTTATTATTATTTATTACGATTATTTCTCATCAACATTTTTCTCTTTCAAGACCATATATTTGTCATGAAAAACCGGAAAACGTACCGTTAGACTCGATTCAAATGAATCGAGTTGCCAGTTTCATTGTTACCTTTTGTTTAGAAATTCACACGCGTGCGCTCATAGGGGCATCGAGGTACGGAATTACCTCGAGCACACAGTTTTCAAAAAATGTATATGTTTATCAGCTGAACAATATTACTTCGTCTAAAATGATGATATTCCATCAATTCCAAAGAAAACTAAATAATTATTCATGTATTATCATTATTATTTAATGATCTTTTTCAATGAGATATTAAACTCGTCGAGATTTGATCTATTCAATTTTATTTAACAATGCAATCCACGAACTCTATTTCTGGGCTGCACATAGCACTGAATAATCCAATCTAGGAAAACTGAGCTATGGAAAATTCGAGCCCGGAAAATTGGTCGCCCAACCCAAACAAACTAATACAACCGAACCCAAAAGAACCAAAGGAACCAACCCAATCGAACCCCAACGGGTTTAAAAATGAGCATAATATTCTTGCAAGCATTTTTTGTGATCTATCAGGGCCTTCGCCCTCCCAGCCCCCATCCCCGTCCCCGCGCACACATTGCGCAATTTGAATTACTCAACGTGAGTGTGAATGAATTTTCCGGGTCGAAATTTTCTTGAACGAACTTTCCTAATAATCAGATCATGCAGTAATAAATAATAATCAATAAAAAATTGCAAAATATATTTTTAAAAAACTGTGTAGTGACTTCTCAAAATTGTTTTTAATGATTATAAATTATCCTCAATTATTTTCGACCATAAATAAAATAGTTAAACAGGAACTATGATACTAATAACAGTTCGTGGAGGACAAGAACAGCTCTTAGGACAGTGTAAACGAAGAGGGGGTACGTTTTAGGGGAGAACCCTACTGCGTTGTGTACGATAAATATACATCGAAAAAAGGGCAGGTGTTCGTAAACTTTTGCCAGGAAAATAACGACCCAACGTTACCTGTGGCACTTACAATACACACACTCCCGCTCTCTTTATATCTCTTGCAAGGCTCTTTCGAGTTCCCTTTGGAGCTCAACCTTCATTCGTACGTTATACCCTTGACGAGATAGTCCATGTTTTGGCTGGCTCTATCGATCAAATACAGACATATTTCGTTATCTTATAGAGTAAAAACAAAATGTGTTTTAAAATGTCATAAAAAATGCGAATTTTGTAAAAAAAGTTGAACCATTTTTCCTGACGGCTTGAAGGGCTTTAGTTTGATTGTCAGTACACGAAAAGTGGATTATTTTTGTGAACTAAAAAAATCACAATACAATGGCTGCTTTTAACGGTGAGTCGATTTGTGGAGTAGATATTTTATCAATTGTGCAAACACACACGTTCAACTTCATCATTTTTTTTTTCTTTCTCAAAACGTACTTCAGCTAGTCCAAGTCCTGTGTATTATGCTTTGTCAAACCTGCGAACATTCAGGTGCATGTACCCGCAAACCGGATGTCGAGAGTCGGATTCCACGCCTAATATTTTTTCTTTGTTCTCAATATACTCGTTTAGCGACACAACAATGGTTGAAAGGCATTTATTTTGTAAACACAAAATATTTTTTTTTATTCTTTTCAATTCTCCAACAGTGCAGATTATTTCGAGTTTTTCTTTTTTGTTAAATAAACGATTTTTTTTTTAAGTTTGCCTTTTTCTTATCGAATTCGAATGTGAATATAAATACTTTTTGGATCTACAAAATTGTTTTTAACATTCGATTGTTTTTCAATAAAATTCCTAAATGATTGTAAAATGAAATTAATTTAGAAGAAAATTATCTTATTTTTTCACAATGACTTTTAATCTCGAATTTTTCTTTCGATAATTCCTAAATTTGAGATTTTACCATGAAGATGAATCGTAATGTTTATTCCAATAAAAATTATACCATTTTATAAAAAATCAAGTCCGGAGTCCTAGATTTTGTGAACGGACGTTTATTCGTATCCCAGATGTATACAGACGACGATAAAGACCCAGACGTGCGGTGCCAACACCATCGCAATTTTTCGCGTGCTCTTGTAGCTCTGTCGATCATAAAAATTATAGTATTGCAACTACTTTCCTGTATTATTCATATATATATGTACGGTAGTATCTACGCCAAGTGGTCACGACACTTTACACTCCTTCTACTAGTATTTATTGTTGTACAGACTTTTTCAAAATTGAAATATATTCTCACTATTGATAAGAATAGCAAATAATATTTTTTTACAAGTGAAAATGATGCTTCATCATTTTTTTATTTGAGCTTGATTGAATTTTGAGTTTGTGTTATTTTTGCAAAATTTTGCAACATTCAAAAATATATAAAAATCATTAAAGGCACTCGCAAATGTAGACTTTATCATTTTATCGACAATATTATTTTTTATTTTGAATTTATGAACTATTTATTGTCGGTGAAATTTGTGAATTGTGTAAAATTGATAAATTGTGAAAAATCCTGTAGCACTCCCTCTGCCAATGTTGGAAAAACATTTTCAGTGATCTTTTGACACACATCGGTCGTCCAACGTTCTCGATTTTTTTTTTCCTGTGTATACATGTTTATTTTTGTATTCTCAGTTTTCTAAGGACTCGAATAGCCTAGTTTGTCTACTGCCATAGGTTAGTAGGCGCACCATGGGGACCGACAATGTATGTCAAACGATCTCGTAACGCGATTGTGTTTCTTTTCTCCCTTTTTATTTTTCCAACGATAATGTAAAAGCACGTATACGCGTTCGTGCTTACAAAAGTATCGCGAAGTTTGTCAAACTGATGAAAGGTAATAATTGCATTAAATTATTGCTTCGCTGTTGCCATCATCATTTTCATTATCGATTTATCGATTTTTTTCCAATCGATTTAACTGATAATACAAAAAAGAGACATAAAACTTACCGTACAATTTTATTTTCCCAAACAACAAATGCTGCACTTTTAACCAAATGAAACAGGAAGTCACTAATTTATTTATTTAAATTTATGTTCATGATTTTTTCGAATTCATAATTTTTTTGATTTTTCTTCCCAAATTTTGAATGAATGAATGAACATTTATTTCGATAAAAACGTCGATAAGTGCGAAAATCAAGAAATCAAAAAAAAATCAAAAGAAAAAGAAAGAAAAAAAATGAAAAAATCAAGAAGAAAAGAAGAAGAAAAGAAGAAGAAGAAGAAGAAAAAAAAATCTGATTAACCTCGTGATTACGAGGGTGGCGAAAATTATTTTGACCGAATAAAAGAACGAGGCCACGCCTTTAATGTGTTTATACACTCACAATTTCAATCGAGACGTATCATGAGACCTTGACCAACAAAAAAAATAGTGAAACGAGTGAATGCGTTGCGAAGTGTCTGTTAGGCTGTGTGTGTCATAACAATAATACGAAAACTTAAGAAGAAGCTCTTTTAAGACGAGAGCCAATGTAATATACAATATAACATTCAGGCATGATTCACGCGTAGTCACCAAAGTTGTCAAGTGAAACTCGTAGGTCTTCGAATTTACTCTCGCGGTTCTTTTTTTGAGAAGCACTGTGTGATATCACGAGTAATGATCGATTCATTTATTTTTCATAAAACACATGAGGCAAACAAGAATTTTCAGGAAAAAAGCCTTTTTCCATTATCTTTTGAGTAGGCACTCATCGAATTGTCCATCATAAAAATTCCCAAACACCATGTTTATCCATGCAATGAAACCAAATTCTTCTATTCACTTGAGATTATTACGTAATTTCAAGAGATCTTCTTTAGTCAGAATAGAAACGGTATTTTTGGGATTTCCTCATACAAAAAAATGTCCTTCTCGTATTTTATAACGAATTTCTTTATGTTAATATTATTTGTTTAGTTGACTCGATCGAATCAAGAACTATTCCATTTAGCTTCGATTAAAAAGAAAAATAATTATTTTCAACGTTATTATAAACTGCAATATTGTTATTATTGGTATTACATCGTAATAAATACTTAGAGCTTGTGAAATGAAAGATAAAAGACGAAATATTGTCACCCTAATATTTCTCCTCATCTATGATTCAGAATTGCTATTATTTTCGTTCGTTTCCACGTCCATACGTAATGTGGATATCCACGATACGTCTCGTAAATCATTTTTATTATGAACACGGACATGCGTGTCGTGCGTCTCTTTTCTCAGGACGAAACACGATATACTTGCATAATCGTCTGTAATAATCGAGTGTACATTCATACAAGGTTCACAAAGTAATAAAAAATAAAAAAAAAAGATCGTTTTGCTTTGACTCTTCTGCAGTCAGATACATTGCAGTTGTTTATATAGATATATGTATATTCTATGAACATTGCATTGCAAGAGGCAACGAGCGCATCGATGGTCCGCCGAGATAGTATTATAACGGGGTAAAAACAGAACGTTGCTACCGAACATAGCTCGAAGTATATCATTATACGAGACCCTTTATTCCAATCGCGCAATACTAAGCTCTCAATTTTTTTTCCAATTTTCTAATAAATATTGTCAAAAAAATACCTAATCGATTTAAAAATTTGAAATGAATCAAATTTTAACTAAATTTATATGAATTTGTTGATAAAATAAAGTTTCATTATTTACTTAAAATTTATTCATTTCTAAAGAAATTCCTCGATTGAAAAAATGCAAAAAAACATTTGTTCAATTTTTCTATTTCATTCAATATATTTGTTAACCCTAGAATCCCACAATCTAATTTTTCCAACGTAAACCCCACACTGGAGTAAATAATTAGCCCAATCTTCTCTTTAGCATAAAATGTTCCTCGTATGCGATAATAAGATTCAATTATATACCATTCTCTTAGGGAGAGCGGTTGGTCTAGTGGATAAGGGCTCGGGCTCGCACGCCGCGGGTCCCCGGTTCGAATCCCGACCAAAAACACCAATGAAAAATTGAGATTTTTTTCACGTGTTTCCACTGTAATCCCGGGTGGTTTGGACTGCACCTTTATAAAAATCATGTCCAGACCTCGCTGTGATGCCTGAGCAGGGTCGGTGCACGGCTCCGAGTGCCTCCCGTGGACGGTTTTCATTCTCTGGCTAGCTCATTGCATTACAGCTGAGGAGGTACCCTTCTTAAGCGCCCTCTGGTAGCTGTGCTTGAGCATGCTCGCATTGCTACCCGGGGAAATTAGGTAGGTACCGGCTGTATCGACAAGGTTTTCTGCAGTTTCCCTTCGCCCTCGGCAAATGCGATACAGTTGGGGATAAGTCGGCTGCAGCCGCACAGGGCGGTGTCTTTGGAAAAAAGGGGAGGAGGGTAAGCTAAAAAGGGAGAACCCTGGGCAAATAGCAAAATACAATAAAAATATATACCATTCTCTTCGTTTTTTGATAACGAAGAGAATTATGCATGATAAAGTTGAATTCGGTAAATATCTAATGGTGAAAACTCTACAAAACGGCAGGAATCAATTCAAAAAAAAATGATTTGGGAAGGAAATTCGATATTTTCGTGGGGTAACTAATTACCCCGTTGTGGCCTTCTAGGGTTAAATTTATTCATAGTCTACGCGCCGTATTTCGTGTAAAAAATAAATTCTCGATTATCATATTCTTTTTCCTAGTTATGAAAAATAGTTTTGAGTTATACAAAAAAAATGTACTAAATTGATTTATATTTTTATTGTTATTTTTTCTGCGTATACCCTTACGCATTCTTACGAGCCCATTCCATCAATTTAACCCCTCTTCACTAATCTCCAATTTCCTTATTTCCATGTTCCTGAGAAATCCCCCAAGAATGTTGCCCACAATCACTCTTTCCTAATCCTCCTTTAATAATAATTATTATTTAATTAATTATTTTAATAATAATTATTATTTATTATTTTAATAATTATTATTTAATTAATTATTTTAATAATAATAATAATTATTATTTTAATAATAATTATTATTTAATTAATTATTTTAATAATAATAATAATTTAATAATAATTTCCTGTATCGCATTTGCAAGAGGGCCAAGGGAAACTGTGGAAAACCCAGCCGATAAAGGCAGCTACATTTTGACTAAATTTCAATTAATTGACACCATCAGAAACTCAAAAAAACTGCCTCCCGCTCAGCGATTTATGCGCGAGCCGGTGCATGATTAAACGGTCATCCAACCAAGTATTAGACCCGTCCGAGGCTGCTTAACTTTGGAGATCGCCGAAGCTACACACCGACCGCGTACCTATCACTGTCGGTCCTTAATTGCTTTATAAAATAATTGATATTGGATTGGTGAACTTTATGAAAAACTCCAATTATGAACCTCATGAAGCAAAAATGTGAATAAAAAAAATTAAACATTATTTTATGCCCTGTAAAAAAATACAAATTTTTCGAATCACTGAGCCAATATTTTTGGCTGAAACTGCCCATACACTAAAATTTCGTAGCACATGGAGATAATCTAGTGCACGTACATGTACTGGATGCTCGCACGAGAGACACAATCGCGTGTCCACGAAGTTTGTTCGATGCCGGATCGATTCTCTTCCCCCAAGACTGATGCTCGACTGAATAATGAGATACACGAGATTCACCGTACAATGAAACAACTAACGTGCTTGCTGAATTTGCATGAGAAGCAATATAAATTGGAATAATCGAAAGAGAATAAAGATCACTTTTTTCTGCAAATTCGAAGAATAAATTCAATCTCTGGGAATCAAAAATTAATGCAAAATGATTCAGCCAGAATTATTCGTTAAAAAAAAACTGAACCTCGTATACTCGTTTATAGCACTGAGAAACAAAATTTGTTCATCGAACTAAATCCATTTTGTTGGGCGAAAAATTGGTGGATCCAACAATTTTTTTGTTGAATGGAAATTTGATTGATTCATCTACATTAAAATTTCTTGTAGATGAATCAACTAAATCACCGGAGCCAAATTATATGGTTCGAACAATTGGTACCATTTATTTCCTTACGCATACTTTTTAGTTGCTTTAATAAAATATTTGTTTGTATCTCAATTACCAAATTGACTAAACGGTAATCGTTAGGACAAATAAATGAATTAGTTTATTTGGATGATACTTTGTTGCATAAAAATTAATTTGTTTGGTTGCACCAAAGTTTTGTTGGTTCGGCCAATAACTTGTTTCAGCATTCACAAATTATTTTGTCTTATCTCAAAAATATTCGAACTAAATATTTTCATTGAGAGAAACGAAATTTGTTTAAGTCGACAATTTTTTTTCTTAATGTGTTTTCCAGTAAATTCAGTTAAAAAAATTTCCTCCATCATTTTTAAATACTAAAGACATCTCTACCAAGGGCAATCTCTACCATTGATGAAGATTCATCTTTACTGCAGTAATGTCGATTTTTACTTACTTGTTTACTGTTTTTTTTTTTTTACTTACTTACTTAATTACTGCATTAATGTAGATGTAGACAATGGTAGAGATTGCCCTTGATAGAGATGTCTTTCCGGTAGAGATTGACCATGGTGGAGATTTCCCTGGGAGAGTTTTTTGTCAGTAGAGTAAGATGTGGTAGAGATGAGTTTGATAGAGATGTCTACAGTAGAGATTGTTTATTGGTAGAGAATGCCTATGGTAGAGAAACATTTTGGGAGAATTGAGGAATGATAGAGTTTCTCTCTTGTTTGAAATTTCCTTGATAGAGTTTGGTCAGGTAGAGATTTGCCTGATAGAATTAATTTTCGACAGAGCTGTCGATGTGCCTGATTTTTCACATCCTCGTTTTGCAAGCACAGTAAATGAATAAAAAATAAAATTACCAAAATATAGAAGCTCGATTCAATTCATTGATTTCGATAATTATCGAAAAAATATTCCAGCTCCAATACCACATTTCTTATTAGTTATTGATAGTCCATTTTTTATCAAATTATTCAGAAAGTCGATCTGGTACGGCAACCGAATGTGCTAACGGAGTTGAAGCTAAAAAGGTATCCAGACGATTCGGGATATCCTGTCTCTCCACTCGACTGCTCATTTCGAAAATGGGCTGCTGCGGATGTTCCGAAGAAACGGTGTCTAAGGTAGTGCCAGTGGTAAGAGAATGCACGTTGTAATATTACGAGGGCACTGTGTGTTTTGATTAAACTCTTTTGCTTCACACGATTGAATTAAAAGTTTTTTTTTTCCTTCAACGAAAATCGCACAATTCCCTCGTTGACGTGAATCCTCGCACCGCGATAATAGCAATAGAATATTAAATTCGAAGTGCAATAAAAAAAATTAAAAAAATATATTTTCTGATTTGATTAATTTATAATCGAATTTTAATTATTCCATTTTTTTACACGATTTTTTATTTATATACAGTGTTTATTTTGAATTATCAAAATTCGCTGTTACGCTGTCAATGATATTGACACTGTCCAACGCAATTGACAACCGTTACATTTCGAAGCTAAAACAAAATGTTTCACGTGTTTGTGTAAATATGAAAAAGTCTTCAGTATTTTTGGTTAGAATATCGTATTTTGATTGTCTGTCACTTGGCTTTTTATTTTAATCCTCCATTTCAAAGTTTAGAATCTAGATCATTTGCCTTTTTGAATTTCGTATTTTAGACACCCGATCAAGAAGAACCATCCTTAGGCGATACAGAGAAGGTATTTACAACCGAAAGATCGTGCACTGATGTTACAGCCCTGATTGTTCTGATTCTCCTTATCGGCGGTTTCGTAAGTTGCGAGTTGCTCGTTAAAACTTTTTAATTCTGTAATTTTGGTTTTTTTTCTTCGATTATTTTTGACATTACTTTGACATTATTTTTCAAGGGTTTTTTCATCGCGACTGCGGTCAAAAAAGGTGACATTTATCGAGTACTCAATGGTTACGATAATTGTGCCAACGTCTGCGGACGTAAAACACCTCTGGAAAAGAATCCTCTCTTCGACTGTCAAAGAGCCGACAAAACGAACTTTCCGTCAGTTGAAAAGCCTTTTTTTGCAGTTAAAAAAATAATTTCCAAAATGTTGTTTCAATAAATCTTTCAATTTTCTGTTGAACCGCTTCAATTCCAATAATTTCGAATCACATCTTTTTATTCTTAAATCTTTTAATCGTTAAGTGTGTGCAACATGAAAAAAAAATGGTAAAAACAAAAAATCATTTTGGTCGAAATTAATAATATTTTTATTCTGGACTTTTTATTTAGTTATCTGCTCGTAAACGTCGGTAGCAATGGAGTTAGATCGAGGGAATGTGTTGTTAATTGCACATCTTCCGAAGACCAGTGAGTGAATTATTTCAATTATTCAAAAAGCTTTCAAAACAACATTTTTTACAACTCTAATTATTTTTTTTTAAATTTATTCCAGTATCGTGTTCCTCAATCGCTGCGTACCGAAAAAAATAACGGACAGCGCAAATTCAGTTATCAAATCTTTAGGACTTCAGAGTTTCTTTTACGTGAGTTGAACAAAAATTCTAACTGTTTGTTCTGAAGATTCTGATTTGAAGAAAAAAAAAATTGAAAATTGCAGGAGGCTTCGCGTGATTTGAGCATAGCTTGGAGGGAATTGATTTATCTGTTGCTGATTGCTCTCGGTACGTACATTCGAAAACTCATTTCGATCAATTTTTAATTCGCAATCAACTTTTTTTGACTCGTAATAAATATTTCGTTATTTTTCAAACAGCAATTTCACTCGCTATCCTCATAGCTTTTCGTTACATCGTGCAGTGGGTCATTTACATAGTGCTCACTAGTGCAGTCGTCGTTTCTATCGGAGGCACGATTTACCTCTGGTAATTAATTAATTAATCGCTACTAATACAAATAAAAATAATTAAATCATTTTTTTTGCGGTAATAATAAAAAACAAGTTTATTAACAAATCAATTATTTCTTTTGAGCAGTCAATCGAATGAATGATTTTTTTTTTACAATTCAAAAAACGGCTTGATTGGCTAATCATCAATTTGTCATTTCAGGCTCGCTTGGTGGCAAGAAAAAAAAGCTGTAACATCCGGAAAAATTCATGAAGAAGATGCGAGTGTTACATCTTACATGACTTACGCGATTGTTATGAGTGTCGTCGCCGTAAGTTTTTATTACCTTCATTGAAATTGTCTGCTCCGGATTCTCATTTGAATGTTTGATTAAAAATGGAGTAAAAAAAAATCGCTCGAATATGTTCTTCAAGGTCGTAGTCGTGCTCGTCGTACTCGTGATGAGAAAAAGAATCGCTCTGGTGGTCCAGCTGTTCAGAGAGGCTGGCAAAGCCGTGTACGCGATGCCCGCACTCTTACTTCAACCTATTTACGTAAAAATTTATATTATTTACATGAAAATAATTGCAACTAAAAGAAAATATTTTATTTGAAAATTAATGCAATAAATGAGTTAAATTTACGTGCTCAATATTGCTCGAAACTTTCATACTGTGCAAAATCTTTTCTCAATGATTGTCATTTAATCGTTATCAATTTGTTGGATAAAAAATAAATAAAAATAAAAATAGAAAGTTACAATATTTGAAACGAGGATTTTTACAATTAATAAAACATTAGAAAGGATTCAAACGAATAATTGTTTTTATTCACAGACGTATCTACTCGTTGGTTTGTCATTCATTGCCTGGATGTATTTCATCCTTTGGATCGAGAGCGCTGGTGATTTATATAAAAACAAAAAGGGTCATTTTCACTACAAGAAAGATCCTATACTCATAGTAAGGAAACTCACGTTGATAAATTCGAAAAAATAAAGTAGAAATAAAAAATAAAAAAAACGAATTCACTTTTAAGTAAATTGAAGCAAATAAATTCGAAAAAATTTAGTAAAAATTAAAATTTTAAAAATAAATACACAAAAAAAACATTTTCCAGGAGAAACAATTTTTTTGAAGTTCATTAAAACTGCTATTAATTACGTTCAAAAGAATATTCATCCATTTTTTTTTTTTCGAAATATTTTGGGCAATTTTTTTCACGTTAATGAATATGATTTATGATTTCAGACTGCCAGATGGTACAATCTTTTTATGTACTTCGTGATGTGTGAATTTTTCCTGGGTTGCCAGCACATGGTCGTAGCAGGTTCTGTGGCGCGTTGGTTCTTCACCAGGTAAAACGATCAATCATCTTCAAACTCGATTATCGTTTAATTGGAACGATATAGTGAGCCTGTTATCCTTTTCGTGTTCATTTTCCTCCATTCAAAACGACAATTCCACGTAACCATTTTCGGATAATTGGAAAACAAAAATGTAATTATTATTTAACGAGTTACATCTAGTTGTGCTCGGGAAAAATAAGAGATTTTCATGATTTTTTTTAGCCATGTTAACATCATTATATTAAAATAAAAATACACTATACAATATCAATTACTAGATATTTCGAGGTACTTATATAAATTTTTTAATAAAAAAATTTTCACTACTGGGGAAAATATGGCCGTTGTCCTAAAAAACATTTTTTTGAAAATCACTCGCGATGAGCATATCTCTGGAACGGCTCAATTGAAATAAAAAAAACCGAAAAGATTTCGTCGGTAAAATACTATACGCTCTTCGTGAACGAAGAGCTCAACGAAATTTTGATTTTTAAAAAAATGTCGATATTTTCAAAAAGTTCAATTTTTGAGGTTCCAAAACTGAGGTTTTTGACTCAAAAAAATATAAATTTTGGTCCAAACGAAAATTCTTTCGTTCACGAACAAACTATTATAATTATAAAGAATCTCGTGAGAGAATCAAATCGATTTTTTCAATCGAAACGACTAGATATAACCCCTGAATTTCAACGAACAAATATGCACTACTCTAATTTGATTCGTTCGAAACATTAAACGGCTTAACATTGAAAATACAGTACGCAATTATTTTTGAAGATTTCGAATTATTCCCAATTATATTAATTCCTGTCATTCGTATTACAAATTGTATTATTTTCATTTATTATTCAGGGCAAAACAATGAAATTATTTAATCCACTTGGACAAGATATTAAATTTTCATTTCAACTTTGTAATTCAGATTTAATTTACTTACAGGGACAAGAAACGACTCTCGATGGCAGTTACTCATAGCACAGGCACCCTGGTACGCTTTCATCTCGGTACTGTGGCCTTCGGGGCAATGGTTATTGGATTAGTACGTTTGATACGTGCTATATTTGCCTTTATACAAAAACGCTTAAAAGGCATTGATAATGACTGTGCAAGAGGAATTCTCTGGTGCTGTCACTGTTGCCTTTGGTGTTTCGAATGTGCACTCAAATTTCTCACGAGAAACGCTTATATTGAGACTGGTAAATGTTTAAAGTTGAATTTAACCGTTTTTTTTTCATAAATAAAGAAATTTTGGTAAATTGATCTTTAAAGAAATGTTCTTCAATAATTATTTGTTTCATCGAAGCAGAAATTTCGTTTATATTATTGTTTGTTTATTGAAAATAAATCTGTGCCAAATTCTTTTGTTTTATATCAAAATTCTCACGAGAAACGCTTATATTGAGACTGGTAAATGTTTAAAGTTAAATTTAACCTTTTTTTTCATAAATAAAGAAATTTTGGTAAATTGATCTTTAAAGAAATATTCTTCAACAAATAATTGTTTCATCGAAGCAGAAATTTCGTTTATATTATTGTTTGTTTATTGAAAATAAATCTATGCCAAATTCTTTTGTTTTATAAATGGAAAGAGAGGTTTGAAAAAAAAGGATAACTTTATTTTTCAGCTATTTATGGGTGCAGCTTTTGTTCCGGTGGAAGAAAAGCTTTCCAAGCACTTTCCAGTAACATTCTTCGCGTAGCAGCGATTAATAGCGTGGGTGACTTTGTCCTCTTTTTGGGAAAAGTACTCGTTGTTGCTTTGACCGTTGTATCCGGTGTTTACATGATACAGGTATCAATTAATGTATAATTCCGTTGAAATTTCATTAATTTAATGTAATTAGATATATTATTATTTATGAGGAATATTTTCCAGAAGAAACACGGACTGCATCATCCTTGGGTACCGATCACATTGGCCGGTATTTTTGCTTTTCTCGTAGCTCATTGCTTCATATCAATTTACGAGGTCAGCGATTTTTTTCTTCTATTTTTAATCAGTTTCAAAAATTGTTTCTTTATTATTTTAATAATGTTTCTTTTTGCAGATGGTTATTGACACAATTTTCCTCTGTTTCTGCGAGGATTGCGCGAAAAACGACGGGATCAGTCGACCGTATTACATGAGCCGTGGACTCATGGTAAATAAAGATAAAAATTGATTAATCAAACAAAATGTTGACCTTTTTTCAGCTTAGACATTTGAAAAAAAAATTTTTTCTTCCTTTTCTAGGAATTCGTGGAAAATAGCAAGAAAGCTTTACGTCATTTGGACCAAGAAAGAGCGACGAGTCCCACCACGTAACCCTCAGACGAATGAAAATAATTTTGAATCGAGAAAAAAAAAACAACCACAAGAGACTGCTCGTAACTCGAGTCCTAAATTGCTCCTTCCTTGCTAAAGTTTCGAACGCCGAACTTACAGGAAAAACATGAACAAATTAATTTCTTTATTATTATTATTATTATTATTATTATTTTGTACTATTATATAGGGCTGCTTTAGTTAGTTTGACGGAATTTTTGGCCGAATCCCAAAGTACTCTTTAATGTTAATTACTCATCAATTCATTGACAGATGTGAAGGGAAAAAAATCCCAGAATGAACGTCCAAAATACCTGATAAAAAGAGGTATCGTTTTGTTTTGTGTTTAGTTTAATTTCTCGTTGAGAAACTTTGTAAAATCACTTCCACCGTTGATAATTTATATTTAATTGTTACGAGATTATAATTCTCGTCGTTACGAACGCACCGCAGAATCAGATGAAGAAAAAAAAGCTTTTTTATTTCGTAAAGAGAAATAAAACGAAAACGGTAATTATATTTGACGAAGAATTGAGGATTCATTGTTGATTTTCATAATCGAACCCGAGCCACAACAGTCATTCAGTAATTATACAATAATACTTTGTACAATTATGAAAATATGTTCCTAGGCTTTAATGACATTCCTGATAACGTCTTTATTATCGTGATAAATTGTAACGCCTCAATCGCGTTACCTTGTATGTCTCACAACGAAATATTTTTCTACGTCATCGCAAAGTGTTATTATTACTGTAAGCGAATTAAACATTTTTCAAAAAGAATAATTGCCACAGGAAATCTTTTTTTTTATCGTACATATCCAATTTCTAACTGTCACAAGGTTATTTTTCACAGTTCTCCAAAAAAAAACTATACAAACAAAAAAAACGAAAATTTTTATAGATTTTTCGTTTTTTTGTACAAGCTATACAATTTTTTGTAGATTCTTTTTAAGTGGCATATTGAAAGGGAGTTCAAAATTCTACTAAAACTAACAAAAAAAAAGGAAATAATAAAAGGATGCGTAATTATTTGATCGAAAAAGGTGTAAAATCATTAATTTAAATAATTCATTACAAAAATTCTTCAAACTCAAACTATTATCACTGACGAATAATAATTATTTTGGAAATGACAGAGAAAAATAAATTTTTTGAATTTTATACGAAAATAAGCTCCATTTTTTTAATTTACCAGAAAACGAAAGTTTTAATTGCAAAACCAGACTTTGGAGAAGTTCAACTAAAATTGCAAAACCTGAGCACGCTTTAAAAGTGGAGAAACCACTGGTGGAATCATGGAAACCTGATGAATGGTAATTATAAAAATAATTTAATCGATAACGACAGTTTTAACTGCAAAACTAGATTTTGGGAAGGTTTAACTGAATTTTCAAAACCTGAGTACGTTTTAACCCTAGCTACACACTGCAGGGTCCACTGGACCGACAGCAACACTACGTTTTCCCCTTTTTTTCACGACACGCCTTTTCATAAACGTTATAACTTTTTATCAAACGACTTTTTGGCTTTAGAGTCTGGCGTTTCGATTTTACTACAATTAAACCTCAATAGACGCGTTTGTTACAATCTTATAGAGCAATAAAAATCGTCGGTCCAACAAACCGATAGTGTCTAAGTAAGGTACTAAAATTTATAGTGTGTAGCTAGGATTAAAACTGGAGAAACAGCTGGTGGAATCATGGGAACATGATGAAAGGTAATTATAAAAATAATTTAATCGATAACGGAGCATTATAATGAATAAATGTTGTATTATTCTAGATAAACGTCTGGCTCGGTACATACAATTAGGTATTTCGTACGTTCGATATATAGGTAAATATAAACATATCCTTGGGCTGTGCAAGGAGTGCGGGATATCGTAATATATTTTTTTTCTTATTCGCTTCCTTTGAAATATTTATAAAAAATGGTAGGGTTCTTTTTAGGCAAGGGAAGGCGTGGAAGGGGGTGGGGGGAGGGGCATCTAAAGGTGAAAAAACTACAACAACGCGATGTTGATCAGGGAGAAAGAAAATTGTGTTTCAAGAGGCATCTATAAAGTTACAAATTCATTCGATCACACTTTTCGAGCGTTTTGACCCTCGATTTTATTGACCAAAATACGAACTTTGGAAAAAACATTGCTCAATTGTATTTTTCATTAATTTCGATCAAACACGATTCGCCAATTCGATTATTTTGCTTCGTCTCCATGAAAAATCGCACAATAAACGTTTTACTTTTACAATAATCGTGATTATTATTTTTCTGCGTGTTTTTTTTTTTTCTTTTTTTTCGATCTCCTGAATCCAAAATGGAAAATTACTTTTTTCGAAATTCACTACAGACAACAAAGTTGCAAATAATGATTTGTCGATCCAGGAGACGAAGATTGACGGAAATATCACAATCACTATTTTATTCGGGATTAAAGGCTCATATTGTCGATATTTTCAAGAATTCGAAATTACTTTCGAATCTATTCGCAAACGAAAAGAAAAGAAATTTTGAAATGACGTCAAATTAATCGCCACGTGACGTCGTCGTTTTGCACGTTTATACGATAAAGCTTTGCGGTACCAGCGGGAAGAACAACTTTTCGACGACAGACGCCTTTTTTTGCTTTCACAGTCATAAGTGTTGTATTTTTTTTTTTTACGATTTTAGTTAAGGAGAAATTTGAGAAAAAATCTTTTTCCATATTTCTACCATGGATTTTATTAAAAATAAAATTAACATTCAATTAATCGAATAAAAGAATGAAAAAAAAGCATTAACAAAATGTAATGAAAAGAGTGAAAAATAAGTTCTCAAATATTTGAATGGTAGTTTAAAAAATTCTATAGAAAAATAGAAAACGATGTAGAAATTTGAAAAATAACTCCAGTCTATTTTGGTCGGTCCATTTTTATCCACCTTCAATTAAATCGATTCATTTTTCTCCTTAACATTTTACAATGTGTGTCAACGATTAGAGTACGTCTACTAAACATCGTCCTCGCATGCACTTACGATACTTGTTTTTCAGTCAATCATTTATTCTGCTCATAAATTTATTTTTTTCTTTTCTATCTATTTATCTCCGTGCACGAATTTTCAAGCATAAGCTCGTGTCTTTTGAGCCTGACATTATTTTAATGATTTCTGTGAGATTTCGAAAGTGGATGAAAAAAGTGGAATTCTTCGGGAGGGGGGGAAGTGTTGAAATTTTTGGTAACTATGTACATAATTTTATTCTAAAAATATAGAGAGAAAAAAACATTAATAAGACCCGAATTCATCGGAGTAGAAAAATTTGGAGTAGATTAAATAAAATGGGCACTTGCGAAATCTCACAGAGGTCTAAACATTTTTTTCTAATTTTTTCCGAACGATATCTTTATATTTTTCCTCTTTATCGCGTTTTATTTTTCACCCTCGAATTGCTCGGCAAATGAGAGTTGAAAAAAATCTCGATCGATGAGGACAAAATCTCGTTACTGTTTCACGACGATTAATTTAATCTCGAAAAACATGAATCTGTGTATTGCATGTATACGAAAAGGGAAATAAATAAAAAATAAAAGGATCGTATTTCGCTAAAATATTAACATATGCATAAATACTTTTTCGCACTCGTTCGATTTTTATTATTTATCGTTAAGCGTTTTTTTTTTTTAATTTATTTTTTTCTTTTATATACGTTCGAGGGAGATTAAAGGAGCACCGGTCCTCTCGATCACGAAGTATTCCTTCAAAAAAGGACATTAATGAGTGAAAAAAGATCGTCGAGGCTAAGAGAATTTTCTTCTAATGGTCGAGGAAAGGAAAAAGGACGTTAAGGAAGCACCATAAGGGACGAAGGAATAAAAACATTCTCAAATTTCCCCAGAGAGAAAGAAACAGACTCGAAAATAAAGTCCCCAAAAAATCGTATCAAAAATCCCGAACGACAAATTATCTTTAATCTTTCTAAATTCATTTTCCCCAATATTGAGTCTCAAAAAACATTTTTAAAAATTGACCATTAAAAAGAAAAACCAAAAATTGACCATTAAAAAGAATGGAAAAAAAAATTTTCCATTCTTTTTTTTTTTATATATATATATATTGTTCTAAAAATTTCGCCTACGACCTATGAAGCATTTAGAATAATTTCACTGTTGGAATTTTTGATGACGTTTTTTCGTTCTAGCAAATTAGCAAAAATAAGACAATTTTTTTCAATTTTGGAGATCAAAGCTCCTTCCAATCCTAATCGCTTTGTCACGTGACAACTTTTTATATGCATTTTTTTGATTGCTTATTTCTCGCAACTAAATTTTACCCTTAAATTAATAATAATTATGATAATAATCTTAATATAATAATAATAATAATAATAATAATAATAATAATAATAATAATAATAATAATAATAATAATCGTAATAATGTTAATAATAATAATAAACTCTGCAACATTAAATACAGTTTCGTTCACACGGACTAGATACAGAATCCGCGTAGCGCACGTGGCGGCAGGTACGCTCCAAAAAAAGTCTTTCATAGTTTCTGCTCGATTATAATTCGTATTTCGTTAAGCTATTTGTTATTGTGTTTTTTTTTTGTTATTTTATTACCTTTCGCTATACAACCGAAAGGAGATTTAAAAAATTCATTTTCATTCTTTGTTTATCGAGGATTTTGTATGCGTATATATATGTGTGGATCGTATTCAAAGTCGAACGGATATTTTTTGAGGGAACAGCGTGCCTAAGGCAGAATACGAGGTTCCGAAGTCGGAAATTTCATTTCATTTAAGAATCGACTTTCCCTTGCCTCATTTTTTTCAAAAATGACTCGATAAACTTTCAAATGGCTGAAAATCATTTTTAGTGTAGGAAACTAACGATTTTTTGGTTATATCTTTAGAAATTGGGCGATATAGTACGAATTTGGAACAGGAATTTTGGGCGTTTTTGAATACGATCGCTAGGGCTTGCAAACGTGGCTTCGAATTCTCTTGAGATATATATTCATATTATTCGAGACTTTAAAGATCATTTCTTCGATTATTTAGATTTTTTTGGACTTCGGACTTTCGGACAGAGTTTGAAAAAATAATAGTCAACTATTCGTTGAAGAAATTCTAGCAATGTTCCGTTTTTGTCGCTGCTGATTGACTCAGTGAGAAGCGGGACTCGCTCGACAAACGAGAAAATATTCCTCGTGAAATATTGAACACAATTTCGTTTGATTCTGAAGAAATGATTATTCTTTTTTTTTCTATCTTTATATTTGCTACGAAATTATTTTCCCCCTCGGGCCATTTTCATCCCAAGTAATATCTTCTTCCTAACGTAGAATTTATAGCTAATGACTTGCTCCATAATTTAATAATTCGAAATCATTTGTAGGCCCCTTTCTCATCATTCGCACAAAAAAGAAAGAATTCTCATCGCCGATTTATCATTCGTCCGAAACAATAATTTTCCGTATTGCAATCATTAATACAAAATTGCTTTCGTTACTATTAATCGTTCCTGCGAAATTCTATTCCCCCCGGAACGGATAATTCTTTGAGAATTATTTTTCCAACTCTCCTGCCCGGTTATACATTTTTTATGTCATGGATCAATTACTCAGCATGATAAAAAAGCTTTAAGAATTTTTTACACATGTTTTCTCGAGGCAAATAAAATATTGCTATCAAAATCATTCGTCGAAGCTTCTAAGAAAATCGATAAAAATTCATTCGTCCTTGAAACGTTGTGTATGTTCGTTCACGACAATAGTAATAGCAAAAAATAATCAAAGAAATAGTTGAAGCAAAAAAATGTTTAAGAATTATGAAAAATAGAATTGGTTTGGGCGAATTTAGTCAGTTGCTACGTATGAAAATTTGTTCGAATGAAATAATTGTCTGAAAAATTATGTGTAGAAGAGCCTTAATCGAATCTTATGATCAATGTGATCGGCAATCTTCGAGAAAGAAAGAAAGAAAGAAGAAAAACAAAGGTGTACAATCACACACGCAAATCGCACACACGCAGGCACACAGACACGCGAAGATACGCGCGTAAAGTTCAGTATCAACAGAGGCTGCAACACTTGGATGGATCGCCGAGATGAATGTGACAAATGGTGGGTAAACCAACGCAAGTTTTGCCGACAACGTTCTCCATCATTAATTGTCCAATACCGAGATTCTGATTGATATCACCGTCGCTACCGCGATGTCCGCCTCTGAATGGTTGTTGCTGATGTTTGGTAAGATCGCACAATTGTTTACGTTCTCGCCACTTGTCGTCGAGAGCGTTGGTGCACAAAAGCATGGACTTTGGTGAGGGTGGAGATACGCGATCGCGTGCAATGTTGCCACAAGATCTAGCCTTGTAGAGTCGACCTTTGGCGAAGAGGCCTGGCAGAGGAACGCACAATTTTTTGTGCACAGCGAAATAGCGGCTCAAAAAGCGCATTTTTCTGCTTTTGCAATCGTTGCGATTAGCGTTAGCACGAAAATTGTTATCCCTGTCGCAGGATAACTGTTGATTGGTTTGTGTGTTGGCACAGCCGTTTTGTTTCTTCCTATTTTTATCGTCTTTGGCTGTTTCCAAGGCTTTTTCATCAGCTCGACGTACGCTCGACTGTTTTATAATGTCTTTTATACCGGAAATACCGTTTGTTTGACATTTCGACTGGTTCGGATTAATGGCCGATTTAGCGAGCGACATACTTTGGAGCAATCGCGCTCCAAAACCTTTGGCACGTTGTACTGTACTGTTTTGCTGTGTTATTGTGCTCGTCGCGCTGCTTTGTGTCAAGTTTCTCGAGACTGAGGACGACGAGGACGACGAAGAAGAGATGCTCTGGGTCGTCGGTGTGTTTCGTGAATTAACGTGACAAGATGGGGCTTCCGCTTCTTGTACTTCGGTGATACGATTCAACGATTGACTCTCACGCAATTTCGTCTCACCGGCGAATCGTCTCCCAGCTCGATGTCTTCTAAATGATAATTCGGGATTGTCCGTGCACCGATGAACTTTGCCGTCGGTTGTGGTGGTGGTCGTCGTCGTCGTAGTTGTGCTGCTTTGATTGTTGTCGTTGCTCGTCGTATCGGCGGTCGAATTTTCGTGCACGGTTTCACCGTTCCCGAGACCAGGACCACCGCCGCCTCCGCCGCTTCCCCCCGGATCCTGAGAATCGCTGGAATCATCATGGCTGTCGCGTCTCGTTGGCAATGGTTTGCTACTCGTCGCGCCCAATTTGTGTGCTCTCTTTTTACGGCCTTCGCTATCGTCGTCGCTCGCGTCCGAGCTCGAGCAGGACGTTGTTCGCGTTTTGTGAAATTTGTTACGACGCTGCTCGTAACCGGTTCTACGAACGAGTCGAAATTTACTAGAATTCCCATCGTTGCCGCAGTTCTCCGGTGCATCTGCATCTTCGAGAATCTCGTTGAGCGGCAATTGTCCAGTGGAACTCGCAACTATCGAGACACTACCCGGCGCGGGCATTGTGTTGTACTTTTGTATGTGAATTTTCGAATAATCGTGATCCTCGCTCGGTCGCAAGGGACTCGGAGCTGTACACGATTCCGTGAGAATTGTCGTCGCTACCGGCTCCGTCAGTTTCGAGTCTAAAGACAAAGGAGTTTTTGTTTTTTCGCCTACGAGTGGAAGCGACGCTCGATGCTCCACGTCTGTTCGCAATTTGTTGGCTGGCAACGGTATTGGTGAACTTAAACATTCCGTTACGGATTTTGGTCGCGATTCCGGCTCCGAGCACAATGATTTTTTTAACACACGCGCTGCTACCGCCCCCACCGTTGGAACTTCACTTGTCTCTTTGCTTTTCACTTTTGCTACCGTTATCGTGCGATCGGGCGACGATACCTCGTCACACGTTTTCACCGTAAATGTACGATGAGGCTGCTGCTGCTGCTGCTGTTGCGGCTGTTGCTGCTGTTGCTGCTGTTGGCGCAACGTCGATATTTTCGCGACTGCCAAAGTTTTCTCCGGCAATTGCGAAAGCCGCTCTTGCACCACGTGAGACAATTTACCCTCCGAGCGTGAACCGCGTCTGTTGAAGGAACTGAACGATGAAGAGTTCTCGTCACGCCCTGAACACGATGAAACATCGTCCTCGTCCTCTTCCTCCTGAACGATGCTGCATTTGCGCGTTCGCGCGTTCTGCAAACGATAATTTTTTCGAGATATTTTTCTTTTTTCGTCCTTTTTTCGCTACTTCCTCGTTTCGAGGACGTTGCGAAGAATTTCGGAATTTTTATAGCAGGAATATTGCAGAGAAAAGTTGATAGAAGTAAGCGAATTCGAAATACTGAAGTTTTTTTAACATCCAACAGTTCTTTTCCTTACAGAAAAAAACGCATTTTTTATTTATTTTAACCCTTCGTAGTCACACTGGATCGATACGACCCGGCGGTCAACTTTCGAGCCAGATATTGACAAGTTCTTGACTCGCGACCCTCTTCAAACCCTCCTTGACCTCCCCCCAACCCTTTCAATCTCCTTTAAATGTCAGACTGGATACTTTTTTTGAATGTATACTAACAGACGATTTTTTATTCAGAAATGGCATGTTTGAGGACTATCGACTCCAAATTTTAGTTGAAAAAATCCAAAATCGACAATTTGTCGATTTTTTTACTACAAAGAGTATTTTTTTCCGAATTTTAACCTTTTCGATTTTTTTCGAACCCATTGCCACTTGAATTGCCGTAGGATGAATTTTGTCACGTGTTCCCGAACGTTCAAAGGATGTTTCATAATTTTTTCCTCGCGACCGAGCGAATAATTATCTCAGGAGAATTATTTAAAAAACGTGTCGATTCTACGGAAGTGTGACTGCGAAGGATTAAGGGGGAAACACGATTTATATGGGAATCAAGCTGTTTTAAGCGGAGGTCAATAGCGAACGCATCAAAGCTCAAAGCTTCATCCAACGTCGAATTATGAAAAAAAAAAATAAAATAAAATAAAACCATACAAAATCTCAGCTCGTGGGGAAGAAAAAAAGAAAAACTGAAAAAAACTTTTTTTTTTATATGCTCCGAAGAATATTCACTGTTTTATTTGATTGTATATAAAACTTGAAAGGAATATTTTGTCACGAGAGGAGAGGAAACTCTGGTCTGAGAACATTCAGGAGAACATTGAAAACATTAAGGGGTAAATAAATTACTTCTTTTCTCAGTATTTACATACGAGGAAAGAAAAATTTTGAAAGAATTTTACAATGAATATACAGATTACAAAATATTCATGGCACATTGTTCATCAATATTTTTTTATACATTATTTACATGTGATTTTTTCTTGTTTCAACTTTTACATCAACTCTGTCGATCTTTTTGTTGAATTTTGGGTATTTACAAAATAAATACGTTACACGTTAGGCTACCTCGACCGTCGATGGATTTTTGTTTCACTACATACCTGGGGCACATCACCAGGTGTCCTAGGTACGGTCAACAACGACTGATTTACCGTCGTCAATGTAATGGCATCAGCACGAAGAGAACTCATCGATATATCGTTCGATCGACTGTAAATTAAACGTATAAATTAAATTTTATGACAAATTGAAAACATGTGAAATTGAATTATAAAATTATTATTCGCTTTGCTGCAATTTTTGAATTTTTGTACTCTGGATCCTTACAACGGGGTCAAAAACGACCCAAAATTTAATTTAAAAAAACCTTATTTTTTGCATTTTCTCGAAACTTTCTTTAGTTATAGAGAGTTTTTATCATTAAATTTTCACTAAATGCGACTTTATCATACACCATTGTCTTCGTTATCAAAAAACGAAGAGAATGGTGTACAATTAAACTTTAATATCGCAAACGAGAAACATTTTATGCTATAGAGAATATTGGGGTCGTTTTCAACCCCGTTACAGGGTTTACGTTTGGAAAATTATAAGGGTCTAGCGTTCAGCACCAATTAAAAAAAAAAAAACAATAAAAAAAATTCTAAATATTTCGTCGTTTATATTGATTAGTAGAAAAATCATTTTTTGTTTTCATAGATTTTGATTTTGTGTACCCTTCAACGTGGACTTGAAAGATTTGGGTTTGAAATTTTTAATATTTCATATTTTATATTGATTTATATGAGAAAAAATAATATAATTTGAAAAATTATTGAATCCAGAAAGAAAAATTTGATATTGGCAAAAATGAAAATAAAGAATGTGCTTAAAGTGTGGTTATTGAAGTTTCAGCAATGAGCTTATCGTAGAAAAGTTCCTGATCCAAAATGAAAGTAAAAACTTCAACTTTGTCGTTTGCCAATTTCAGGTTTCTGGTTAAGACAGCTTTTTGATTTATTTATATTTTCTATACGATAAATCACCTCGAGGAAACGTCAAGAAGCTCCGGTCTCCGCTTTTGCATCTGTTCCTGTCTGTGAGCTCGTAACTTTCTCTCAGCGAGCAAGAAATACGTTGCTGTGATATGATTGTACGCATTCTTGTCGAGAGCTCTGTCGAAAGTATAAAAATAAAATTGAGTTATTGGATCGCTTTAATTAATCGTTGTCTGGTGAAGGATCGAAAAAAAATGAATTCGAGTTATTGCACTCGAGAGGTCTATTATAAAAAAAAAAAAAAACAAACAAACTTGATTATTCAGTATTCTCAATGAAAGATTTTCTCCTCTTTTAAAAATGATAATTTAATGTACTAATTTTTCAAAATAATCGCTTTATTCCACACGCTTTTTATAGACTTTTTTGAAGATAATTTTTTTACTGATTTGAAAACTCGTCAGTATTTTTAAATTTGTAATTTTACAACGTGAATTGTTTTACAATTTATTGTAAAAATCGGAGATCTGTTTTTTTTTTTTTTTTACTTACTCGAGAATTTCTTCTTTCGTTGCAATATTGCCATTAACCATTTTTGTTATGATGAAATTGTGATTTTCCTCAGAAACTTCTTGTCGCGAAACTAGGGGTAACGTTTCGACAGGATCGCCATCGGTACCCATCGTTAACCAAGGATCGGCGGCTATTTCCTTGAGCGTGGCACGACCCTCTGGCTTCTTTACGAGCATACGTGCTATCAACCGTTTACAATCGTCGGAAACATGCTCCGGTATCGAGTACTTGCAGTCTATTATCATCGTGAGTGTTTCACTGTCATTGGCCTTTTGAAAAGGTGGTTGACCGCTCACCAGTATATATAATATCACGCCCAAGGACCAAACATCTGTCAAATAAATATCAAATGTTTAAAAAAAAGTCATTGAAAAACTGTCTACAAAAAATTCAAATTTCTGCAAGTCATTTAAACGCGTTCATTTCTTAAACCAAAATGTTCTAAAAATGAGTGTTGCGATATTAGAGAATTTCCTTCATAATTTTTATTTCTCCCATTTCGAAAAAATATAATTACATTTTTATTCATTGGTGCAAAAAAAATCCAACTTAAAACTATTAACTGTGCTTCAGAAAAATAGTGAAAAATATTTAAAAAAAAAGAAAAGGAGTTTAACCCTAGCTACACACTACAGGGTCCAATGGACCGACGGCAACACTACGTTTTCACCTTTTTTTCACCACACACCTTTTCATAAACGTTATAACTTTTTATCAAACGACTTTTTGGCTCTACTGATTGCTTCCCCGGATTGGTTGAAATCTGGCGTTTCGACTTCACTACAATTAAACTTCAATAGGCGCGTTTGTTACAATGTTATAGAGCAATAAAAGTCGTCGGTCCAATAGACCGATAGTGGCTAAGTAAGGTACTAAAAGTTATAGTGTGTGGCTAGGGTTAAATTTGTGAGAACATGATTCAGACAAACTTTTCAGAAAGTTCCTTTTTTTATATATTCAAAGTCCAATAATTATTGGCTCAAGAAAAAAATGTTTTTTTACGACCGAGGGATTAGAATAAATGTTAATTCCAGTTAATTTCGTCCACAGGAATAATGAATCGTTCTCACCGACAGCAGGTGCGTCATAACTGTCACCAAGTAAAATTTCTGGTGCCGAGTAAGCGAGCGAACCGCACAATGTGTCGAGTTTCTGTCCCGGACAAAATCTATTGCTGAAACCAAAATCCGTGAGTTTGACAGTTCCGAGTTTCTCGAAGAAAACCACATTCTCAAGCTTCAGATCTCGATGTACCACGTGTAAATGATGGCAGTAAGATATGGCACGTACTATCTGTCTGAAGTATGTTCTTGCAACCTGCGTTTCAAAAAAATTGAATAAACGATTAAGGTACTAGTCTCGCCAAAGCGTTTTTCTACAGAATTTTTTTAAATTTTGTGTTCTTATGGGGAACGATAGAAAATTTCGCATTTTACGCAATAACTCCGAAACTTTTCTACATTTCTTTTTTTTTTGTCATTTATAGAGGAGTATATTACAAAGTTTGTCCAAAAAATAACAAGAACTTTGACCATTTGATTTCGTAAACTCTGAACTTTTATTTAGACATTTTTCCCGAAAGTTTGTTTTTTAAATTCTTGTAAGATGCAACAACTACTATTATTAGATTATTCCGCAAATTATATCCAAGTTTTTGAACATCGACCGGAAACTTTTGAACGTGACTGTGGCGAGACTACTGCCTTAAATCAACCGGCGATAAATATTTGAATAACGAATGAACAAAAAATTGGCTGAAAAGTCGCAAACTTTCATTTTTATCTCTTAGTAAACTTCGAAAATTATCCGATTAAGATTCTAAATATCTGAATTCTTGTTCCTTTCTTTTTCTTTAAAAATGACGATTATTTAATGCAATATTTCTTCATGTAATAACATTTTTGAACAAATAAATGATTTGGAACTTTCGACACGTTTTTTTTTGCCGGAGGAAATTGTAAATCCAACCATTTGAGACGGATTAGATTAATCTGAATTTTTTAATTGGTACAATTCCGTACCTCTTCCGGGAGTCCACTGCGATATGGCATTATGTAATCGTAAAGATCACCGCCATCACCAAGCTCCAGAATCAAATAGAGTTTCGTTTGTGTGTCTATGACCTCGTACAGTCGTACAACGTTTGGATGTTGCACGAGTTTCATGCATCTCACCTAAAGAGAAACATTCGGAAAAAAAAACAACAACAATTAATTCGATGTTTTTTGATTAATTTATAAATATATAAAATAAAGAACGAAAAAATCAATTTTATTTGTACACAGTTTTTGAATTGGAGCTCGAAACATTTTGCTGGACAGCAAAATTGAACAGTTAAATTCATCAATGGTCAATATTTTTTTTCCAAATTGTCATAAAAATTTGCAATTCAGCTGAATGAAAAGCTTTTTCTTTTGTTACGATCTTTCAAAAACACTTTTTTCAGTTCAGAACGTAATTACCTCTTGAAAAAGATGAGCTCTGGATACTTCGTCGAGTTTGTTCTTGTCGATAACTTTGACTGCGACTTTTTCACCGGTGAATACATGTCTGGCGAGTTTGACCACAGCGAAATGGCCACGCCCGAGGGTTTTCTCGAGATCATAGAGTCCGGCAATTTTGCCATCGTAATCTCTGAGACCCTCTCTCCGTTGCATCGCTTTGCTGTGAACAGAAGTCGTTCGATAAATCGTTGATTAAATCTTGATTGACCCTTCAAAAGCAATTTGACATGAGACGATATCACAAGGCGAATAAGGTCAAAGGAGAACGAATAAAAATAATAATTATTAGTAAATACACCTTGGAGTTGTAATCAATAAATTAATAACAAAAAATTGTTTGAAACATCAACTCGTAATTAAGATTTTGATAGCAATAGGAAAAAATTCAATGATTTTTTTCTTTACGACACTCTGCGACAAAAAAGTGCTTGACCTGTCTGGCTCTAAAAGTGTTTTCATCCAATCCTATCTTTTCTTTTTTTTCTCTCTCTCTCTCTCCTTCTTTCTTCATTTCTAACTATCGAGGACCGAACAATAGACCCCGAAGTTACGAAACCAATGGATAAGAGGCGCCAATTTATTTTTATCTCGATTAAAAAAAAAAGAAACCCAATACAATGATTGATCCACCGAGTTGTCTCTCATCCTCATTTGTTGAATGTGTGACGAGCTGTTTTGTGTACAATGAGAGCCTATTGTTTTTTCAAGTGTGTAAATTTCCACAATACTATTGCGTCACGAATTTTTTTTTTATCGCGATAAGTTGTTACAAAAATTTATGAGCATACGAAAAATCCTTTCGACCAACTTCATCTACGATCTTTCCCATTTTTTTTTTTATCAATTCAAATTCATCGTAGACAAAATTCGTGCGAATGAAAATTTAGAGAAAATTCATTTTTCCTTCGAAATTTGAGTTATTTTTCTCATTAATCTTTTTTATAAAAATATATCATAAATGTATAATTATTTAATTATTTTTCAGATATTCCAAAACAAATTGAAGCGTAAGAATTCTAAAAAAAAAATTGCGGATCCAAAAAAATCATTATTTTCAAAAATACGTGTTCACAAAATCAGGAATTGAGTGAACTTTAGGAGATTTTCATGAAAGCGCTAAGAGGCTGAATTCTGATGAAATAAAAATTTTCATTGGTATGATATTGGGATAAAATATTTTTTTTCGAATAAATGAAGAGAGGAAGGCGTGTGAAAATTTTCATTGGGATGATATTGGGACAAAATATTTTTTTCAAATAAATGAAAAGAGAAAGGCGTGTGAAAAGTGAATATTTTTATTCGTATCAGCACAGCACTCGATCCGTTAAATACGAGGCTGTTGCATTGAATTCTTCACGTGTGCGTCCAACAGCATAGAGATTTATCTATTGTTTACGTTACATATAGATATAAATAATAGGATAACTGGACACACACAATCCACGTATATAAATTGGATCGGGTGAAATCTCATGACGACGGGGATATACAAAAGCCAAACCCAGCCGCAACAAAAGAGAGAGAGAGAAAGGGGGGGAGGGGAAGGGAGAGAGAGTGAATAAATATATATGCATACGTTTGATATATAATTGGACGACGACCATGCCCGAAACAACAATTTAATTCTGCTGTGTCGGCGATACCTCCCGGGATTATTAGGCTGCCGGCCTTTCGTAACGCGATTAAAGGCCTTCGATAAACCTCAGTGTCTCTTTCGTAGTGTTCGCTTTAGTATCACAAGCAAGGACATACTACATTCAAATCAAACGGAAATAGATCTTCCGGAAGGAGAGGGAGAAAAGATAGAAGTCACTATCCGAGTATTTGTCTAAACAATTCGAAAAAAAAAAAACGAAAGAAATTCCAATAAAGAATTTTTTCAGTGTGGAAAAGTCAGAACATTTTTTTCGTAGTAATTCGTATTTTTATCTAGCGATACTGGTTTTTCATCACAGGCATAAAATTTATAGGAAAAAAAACAACAAAATGAATCGAAGAAACAAAATAAACGAAATTAATTGCCGTACCAAATCTATTGAAATTGAAAAAGAGAGCAAAAGTTTAAATACCAATATTTTTACTCGAAAGAAACTAAAATTAAATAAATTAAGACAGTCAGAAACAAAAATAATTAAATTATATTTCGATTCGTAATTAAGCTCGGAAAAGCTCGCAAAATTGAATGAGTAACTAAATAAAAACAAATAGATAGGCGAGTGTATATTTAAGGAAATGAAAGAGAGTCAATAAAATTTTCGTACAAAAATGAAGGTCGAGGAAAGACGGTTTTTCCAAGCAATTTCCAACTTGGCTTATACAATTTTCACGAGCGTTCGTAATTACGCGTTTCGTTTTACTTTAAATAACTACGTATACACTGAAATATATAGATATGCATCTAAATATCCAAATATATATAAATATATTAGAACGTATAAATTATACATAAAGAAAAAAAGAGGAATGAGCGACGACATCGAGTCACTAATTTGCGACGACTCGCTAAAGAGTGGTTTGGAATACATCTCGGTTTAAAATGAGGACGGATGAAACATCGACTACGCCCTCGTTTAAAAAAAGAATATACGAGTCTCTAACTGACGTGTAAA